>CM069864.1:96223825-96673825 GCA_036172795.1 Pelodytes ibericus | reverse complement strand
CTGACCGGCTGCTCGTTACTCAGACTGGTAATGTCACATCACCCGGTGTATCTCTGAACCCATCCTCACCGGCTGCTCGTTACTCAGACTGGTAATGTCACATCACCCGGTGTATCTCTGAACCCATCCTGACCGGCTGCTCGTTACTCAGACTGGTAATGTCACATCACCCGGTGTATCTCTGAACCCATCCTCACCGGCTGCTCGTTACTCAGACTGGTAATGTCACATCACCCGGTGTATCTCTGACCCATCCTGACCGGCTGCTTGTTACTCAGACTGGTAATGTCACATCACCCGGTGTATCTCTGAACCCATCCTGACCGGCTGCTCGTTACTCAGACTGGTAATGTCGCCCGGTGTATCTCTGAACCCATCCTGACCGGCTGTTCGTTACTCAGACTGGTAATGTCACATCACCCGGTGTATCTCTGACCCATACTGACCGGCTGCTCGTTACTCAGACTGGTAATGTCACATCACCCGGTGTATCTCTGAACCCATCCTGACCGGCTGCTCGTTACTCAGACTGGTAATGTCACATCGCCCGGTGTATCTCTGAACCCATCCTGACCGGCTGCTCGTTACTCAGACTGGTAATGTCACATCACCCGGTGTATCTCTGAACCCATCCTGACCGGCTGCTCGTTACTCAAACTGGTAATGTCACATCACCCGGTGTATCCCTGAACCCATCCTGACCGGCTGCTCGTTACTCAGACTGGTAATGTCACCCGGTGTATCTCTGAACCCATACTGACCGGCTGCTCGTTACTCAGACTGGTAATGTCACATCACCCAGTGTATCTCTGAACCCATCCTGACCGGCTGCTCGTTACTCAGACTGATAATGTCACATCACCCGGTGTATCTCTGAACCCATCCTGACCGGCTGCTCGTTACTCAGACTGGTAATGTCACATCACCCAGTGTATCTCTGAACCCATCCTGACCGGCTGCTCGTTACTCAGACTGATAATGTCACATCACCCGGTGTATCTCTGAACCCATCCTGACCGGCTGCTCGTTACTCAGACTGGTAATGTCACATCACCCAGTGTATCTCTGACCCATACTGACCGGCTGTTCGTTACTCAGACTGGTAATGTCACATCACCCGGTGTATCCCTGAACCCATCCTGACCGGCTGCTCGTTACTCAGACTGGTAATGTCACATCACCCGGTGTATCCCTGAACCCATCCTGACCGGCTGCTCGTTACTCAGACTGGTAATGTCACATCACCCGGTGTATCTCTGAACCCATCCTGACCGGCTGCTCGTTACTCAGACTGGTAATGTCACATCACCCGGTGTATCTCTGAACCCATCCTGACCGGCTGCTCGTTACTCAGACTGGTAATGTCACATCGCCCGGTGTATCTCTGAACCCATCCTGACCGGCTGTTCGTTACTCAGACTGGTAATGTCACCCAGTGTATCTCTGAACCCATCCTGACTGGCTACTCGTTACTCAGACTGGTAATGTCACATCACCCAGTGTATCTCTGACCCATACTGACCGGCTGTTCGTTAATCAGACTGGTAATGTCACATCACCCGGTGTATCCCTGAACCCATCCTGACCGGCTGCTCGTTACTCAGACTGGTAATGTCACATCACCCGGTGTATCCCTGAACCCATCCTGACCGGCTGCTCGTTACTCAGACTGGTAATGTCACATCACCCGGTGTATCTCTGAACCCATACTGACCGGCTGCTCGTTACTCAGACTGGTAATGTCACATCACCCGGTGTATCTCTGAACCCATGTGTTGTAATGTATTGACTGGTGCAGGACTCCAGAGAGCAGTGGAGTTTGCTTGTTTGTTCAGAGTCTATAAGAGTAAAATGATAAACATATAAATTTATATATATATATATTACAATACAGTTTAAAGGGACAGTAACATGACTTGTGGTTTAGTTGAAAGACTAATCGCCATTATAATCCTGAAAGGCTAGCACCATGCTGGCCGCCGTGGCCATTTGTTACCGGCCACATATAACGTTTACAGGCTGCCTTGCGTTATGTGCAGATCATATGTGACCAGAAGGAAATCCATTAACTAATCAGCAGGATCCTGCATAGTTGCCAACATCGGCCATGTTTCCAGGGACACATTTGCTGCAGAAAGAGCATGCAATGTACAGTATGTAGGATGTATATATACACACACACAATCCAATTAATCAGGGTGGAGATCTCATAGGACCTACCATGACTAATTATTGGATGTGTCTGTGCGTATATCCATCCTACATACTGCTGGGCTGCACTTTACATGAATTGGATTGTGTGTGTGTGTGTATATACATCCTACATACTGCTGGGCTGCACTTTACATGAATTGGATTGTGTGTGTGTGTATATACATCCTACATACTGCCAGGCTGAACTTTACATGAATTGGATTGTGTGTGTGTGTGTGTATATACATCCTATACACTGCCGGGCTGCACTTTACATGAATTGGATTGTGTGTGTGTGTGTGTATATACATCCTACATACTGCCGGGCTGCACTTTACATGAATTGGATTGTGTGTGTGTGTATATACATCCTACATACTGCCGGGCTGCACTTTACATGAATTGGATTGTGTGTGTGTGTATATACATCCTACATACTGCCGGGCTGCACTTTACATGAATTGGATTGTGTGTGTGTGTATATACATCCTACATACTGCCAGGCTGCACTTTACATGAATTGGATCGTGTGTGTGTATATATACATCCTACATACTGCCGGGCTGCACTTTACATGAATTGGATTGTGTGTGTGTGTGTATATACATCCTACATACTGCCGGGCTGCACTTTACATGAATTGGATTGTGTGTGTCTGTGTGTATATACATCCTACATACTGCCGCGCCGCACGTTACATGAATTGGATTGTGTGTGTGTGTATATACATCCTACATACTGCCGGGCTGCACTTTACATGAATTGGATTGTGTGTGTGTGTATATACATCCTACATACTGCCGGACTGCACTTTACATGAATTGGATTGTGTGTGTGTGTGTGTGTGTATATACATCCTACATACTGCCGGGCTGCACTTTACATGAATTGGATTGTGTGTGTGTGTATATACATCCTACATACTGCCGGGCTGCACTTTACATGAATTGGATTGTGTGTGTGTGTATGTACATCCTACATACTGCCGGGCTGCACTTTACATGAATTGGATTGTGTGTGTGTGTATATACATCCTACATACTGCTGGGCTGCACTTTACATGAATTGGATTGTGTGTGTGTGTATATACATCCTACATACTGCCAGGCTGCACTTTACATGAATTGGATTGTGTGTGTGTGTGTGTGTATATACATCCTACATACTGCCGGGCTGCACTTTACATGAATTGGATTGTGTGTGTGTGTGTGTGTGTATATACATCCTACATACTGCCGGGCTGCACTTTACATGAATTGGATTGTGTGTGTGTGTATATACATCCTACATACTGCCGGCCTGCACTTTACATGAATTGGATTGTGTGTGTGTGTGTGTGTGTATATACATCCTACATACTGCCGGGCTGCACTTTACATGAATTGGATTGTGTGTGTGTGTATATACATCCTACATACTGCTGGGCTGCACTTTACATGAATTGGATTGTGTGTGTGTGTCTGTGTATATACATCCTACATACTGCCAGGCTGCACTTTACATGAATTGGATTGTGTGTGTGTGTGTATATACATCCTACATACTGCCGGGCTGCACTTTACATGAATTGGATTGTGTGTGTGTGTATATACACAGTGGATATAAAAAGTCTACACACCCCTGTTAAAATGTCAGGTTTCTGTGCTGTAAAAAAATGAGACAAAGATAAATAATTTCAGAACTTTTTCCACCTTTAATGTGACCTATAAACTGTACAACTCAATTGAAAAACAAACTGAAATCTTTTAGGTAGAGGGAAGAAAAAATATAAAAATAAAATAATGTGGTTGCATAAGTGTGCACACCCTTAAACTAATACTTTGTTGAAGCACCTTTTGATTTTATTACAGCACTCAGTCTTTTTGGGTATGAGTCTATCAGCATGGCACATTTTGACTTGGCAAGATTTGCCCACTCTTTTTTGCAAAAACACTCCATATCTGTCATATTGCGAGGGCATCTCCTGTGCACAGCCCTCTTCAGATCACCCCACAGATTTCCAATCGGATTCAGGTCTGGGCTCTGGCTGGGCCATTCCAAAACTTGAATCTTCTTCTGGTGAAGCCATTCCTTTGTTTATTTGAATGTATGCTTTGGGTCGTGAAAAGATGAAGTTCCTCTTCATGTTCAGCTTTCTAGCAGAAGCCTGAAGGTTTTGTGCCAATATTGACTGGTATTTGGAACTGTTCATAATTCCCATCACCCACCTTGCACATCTAGGCAGTGGTGTATCTTGATTTTGTGCTGCCCTAGGCAGACAAAATCCGGGCACCCCCCTACCCAAGCTGCACACCCACGTTACACACCTAAGACATGCCCCATCATTCAGACTCACATCAAGCTCATACTCCCATCACACACACACTCCCATCACACTCAGTCACACACTCCGACTCCCATCACACTCCGTCACACACACTGTCTCCCATCACACACACTCTGACTCCCATCACACTCAGTCACACACACTGTCTCCCATCACACACACACTCCTACTCCCATCACACTCAGTCACACACTCCTACTCCCATCACACTCAGTCACCCACACTGTCTCCCTTCACACACACTCTGACTCCCATCACACTCAGTCACACACACTGTCTCCCATCACACACACTCTGACTCCCATCACACTCAGCCACACACACTGTCTCCCATCACACACACTCTGACTCCCATCACACACACACACACATACACACACACACACAGTCTCCCATCAGCACTTACCTTTCCCTGGTGGCAGGCAGCATGGTCCCTCCATGCTGCCTGTTGGGCTTCCCGGCGATTGTGCCGACAGGCCACGTGACCGGGCGCGCGTATGACGTCAGCGCGCCCGTCACGTGACTGTCGGCACTTCCGTGTCGGCACACTGCACGGGGAGCCAAACAGGCAGCACAGAGGTTTCTCTGTCACACACTGCGCGGAGGTTTCTCTGTCACACTGCACGGAGGTTTCTCGGTGCTGCCTGTTCGGCTCCCCGTGCAGCATGGCAGGGAGAGCGATGGTGAGGGGGGATCTTCCGATCCCCTCTCACCTCTGTCTCTGCCTGCAAGCGCGGTCTATTTTTTTTTTTTAAAGGGCCGCGTTTTTGTTTTTTTTTTACATTTTTTTTTTTTTTTTTACATTTTTTTTCTTTTCAGTGCTGGGGGGCGCTGCCGCCCCCCAAAATTTGCCGCCCTAGGCATCCGCCTAGGATGCCTCGCGGTGAATACAGCACTGCATCTAGGACTTACCCCAGTACCGCGGTACATGCCCCATCCCCCACCTTGCACATCTAGGACTTACCCCAGTACCCCAGTACATGCCCCATCACCCACCTTGCACATCTAGGACTTACCCCAGTACATGCCCCATCACCCACCTTGCACATCTAGGACTTACCCCAGTACCCCAGTACATGCCCCATCACCCACCTTGCACATCTAGGACTTACCCCAGTACCCCAGTACATGTCCCATCACCCACCTTGCACATCTAGGACTTACCCCAGTACCCCAGTACACAACCCATCCCCCACCTTGCACATCTAGGACTTACCCCAGTACATGCCCCATCCCCCACCTTGCACATCAAGGACTTACCCCAGTACATGCCCCATCACCCACCTTGCACATCTAGGACTTACCCCAGTACATGCCCCATCACCCACCTTGCACATCTAGGACTTACCCCAGTACCCCAGTACACAACCCATCCCCCACCTTGCACATCTAGGACTTACCCCAGTACCCCAGTACATTCCCCATCACCCACCTTGCACATCTAGGACTTACCCCAGTACCCCAGTACATGCCCCATCACCCACCTTGCACATCTAGGACTTACCCCAGTACCCCAGTACATGCCCCATCACCCACCTTGCACATCTAGGACTTACCCCAGTACCCCAGTACATGCCCCATCACCCACCTTGCACATCTAGGAATTACCCCAGTACCCCAGTACACAACCCACCCCCCACCTTGCACATCTAGGACTTACTCCAGTACCCCAGTACATGCCCCATCACCCACCTTTCACATCTAGGACTTACCCCAGTACATGCCCCATCACCCACCTTGCACATCTAGGACTTACCCCAGTACCCCAGTACACAACCCATCCCCCACCTTGCACATCTAGGACTTACCCCAGTACCCCAGTACACAACCCATCCCCCACCTTGCACATCTAGGACTTACCCCAGTACCCCAGTACACAACCCACCCCCCACCTTGCACATCTAGGACTTACCCCAGTACATGCCCCATCACCCACCTTGCACATCTAGGACTTACCCCAGTACCCCAGTACATGCCCCATCACCCACACTACACACCCAGGACTTTCCCCAGGTCTATCTTTGTTCCTGCCCTGAAGAGCTTGCAATCTCTCTTGGATCGCCTGAGACATTATTAGATTCCCTGTGACCTTGATCTGGCTGCTCAGACTCACTGCTGTACCAATAAATAATAATTATATTCACACGTTCACAGCTTGTGGAACTAAATGCCTAGTGCTTTGTTAATGACACTGGGAACTGAGAAAGGAATTTTAAATTTAAGACCAAAATAGCCGATATGTAAAAAAATCTAGAGCAATTAATAGTATCTCTCTCATTCCAGAAGATTAACCTCACAGGGCAATGTAAAAAGTAACTATTCTTTTTTGCTCTGTGTGCTCGTTAGTGATGTATATTTTTGCCCCTGGGATTCTGCCCCGGGGCTGTTGTCTAGTGGCTGATGAATGGTTTGCAGTGGTGCACGGCTGGATCCTGCCCATCTCCTGGTTTGAAGTCCTTTTCTCTATTGTTGATGGAGATGCAGATATATCTTGTCATGGCTTGGTGTCACACATTCCTGGCTTGTGGCATATTGTAGCCCCAAGTCTTGGATTTCCTCTGAAAGCACTGGTGGGACCTGGTGGGACCGGTTTTTCCAGGGATCTTATTCCTGTTTGGATTACCATTTCACAATTCCTAGCCCCAGGTCCTGTTTAATTAGTCTGTGAAACATTACACCTCAAAGGAACAGCTGTCTCCTGCTGGCATCTCCAGAGGAATGTCATCCCAGCGCATACAGGCCAGCGTGGGCCTTGTGATAACATGCCACGGACAAGGTGGGGACTGATACATTGCACACACCTTGCATCCTGGAGATAATTACACCTTATTTAATGCAAAACCCCATCCTGTCCTTTATTCCCTTTATTTTATTCCTCTGAGACGAACATTTCATACACAGAGGCAATTATTATAGGACAACTGTTAAATTACACAGGGGGAAATCAGCCTCCCCGCACAACGCCACCACCACATTACTGCCAACAAGCCAGCCCCGCACAACGCCACCCCACATTACTGCCAGCAAACCAGCCCTGCGCACCGCCACCGCCACATTACTGCCAGCAAGCCAGCACTGGGCAACACCACCGCCACATTACTGCCAACAAGCCAGCCCCGCACAACGCCACCACCACATTAGTGCCAGCAAACCAGCCCTGCGCAACGCCACCGCCACATTACTGCCAGCAAGCCAGCCCTGCACAACGCCACCGCCACATTACTGCCAGCAAGCCAGCCCTGCGCACCGCCACCGCCACATTACTGCCAGCAAGCCAGCACTGGGCAACACCACCGCCACATTACTGCCAACAAGCCAGCCCCGCACAACGCCACCACCACATTAGTGCCAGCAAACCAGCCCTGCGCAACGCCACCGCCACATTACTGCCAGCAAGCCAGCCCTGCACAACGCCACCGCCACATTACTGCCAGCAAGCCAGCCCTGCACAACACCACCGCCACATTACTGCCAGCAAGCCAGCCCTGCACAACACCACCGCCACATTACTGCCAGCAAGCCAGCACTGCACAACGCCACCGCCACATTACTGCCAGCAAGCCAGCACTGCACAACGCCACCGCCACATTACTGCCAACAAGCCAGCACTGCACAACGCCACCGCCACATTACTGCCAGCAAGCCAGCCCTGCACAACACCACCGCCACATTACTGCCAGCAAGCCAGCCCTGCACAACACCACCGCCACATTACTGCCAGCAAGCCAGCACTGCACAACGCCACCGCCACATTACTGCCAGCAAGCCAGCCCTGCACAACACCACCGCCACATTACTGCCAGCAAGCCAGCCCTGCACAACACCACCGCCACATTACTGCCAGCAAGCCAGCACTGCACAACGCCACCGCCACATTACTGCCAGCAAGCCAGCACTGCACAACGCCACCGCCACATTACTGCCAGCAAGCCAGCACTGCACAACACCACCGCCACATTACTGCCAGCAAGCCAGCCCTGCACAACACCACCGCCACATTACTGCCAGCAAGCCAGCCCTGCACAACGCCACCACCACATTACTGCCAGCAAGCCAGCCCTGCACAACACCACCACCACATTACTGCCAGCAAGCCAGCCCTGCACAACACCACCGCCACATTACTGCCAGCAAGTCAGCCCTGCACAACGCCACCGCCACATTACTGCCAGCAAACCAGCCCTGCGCACCGCCACCGCCACATTACTGCCAGCAAGCCAGCACTGCACAACACCACCGCCACATTACTGCCAGCAAGCCAGCCCTGCACAACACTACCGCCACATTACTGCCAGCAAGCCAGCCCTGCACAACGCCACCCCACATTACTGCCAGCAAGCCAGCCCTGCACAACACCACCGCCACATTACTGCCAGCAAGCCAGCACTGCACAACACCACCGCCACATTACTGCCAGCAAGCCAGCCCTGCACAACGCCACCATCACATTACTGCCAGCAAGCCAGCCCTGCACAACACCACCGCCACATTACTGCCAGCAAGCCAGCCCTGCACAACGCCACCACCACATTACTGCCAGCAAGCCAGCCCTGCACAACGCCACCGCCACATTACTGCCAGCAAGCCAGCCCTGCACAACACCACCGCCACATTACTGCCAGCAAGCCAGCCCTGCACAACACCACCGCCACATTACTGCCAGCAAGCCAGCCCTGCACAACACCACCGCCACATTACTGCCAGCAAGCCAGCCCTGCACAACACCACCGCCACATTACTGCCAGCAAGCCAGCCCTGCACAACACCACCGCCACATTACTGCCAGCAAGCCAGCCCTGCACAACGCCACCACCACATTACTGCCAGCAAGCCAGCCCTGCACAACACCACCACCACATTACTGCCAGCAAGCCAGCCCTGCACAACACCACCGCCACATTACTGCCAGCAAGCCAGCCCTGCACAACGCCACCGCCACATTACTGCCAGCAAACCAGCCCTGCGCACCGCCACCGCCACATTACTGCCAGCAAGCCAGCACTGCTCAACACCACCGCCACATTACTGCCAGCAAGCCAGCCCTGCACAACACCACCGCCACATTACTGCCAGCAAGCCAGCCCTGCACAACGCCACCCCACATTACTGCCAGCAAGCCAGCCCTGCACAACACCACCGCCACATTACTGCCAGCAAGCCAGCACTGCACAACACCACCACCACATTACTGCCAGCAAGCCAGCCCTGCACAACACCACCGCCACATTACTGCCAGCAAGCCAGCCCTGCACAACACCACCGCCACATTACTGCCAGCAAGCCAGCCCTGCACAACGCCACCACCACATTACTGCCAGCAAGCCAGCCCTGCACAACACCACCGCCACATTACTGCCAGCAAGCCAGCCCTGCACAACGCCACCACCACATTACTGCCAGCAAGCCAGCCCTGCACAACGCCACCGCCACATTACTGCCAGCAAGCCAGCACTGCACAACACCACCGCCACATTACTGCCAGCAAGCCAGCCCTGCACAACGCCACCGCCACATTACTGCCAGCAAGCCAGCCCTGCACAACGCCACCGCCACATTACTGCCAGCAAGCCAGCCCCGCACAACGCCACCACCACATTAGTGCCAGCAAACCAGCCCTGCGCACCGCCACCGCCACATTACTGCCAGCAAGCCAGCCCTGCACAACACCACCGCCACATTAGTGCCAGCAAACCAGCCCTGCGCACCGCCACCGCCACATTACTGCCAGCAAGCCAGCCCTGCACAACGCCACCGCCACATTACTGCCAGCAAGCCAGCCCTGCACAACACCACCGCCACATTACTGCCAGCAAGCCAGCCCTGCACAACGCCACCGCCACATTACTGCCAGCAAGCCAGCCCTGCACAACGCCACCGCCACATTACTGCCAGCAAGCCAGCCCTGCACAACGCCACCACCACATTACTGCCAGCAAGCCAGCACTGCACAACACCACCGCCACATTACTGCCAGCAAGCCAGCACTGCACAACACCACCGCCACATTACTGCCAGCAAGCCAGCCCTGCACAACACCACCGCCACATTACTGCCAGCAAGCCAGCCCTGCACAACGCCACCGCCACATTACTGCCAGCAAGCCAGCCCTGCACAACGCCACCACCACATTACTGCCAGCAAGCCAGCCCTGCACAACGCCACCGCCACATTACTGCCAGCAAGCCAGCACTGCACAACGCCACCACCACATTACTGCCAGCAAGCCAGCACTGCACAACGCCACCGCCACATTACTGCCAGCAAGCCAGCCCGGCACAACACCACCTCCACATTACTGCCAGCAAGCCAGCACTGCACAACGCCACCACCACATTACTGCCAACAAGCCAGCACTGGGCAACGCCACCACCACATTACTGCCAACAAGCCAGCCCTGCACAACGCCACCACCACATTACTGCCAACAAGCCAGCCCTGCACAACGCCACCGCCACATTACTGCCAACAAGCCAGCCCTGCACAACACCACCACCACATTACTGCCAACAAGCCAGCCCCGCACAACGCCACCGCCACATTACTGCCAGCAAGCCAGCCCTGCACAACACCACCACCACATTACTGCCAGCAAGCCAGCCCTGCACAACGCCACCGCCACATTACTGCCAGCAAGCCAGCCCCGCACAACGCCACCGCCACATTACTGCCAACAAGCCAGCCCTGCACAACGCCACCGCCACATTACTGCCAGCAAGCCAGCCCTGCACAACGCCACCACCACATTACTGCCAGCAAGCCAGCCCCACACAACGCCACCACCACATTACTGCCAGCAAGCCAGCCCTGCACAACGCCACCACCACATTACTGCCAGCAAGCCAGCCCTGCACAACGCCACCGCCACATTACTGCCAACAAGCCAGCCCTGCACAACGCCACCGCCACATTACTGCCAGCAAGCCAGCCCTGCACAACACCACCACCACATTACTGCCAGCAAGCCAACCCTGCACAACGCCACCGCCACATTACTGCCAGCAAGCCAGCCCTGCACAACGCCACCACCACATTACTGCCAACAAGCCAGCACTGCACAATGCCACCACCACATTACTGCCAGCAAGCCAGCCCTGCACAACACCACCGCCACATTACTGCCAGCAAGCCAGCCCTGCACAACACCACCGCCACATTACTGCCAGCAAGCCAGCCCTGCACAACGCCACCGCCACATTACTGCCAGCAAGCCAGCACTGCACAACGCCACCACCACATTACTGCCAGCAAGCCAGCACTGCACAACGCCACCACCACATTACTGCCAGCAAGCCAGCCCGGCACAACACCACCTCCACATTACTGCCAGCAAGCCAGCACTGCACAACGCCACCACCACATTACTGCCAACAAGCCAGCACTGGGCAACGCCACCACCACATTACTGCCAACAAGCCAGCCCTGCACAACGCCACCACCACATTACTGCCAACAAGCCAGCCCTGCACAACGCCACCGCCACATTACTGCCAACAAGCCAGCCCTGCACAACACCACCACCACATTACTGCCAACAAGCCAGCCCCGCACAACGCCACCGCCACATTACTGCCAGCAAGCCAGCCCTGCACAACACCACCACCACATTACTGCCAGCAAGCCAGCCCTGCACAACGCCACCGCCACATTACTGCCAGCAAGCCAGCCCCGCACAACGCCACCGCCACATTACTGCCAACAAGCCAGCCCTGCACAACGCCACCGCCACATTACTGCCAGCAAGCCAGCCCTGCACAACGCCACCACCACATTACTGCCAGCAAGCCAGCCCCACACAACGCCACCACCACATTACTGCCAGCAAGCCAGCCCTGCACAACGCCACCACCACATTACTGCCAGCAAGCCAGCCCTGCACAACGCCACCGCCACATTACTGCCAACAAGCCAGCCCTGCACAACGCCACCGCCACATTACTGCCAGCAAGCCAGCCCTGCACAACACCACCACCACATTACTGCCAGCAAGCCAACCCTGCACAACGCCACCGCCACATTACTGCCAGCAAGCCAGCCCTGCACAACGCCACCACCACATTACTGCCAACAAGCCAGCACTGCACAATGCCACCACCACATTACTGCCAGCAAGCCAGCCCTGCACAACACCACCGCCACATTACTGCCAGCAAGCCAGCCCTGCACAACACCACCGCCACATTACTGCCAGCAAGCCAGCCCTGCACAACGCCACCGCCACATTACTGCCAGCAAGCCAGCACTGCACAACGCCACCGCCACATTACTGCCAACAAGCCAGCACTGCACAACGCCACCATCACATTACTGCCAGCAAGCCAGCCCTGCACAACACCACCGCCACATTACAGCCAGCAAGCCAGCACTGGGCAACACCACCGCCACATTACTGCCAGCAAGCCAGCCCTGCGCAACGCCACCACCACATTACTGCCAGCAAGCCAGCCTCGCACAACACCACCACCACATTACTGCCAACAAGCCAGCACTGCACAACACCACCACCACCACATTACTGCCAGCAAGCCAGCCCTGCACAACGCCACCACCACATTACTGCCAACAAGCCAGCACTGCACAACACCACCGCCACATTACTGCCAACAAGCCAGCACTACACAACACCACCACCACATTACTGCCAGCAAGCCAGCCCTGCACAACGCCACCGCCACATTACTGCCAACAAGCCAGCCCTGCACAACGCCACCGCCACATTACTGCCAGCAAGCCAGCCCTGCACAACGCCACCGCCACATTACTGCCAACAAGCCAGCACTGCACTACTAGGGGGCTCTGGGGGGAGTGGGGGTCTGCTGGTCTATAATGTATATGCTGGGGTTGTACAACATGTACACAACACATATGGCAGAGCAACACGATGAACACACACAGTGCATGGCGAGTTTAGACATGATCAGAGTCTGGCGCATTACATCCAACAAGGAAACGCTTTCCTGCACACACCCAGGGAACTCCCATCATGCTGAGCAATAATGCAGCCCATCACCTCAGATTTATTACATCTGCAGAATAGGAAGGCCTTCCCATATCCTATACAGTGTCAGCCTTTACTACCTCCACTGGAAGGTTATTCCAGGTATCTACTACTCGTTACAATGTCAGCCTTTACTGCTTCCACTGGAAGGTTATTCCAGTTATCTACTACTCTTTACAGTGTCAGCCTTTACTACCTCCGCTGGGAGGTTATTCCAGGTATCTACTACTCGTTACAATGTCAGCCTTTACTGCTTCCACTGGAAGGTTATTCCAGGAATCTACTACTCTTTACAGTGTCAGCTTTTATTACCTCCGCTGGGAGGTTATTCCAGGTATCTACTACTCTTTACACTGTCAGCCATTACTGCTTCCGCTGGAAGGTTATTCCAGGTATCTACTACTCTTTACAGTGTCAGCCTTTACTGCTTCCACTGGGAGGTTATTCCAGGGATCTACTACTCTTTACACTGTCAGCCTTTACTATCTCCGCTGGGAGGTTATTCCAGGTATCAACTACTCTTTACAGTGTCAGCCTTTACTGATTCCGCCGGAAGGTTATTGCAGGTATCTACTACTCCTTACAGTGTGAGCTTTTACTAACTCCGCTGGGAGGTTATTCCAGGTATCTACTACTCTTTACAGGGTCATCCCTTACTGCTTCCGCTGGGAGGTTATTCCAGGTATCTACTACTCTTTACAGTGTCAGCCTTTACTGCTTCCGCTGGAAGGTTATTCCATGTATCTACTACTCCTTACAGTGTCAGCCTTTACTGCTTTCGCTGGGAGGTTATTCCAGGTATCTACTACTCTTTACAGTGTCAGCCTTTACTGCTTCCGCTGGGAGGTTATTCCAGGTATCTACTACTCTTTACAGTGTCAGCCTTTACTGCTTCCGCTGGGAGATTATTCCAGGTATCTACTACTCCTTACAGTGTCAGCCATTACTGCTTCCGCTGGGAGGTTATTCCAGGTATCTACTACTCTTCCATTATGGAAGCAAAGTTGAAAACATTAGTCTCCTCAGTATGGGGGTCAGATGGTAGTTATTTTTATGATGCTCTGCATTAAGGTGATGCAGTCTTGCTGGATTTGACTCTCTATCATTTCACCAGCTCTTTCCCTCTCAATCCTCGAGCTGGTACGTTGGATTACCTTATCCCCATCTTGTAATCAGCCCCAATCTCACACAGCAGACACATAAAGGCTATGTATTCCCTGCATTATATGGTCATTATAGGTCCCGTCTAACTCGGAGAAACTGACTATATTCTACGAAAAACATCTGGGTTCAAATTATTTGTTAAAACAAAATGTGTGACTTAGCTGAGAGGTCCAAACCCCAGTCTGAGTCCTGCACCAGTTGGAAAGCGGTCTAAGCCTGGCTCTATCCATTGTGTCAGCCGAATCGCAGGAAAAGATCAGTCAAAAAGGTGTTCAAATATTTCCCCTGTCATCAACCGCAGACACATGTAACACCTCTAAACATGTATGTGTTTGCTTCCAATGCTGCTCATATGGATCATTCTTTAGGCAGATGAGCAGGCCATGGGATACAGGAGGCTTAGGGTCAGGAGTGGGATATAAGTCCTAATCTGAGCAAAGCAGAGGATTTATGTGTGAAAGTCTTAGGGATTTACTGGCGAAGGAGAGAATTTCAGGGAACTTCAAACATAAAAGGACATCTGTGGGCAAAACATTTAGTTTAACTGAAAGATTGCATTATAAATACGAATAAAGCACCTTACTGAGTCCTCTTTACTCCCTATAACTCTATTAGGGGCGGACATAGTGTTTAGAATGTTGGGTGAGATCTTCCTTCATCCAACTCAATTCTAAACATGTCCCGCCCCTGATAGAGCTATACAGAGCAAAGATTCTAAACATGTCCGCCCCCTTATAGAGCTATACAGAGCAAAGATTCTAAACATGTCCGCCCCCTTATAGAGCTATACAGAGCAAAGATTCTAAACATGTCCGCCCCCTTATAGAGCTATACAGAGCAAAGATTCTAAACAACACGTCCACCCCCTGATAGAGCGATACAGAGCAAAGATTCTAAACAACATGTCCGCCCCCTGATAGAGCTATACAGAGCAAAGATTCTAAACAACACGTCCACCCCCTGATAGAGCGATACAGAGCAAAGATTCTAAACAACATGTCCGCCCCCTGATAGAGCTATACAGAGCAAAGATTCTAAACAACATGTCCACCCCTGATAGAGCTATAGAGAGCAAAGATTCTAAACAACATGTCCGCCCCCTGATAGAGCTATACAGAGCAAAGATTCTAAACAACATGTCCGTCCCCTGATAGAGCTATACAGAGCAAAGATTCTAAACAACATGTCCGCCCCCTGATAGAGCTATACAGAGAAAAGATTCTAAACAACATGTCTGCACCCTGATAGAGAGAAAAGATTCTAAACATGTCCGCCCCCTGATAGAGCTATACAGAGCAAAGATTCTAAACAACATGTCCTCCCCCTGATAGAGCTATACAGAGCAAAGATTCTAAACAACATGTCCGCCCCCTGATAGAGCTATACAGAGCAAAGATTCTAAACATGTCCGCCCCCTGATAGAGCTATACAGAGCATAGATTCTAAACAACATGTCCACCCCCTGATAGAGCTATACAGAGCATAGATTCTAAACAACATGTCTGCCCCCTGATAGAGCTATACAGAGCAAAGATTCTAAACAACATGTCCGCCCCCTGACTGGTGGGTGGACTCTGCGATCTCCCAGTAACCTGGGATTTAACAGCAATTCAGTAATCAGAACTTTGTTTAACTTTTTTATTGAAAAATATTTCATGTACAGTTAACATTTCTACAAAAACAAGTGTCAGGGTGTCTGCCACTGACCCACGAGATCCCCCCCCAAAACATTCCCAGATTCTTCAAAGTCCTTCCGACCTGGAGATATGCCTTGCGGTCAATAAATATATTTACAGGGGGTAGAAATCTGGGCAGCATGGTCCGTTCCCCAAACGCTGTACAAAGTCTATCTCCGTTTGGGTTTTTGGGCTAATACAAGTCCAGTTGGCGATGAGATCATAAGATCGGGTTTCTGCTCCTGTTTGGGATGGATGAAGATGGGGAATCGGCCGCTGCCCGGATAAGGAGCCACTTGTTTCCCAAGGCTTTGGAAAAATGATCTTCTACGGAAAGGCTGGTGGACTGGGCAGAGAGACGGGGAATGGAAGGGGCAGGATGGTTTGATGGATGGTTCGATCGAGGGACACAAGACAGTAGGCTCCTTTGGAAATGTTCCTCCACATCAGGAGATCTGGGACAACCTAGAAGGTGAAAAGCAGAGGTTATTAAAATGACCAATACTCACATTGTACAGGTTTATTAAGATGATTAGAATAATGCCTTGGACTTTAGGGGGCTTGGAAACTCCTGTGCCCCCTTCTCTACGAATCCAGAGCTAGGTGCATCTTACAGATGTAAAGCAGGTAAGTCTGCTCTATCAGTAACGATATAACAGTAAAGTTAAAATAATTCAGTTTATTATCTAAAACAGTTTGATTGCAAGCTTTCCAGTCCAGGTCCCTCCCCCAGGCATTAATGAGGATAACATTTCACGATTACAAAGCACAGTTCACAGCTTTACAAAAAGGCAAAATAAACACAGGGGTCCAATCTTATAAAGATCTAATAGATAAATTCAATAAAATGCTAATTAACAATCTGGATAATATCAAATGCAGACACTTACTTGGTTGCTCGCCATCCCGTAAAGGATTCGAGGTGTCTGGAGGTGGCGCCGTTTTGGGTTTGGACACACAGGTGATGACAGACGGTCGATTCTGAAATGAAAGCGTCTGGAGGTTAGAGAGAGATATCGAAACGCTGATGGGGGCAGCACATTACGAGAGAGTCTGGGGTAAAGACATCACACTGGTTTCCAAGGTAACTTCTCCACTTTTCAAACTTTGCCCCAGAATTGTAGTATGAAGGAGCAGGGGAGAGAGGGTCACACGGGGAGCGGATGGATGGATAGTGGGGTCCAGTTCTAAGTGACTCACCTGCTGTGGCCGGACGAGGGTCTCTCTGTTCCTCTCTTTCCTTGTGACTAAAGCCAGGGGTTGATCATCCTGAATCTCCTTCGCTTCCAGTGGTCTCCTTTCTGGCAAGAAAGTCTTCAGAACATGTTCCAGGGACAAATTGGGCCCCAGTATTTTTGGGGTACCTGGCGCTGAAGCAGGTTGTCTTGATTTAAGGTTGGCTGGAGAGGAGGTCACCTTCCCCCTAAAAAAAAGAGAAAAGAAAAAAAAAATTATCCAACTGCAAAAGGAAAACGGACCCCCAATATGTGGCATGCTCCCCTCCGTTACTGTGTTGATTCCCTTTATGTATATAAATGTTTCTATCATATCCCCCCTGTTACGTCTTTCCTCCAAGCTATACATGTTAAGATGCTTTAACCTTTCCTGGTAAGTTTTATCCTTCAACCCATGAACCAGTTTAGTAGCCCTTCTCTGAACCCTCTCCAGTATATCTATATCCTTCTGGAGATACGGTCTCCAGTACTGCGTGTAATGCTTTAATACTGGTCTTGTACCCCGTGCAGTGTATACTCCCCAGGGCATATACTGGGTCTGCATCCCCCCTCAACCCCTGAAGTATAAGGTGGTCTCTCTATACCTGATATGGCTGCTGGCAGGACAAGCTCGTTTTGGGAGCTGGGATGTGTCCGGACTCTGCTTGCGTTTTAGGGAGTACATGGGGATCGCCTGATTGGAGAAGGGGCGCAGTCTGTCTGCATCACGGGGGCTGTGATGACCTGAAATAAAACACAGAGGAATATATTATTTACAGGAGCAATCGGGAGTCAATATAAGCAGCTGCAGCATTACAGGGGGATTACACAGGGCCCCAGCATGGGCATATGTAATAACAGAGCAGTACCTTCCAGGATGTAGACCTTGAATCCGCTGGAGATGCCCATAGTGTATTGCAGACTGGATACAGCCATGATGGGAGCTTTGCTGGGCTGTGTGAGGGATGGATGCTATCCTGTGCTCAGGGGCTAAGTGCTTTTATATTCTCCAGAGTGTCAGAGCAGCCAATGAGAAGAGAGCTTGTACCCAGCCCCCCTCTCTTCTTTCCAGCTGGATTACCTGTTCTACCACCCTGCACCCCAGGGATGCCAGATCAGGGGATTAGTGTAAAGAGGAGGGATCTTTACTATAGATCCATTAACCCCTGCACTGCCTGGGCCCACAATTAACCCATTTAACCCCTTCCCTGCCAAACGCCCATGAATATAACCATTTCCATGCCAGAGCAGCGTTTCCAGTAGATTTCTTGCTTTGATCTGTATCACACCCCCTGACAGGCGAGAGGTTTATCAGTGATGGAAAAGGAGCATTTCTAGTTTAATTCCTTAATCTCTACAGCTGCACATGCTAAACTGCCATTATTATTATTACTAGAGCCAATAATAATCTAATTAATATTATTTATCCCACGGCAGGAACTGCAAGAGAGGCTACCTGCTAGAAATGATCCAGGGGCTACAGGGGGTGGGAGAAATAATCAGATTACAGATAAGGTACCTGGAATAACCTCCCAGCGGAGGCAGTTACGGCTGGCACTGTAAGGAGTAGTAGATACCTGGAATAACCTCCCAGCGGAGGCAGTAAGGGCTGACACTGTAAGGAGTAGTAGATACCTGGAATAACCTCCCAGCGGAGGCAGTAAGGGCTGGCACTGTAAGGAGTAGTAGATACCTGGAATAACCTCCCAGCGGAGGTAGTAACGGCTGACACTGTAAGGAGTAGTAGATACCTGGAATAACCTCCCAGCGGAGGTAGTAAGGGCTGACACTGTAAGGAGTAGTAGATACCTGGAATAACCTCCCAGCGGAGGCAGTAAGGGCTGGCACTGTAAGGAGTAGTAGGTACCTGGAATAACCTCCCAGCGGAGGCAGTAAGGGCTGGCACTGTAAAGAGTAGTAGATACCTGGAATAACCTCCCAGCAGATGCAGTAACGTCTGAAACTGTAAGGAGTAGTCGATACCTGGAATAACCTCCCAGCGGAGGCAGTAACGGCTGACACTGTAAGGAGTAGTAGATACCTGGAATAACCTCCCAGCGGAGGCAGTAAGGGCTGGCACTGTAAAGAGTAGTAGATACCTGGAATAACCTCCCAGCAGATGCAGTAACGTCTGACACTGTAAGGAGTAGTCGATACCTGGAATAACCTCCCAGCGGAGGCAGTAACGGCTGACACTGTAAGGAGTAGTAGATACCTGGAATAACCTCCCAGCGGAAGCAGTAAAGACGGACTCTGTAAATAGTAGTAGATACATGGAATAACCTCCCAGCGGAGGCAGTAAAGGCTGACACTGTAAGGAGTAGTAGATACCTGGAATAACCTCCCAGTGGAGGCAGTAACGTCTGACACTGTAAGGAGTAGTCGATACCTGAAATAACCTCCCAGCGGAGGCAGTAAAGGCTGACACTGTAAGGAGTAGTAGATACCTGGAATAACCTCCCAGCGGAAGCAGTAAGGGCTGATGCTGTAAAGAGTAGTAGATACCTGGAATAACCTCCCAGCGGAAGCAGTAAAGGCCGACACTGTAAAGAGTAGTAGATACCTGGAATAACCTTCCAGTGGAAGCAGTAAAGGCTGACACTGTAAGGAGCAGTAGATACCTGGAATAACCTTCCAGCGGAGGCAGTAATGGCTGACAGTGTAAGGAGCAGTAGATACCTGGAATAACCTTCCAGCGGATGCAGTAAAATCTAGTACAGGAATTGAATAATGTGTGTATCTAGCTATCCTGCAATGAATAAAAGCTCTGATTATTTGCTCTCTTTACCATCTGCAGTCCAGTCTCATATAGTTTATTCTGCACAATGATTTATCCAGGGATTGGCCATTAATTCCAGGGAGAACTGGATTGGTACAAACCTGGACCTTCTGAAAAAACTTAAATTAAATATATTGCTTTCCCCTTCCTGATTCTTAACCAGGGATTTTCCTGTCTTAACCCCCCTGACAGGGCTTCGTACACAGTCCTTTATTCTGCTTTCTGAGCCCACGCATTTCTGGTTTTATAAAGATTTACTTTTGGGATTTTTTATGAATTAATTTCTGAAGTGTAAAATTTGGGGGATTTTCTACACATGGACCAGACCGCAAGATATTGGTTCGAAAGCGAGACAGACTGAGCCAGACATGGTGGGCGAGACAGACGGTCAGTCAGGATTGGGGCGCTCTAGCAGAGGAGATACGTGTTTGGGGGGGTGACAGGGAAGGAGGCGAGGTGTTTGGGTTGTATTCTGTATTACAGGCCTGGACCTGTACAAGGGAAGATAAAAGACACATTCCCCCACACATACCAGTCATTCCTGGATGGGACATGTTGGAACATCACTCGCGCTCTACAAATTAATGTCGGAGCAGACACGGCACACTGCGAGCACACCGCCCAATAACAATGCACCGTTCATACAACACTGCTTATACTGTGACTGTATCACCTAAACACTGCTTATACTGTGACTGTATCACCTAAACACTGCTTATACTGTGTCTGTATCACCTAAACACTGCTTATACTGTGACTGTATCACCCAAACACTGCTTATACTGTGACTGTATCACCTAAACACTGCTTATACTGTGACTGTATCACCTAAACACTGCTTATACTGTGACTGTATCACCCAAACACTGCTTATACTGTGACTGTATCACCTAAACACTGCTTATACTGTGACTGTATCACCTGTGACTGTATCACCTAAACACTGCTTATACTGTGACTGTATCACCTAAACACTGCTTATACTGTGACTGTATCACCCAAACACTGCTTATACTGTGACTGTGTCACCAAAACACAGCTTATACTGTGACTGTATCACCTAAACACTGCTTATACTGTGACTGTATCACCTGTGACTGTATCACCTAAACACTGCTTATACTGTGACTGTATCACCTAAACACTGCTTATACTGTGACTGTATCACCCAAACACTGCTTATACTGTGACTGTATCACCCAAACACTGCTTATACTGTGACTGTATCACCTAAACACTTCTTATACTGTGACTGTATCACCTAAACACTGCTTATACTGTGACTGTATCACCTAAACACTGCTTATACTGTGACTGTATCACCTAAACACTGCTTATACTGTGACTGTATCACCTAAACACTGCTTATACTGTGACTGTATCACCTAACACTGCTTATACTGTGACTGTGTCACCCAAACACTGCTTATACTGTGACTGTATCACCTAAACACTGCTTATACTGTGACTGTATCACCTAAACACTGCTTATACTGTGTCTGTATCACCTAAACACTGCTTATACTGTGACTGTATCACCTAAACACTGCTTATACTGTGACTGTATCACCTAAACACTGCTTATACTGTGACTGTATCACCCAAACACTGCTTATACTGTGACTGTATCACTTAAACACTGCTTATACTGTGACTGTATCACCCAAACACTGCTTATACTGTGACTGTATCACCTAAACACTGCTTATACTGTGTCTGTATCACCTAAACACTGCTTATACTGTGACTATCACCTAAACACTGCTTATACTGTGACTGTATCACCCAAACACTGCTTATACTGTGACTGTATCACCCAAACACTGCTTATACTGTGACTGTATCACCCAAACACTGCTTATACTGTGACTGTATCACCCAAACACTGCTTATACTGTGACTGTATCACCCAAACACTGCTTATACTGTGACTGTATCACCTAAACACTGCTCATACTGTGACTGTGTCACCCAAACACTGCTTATACTGTGACTGTATCACCCAAACACTGCTTATACTGTGACTGTATCACCCAAACACTGCTTATACTGTGACTGTATCACCTAAACACTGCGTATACTGTGACTGTATCACCCAAACACTGCTTATACTGTGACTGTATCACCCAAACACTGCTTATACTGTGACTGTATCACCTAAACACTGCTTATACTGTGACTGTATCACCCAAACACTGCTTATACTGTGACTGTATCACTTAAACACTGCTTATACTGTGACTGTCTCACCTAAACACTGCTTATACTGTGACTGTATCACCCAAACACTGCTTATACTGTGACTGTATCACCCAAACACTGCTCATACTGTGACTGTGTCACCCAAACACTGCTTATACTGTGACTGTATCACCCAAACACTGCTTATACTGTGACTGTATCACCTAAACACTGCCTATACTGTGACTGTATCACCCAAACACTGCTTATACTGTGACTGTATCACCCAAACACTGCTTATACTGTGACTGTATCACCCAAACACTGCTTATACTGTGACTGTCTCACCTAAACACTGCTTATACTGTGACTGTATCACCCAAACACTGCTTATACTGTGACTGTATCACCCAAACACTGCTCATACTGTGACTGTGTCACCCAAACACTGCTTATACTGTGACTGTATCACCCAAACACTGCTTATACTGTGACTGTATCACCTAAACACTGCCTATACTGTGACTGTATCACCTAAACACTGCTTATACTGTGACTGTATCACCTAAACACTGCTTATACTGTGTCTGTATCACCTAAACACTGCTTATACTGTGACTGTATCACCTAAACACTGCTTATACTGTGACTGTATCACCTAAACACTGCTTATACTGTGACTGTATCACCCAAACACTGCTTATACTGTGACTGTATCACTTAAACACTGCTTATACTGTGACTGTATCACCCAAACACTGCTTATACTGTGACTGTATCACCTAAACACTGCTTATACTGTGTCTGTATCACCTAAACACTGCTTATACTGTGACTATCACCTAAACACTGCTTATACTGTGACTGTATCACCCAAACACTGCTTATACTGTGACTGTATCACCCAAACACTGCTTATACTGTGACTGTATCACCCAAACACTGCTTATACTGTGACTGTATCACCCAAACACTGCTTATACTGTGACTGTATCACCCAAACACTGCTTATACTGTGACTGTATCACCTAAACACTGCTCATACTGTGACTGTGTCACCCAAACACTGCTTATACTGTGACTGTATCACCCAAACACTGCTTATACTGTGACTGTATCACCCAAACACTGCTTATACTGTGACTGTATCACCTAAACACTGCGTATACTGTGACTGTATCACCCAAACACTGCTTATACTGTGACTGTATCACCCAAACACTGCTTATACTGTGACTGTATCACCTAAACACTGCTTATACTGTGACTGTATCACCCAAACACTGCTTATACTGTGACTGTATCACTTAAACACTGCTTATACTGTGACTGTCTCACCTAAACACTGCTTATACTGTGACTGTATCACCCAAACACTGCTTATACTGTGACTGTATCACCCAAACACTGCTCATACTGTGACTGTGTCACCCAAACACTGCTTATACTGTGACTGTATCACCCAAACACTGCTTATACTGTGACTGTATCACCTAAACACTGCCTATACTGTGACTGTATCACCCAAACACTGCTTATACTGTGACTGTATCACCCAAACACTGCTTATACTGTGACTGTATCACCCAAACACTGCTTATACTGTGACTGTCTCACCTAAACACTGCTTATACTGTGACTGTATCACCCAAACACTGCTTATACTGTGACTGTATCACCCAAACACTGCTCATACTGTGACTGTGTCACCCAAACACTGCTTATACTGTGACTGTATCACCCAAACACTGCTTATACTGTGACTGTATCACCTAAACACTGCCTATACTGTGACTGTATCACCCAAACACTGCTTATACTGTGACTGTATCACCCAAACACTGCTTATACTGTGACTGTATCACCCAAACACTGCTTATACTGTGACTGTATCACCCAAACACTGCTTATACTGTGACTGTATCACCTAAACACTGCGTATACTCTGACTGTATCACCCAAACACTGCTTATACTGTGACTGTATCACCTAAACAATGCTTATACTGTGACTGTATCACCCAAACACTGCTTATACTGTGACTGTATCACCCAAACACTGCTTATACTGTGACTGTATCACCCAAACACTGCTTATACTGTGACTGTATCACCCAAACACTGCTTATACTGTGACTGGTTCAACTTGATACTGCGCCTTCCTGATCACCCCTAACCCCCCCGGTTTTATCTGTATATTTTTGAACTTGGGAGAGTGCAATAGGGGGCTGCGTTCAAGTTGCTCAGCAAGTATGAATGTCATTTTTGCACGTTTTGTTTACACACACTGCTTTTATCCACGTGTTTAATATATATATTTAGTCACTTTTATAACTTGCTAACACATTGTATAGATCCTATTAGTTTTGTTCTATACAGTCACAGTCTATAGGTGTCATGACCCCCAGGTAGGTTTTGGATTTGAGAGGGGTATTGGGGGATTTCTTTTTTTTGTAAATAAATCTTTATTCATTTTAAAAGTATAAGTGACATTTGGATGGGGGAGGGAGACAGTAAACCCATTCTAGATCCTGTCGGGGGGCAGTTGCCCATATCAGGAGCTGCCAGTTCATAAAGTCCTATTTTAATTTAAAGTCAGAGCTAAAACATCCCAAACCCTTCCACCTTCCAGGTGACCTCCCCATGTAAGCCCTGGGCCATCTCTTTCAAGAGAGAGCGGGTATTGTGCTCCTGTAGAAGTGGATATTATCTGCCTGGAGGATGAATTAGTGTGCCACATTCCTGCCCCGTGGCTATGCTCCATTGTCATTAGCTCCTATTTACTTCTCCACCCCCCCTAAATAGACATGAGGCCAGGCATGACGCAGACACACCCCTCTGACTTCACCCTGTCCCCAGGCACAGTAAAAAAAAAGGAGCCCCCCCCCCCCCCCCCCCCTCCGCACACTTCTAAGGGTGAGGCTTCATCCTCTGCCTGTCTGCTCAGTGCTTCACTTTCAGGTACTTACAAACTTCATGGCTGATGACTGACTGTGAGTGATGAACTTTATATAAATCCCATCTCATGCGTGGGATACGGGTACCCTGAATATAGGATAATGCCCAAGAGCAAACTGCGTCTGAGGATGTTACAGCCAGTAGAGCTATGGGCAGACTAGATGTGAAGAATGGATCATCTGCCAACGCATTCTACATTATCTTCCTCCCCCCCCCCCCCCCCCACCCTGAGACTCTGCCCCTTCCACCCCTGAGAATCTGGCCTGAATTAGGACCGATGTAAAGCTAAGCACATCGAGGAGAGGAGGAATGTTGGATTGCATTCTGTGTGGAACGCGTCGGTCACAGATGTAAAACGCAGGAGAGGGAGCTCTGGAAATGTCTTTCTCATTGGGGTTAATGGATAATAATAGGGCTTTTTTTCCACCTAATCTCGGGTCTTTTAGTCAGGTTTTGTTCTCATCTGGATTTTAGTTCAGTGAACATAATGGCAGGATAGACAAGGGCCAGAATTAGACGGTATATATATATATATATATATATATATATATAAATAATAAAGCGCGTTGGCAGCATACTTCATGCATTGCAATGAATCTTTGTATTTTACAGACATTAAATTGTGACAACTGCGTTAGTTCTGTAAGTGACCCACAAACCTCGCGGAGGAGCGGACGCCATTACATACACAGTGTGTAATAGACAGTAATCCTGGGAGCACCGGGGACACGCTCATTCACACACTTTATTCATACACAGTGTGGCAAGATATAAATAGACAGCACTCCTGGGAGCGCCGGGGAGATGCTCATTCACACACTTTATTCATACATAGTGTGGCAAGATATAAATAGACAGCAATCCTGGGAGCGCCGGGGAGACCCTCATTCACACACTTTATTCATACACAGTGTGGCAAGATATAAATAGACAGTAATCCTGGGAGCGCCGGGGAGACCCTCATTCACACACTTTATTCATACACAGTGTGGCAAGATATAAATAGACAGTAATCCTAGGAGCGCCGGGGAGACCCTCATTCACACACTTTATTCATACACAGTGTGGCAAGATATAAATAGACAGTAATCCTGGGAGCGCCGGGGGGAGATGCTCATTCACACACTTTATTCATACACAGTGTGGCAAGATATAAATAGACAGTAATCCTAGGAGCGCCGGGGAGACCCTCATTCACACACTTTATTCATACACAGTGTGGCAAGATATAAATAGACAGTAATCCTGGGAGCGCCGGGGAGATGCTCATTCACACACTTTATTCATACATAGTGTGGCAAGATATAAATAGACAGTAATCCTGGGAGCGCCGGGGAGACCCTCATTCACACACTTTATTCATACACAGTGTGGCAAGATATAAATAGACAGTAATCCTAGGAGCGCCGGGGAGATGCTCATTCACACACTTTATTCATACACAGTGTGGCAAGATATAAATAGACAGTAATCCTGGGAGCGCCGGGGAGATGCTCATTCACACACTTTATTCCTACACAGTGTGGCAAGATATAAATAGACAGTAATCCTGGGAGCGCCAGGGAGACCCTCATTCACACACTTTATTCATACACAGTGTGGCAAGATATAAATAGACAGTAATCCTGGGAGCGCCGGGGAGATGCTCATTCACACACTTTATTCATACACAGTGTGGCAAGATATAAATAGACAGTAATCCTGGGAGCGCCAGGGAGACCCTCATTCACACACTTTATTCATACACAGTGTGGCAAGATATAAATAGACAGTAATCCTGGGAGCGCCGGGGAGACCCTCATTCACACACTTTATTCATACACAGTGTGGCAAGATATAAATAGACAGTAATCCTGGGAGCGCTGGGGAGAAGCTCATTCACACACTTTATTCATACACAGTGTGGCAAGATATAAATAGACAGTAATCCTGGGAGCGCTGGGGAGACCCTCATTCACACACTTTATTCATACACAGTGTGGCAAGATATAAATAGACAGTAATCCTGGGAGCGCCGGGGAGAAGCTCATTCACACACTTTATTCATACACAGTGTGGCAAGATATAAATAGACAGTAATCCTGGGAGCGCCGGGGAGAAGCTCATTCACACACTTTATTCATACACAGTGTGGCAAGATATAAATAGACAGTAATCCTAGGAGCGCCGGGGAGATGCTCATTCACACACTTTATTCATACACAGTGTGGCAAGATATAAATAGACAGCAATCCTGGGAGCGCCGGGGAGATGCTCATTCACACACTTTATTCATACACAGTGTGGCAAGATATAAATAGACAGTAATCCTGGGAGCGCCGGGGAGATGCTCATTCACACACTTTATTCATACACAGTGTGGCAAGATATAAATAGACAGTAATCCTGGGAGCGCCGGGGAGATGCTCATTCACACACTTTATTCATACACAGTGTGGCAAGATATAAATAGACAGCAATCCTGGGAGCGCCGGGGAGATGCTCATTCACACACTTTATTCATACACAGTGTGGCAAGATATAAATAGACAGTAATCCTGGGAGCGCCGGGGAGATGCTCATTCACACACTTTATTCATACATAGTGTGGCAAGATATAAATAGACAGTAATCCTGGGAGCGCCGGGGAGACCCTCATTCACACACTTTATTCATACACAGTGTGGCAAGATATAAATAGACAGTAATCCTAGGAGCGCCGGGGAGACCCTCATTCACACACTTTATTCATACACAGTGTGGCAAGATATAAATAGACAGTAATCCTGGGAGCGCCGGGGAGATGCTCATTCACACACTTTATTCATACACAGTGTGGCAAGATATAAATAGACAGTAATCCTGGGAGCGCCGGGGAGACCCTCATTCACACACTTTATTCATACACAGTGTGGCAAGATATAAATAGACAGTAATCCTGGGAGCGCCGGGGAGAAGCTCATTCACACACTTTATTCATACACAGTGTGGCAAGATATAAATAGACAGTAATCCTGGGAGCGCCGGGGACACGCTCATTCACACACTTTATTCCTACACAGTGTGGCAAGATATAAATAGACAGTAATCCTGGGAGCGCCGGGGAGACCCCCATTCACACACTTTATTCATACACAGTGTGGCAAGATATAAATAGACAGCAATCCTGGGAGCGCCGGGGAGACCCTCATTCACACACTTTATTCATACACAGTGTGGCAAGATATAAATAGACAGTAATCCTGGGAGCGCCGGGGAGATGCTCATTCACACACTTTATTCATACACAGTGTGGCAAGATATAAATAGACAGCAATCCTGGGAGCGCCGGGGAGACCCTCATTCACACACTTTATTCATACACAGTGTGGCAAGATATAAATAGACAGTAATCCTGGGAGCGCCAGGGAGACCCTCATTCACACACTTTATTCATACACAGTGTGGCAAGATATAAATAGACAGTAATCCTGGGAGCGCCGGGGAGACGCTCATTCACACACTTTATTCATACACAGTGTGGCAAGATATAAATAGACAGTAATCCTGGGAGCGCCGGGGAGACCCCCATTCACACACTTTATTCATACACAGTGTGGCAAGATATAAATAGACAGTAATCCTGGGAGCGCCGGGGAGACGCTCATTCACACACTTTATTCATACACAGTGTGGCAAGATATAAATAGACAGTAATCCTGGGAGCGCCGGGGAGACCCTCATTCACACACTTTATTCATACACAGTGTGGCAAGATATAAATAGACAGTAATCCTGGGAGCGCCGGGGAGATGCTCATTCACACACTTTATTCATACACAGTGTGGCAAGATATAAATAGACAGTAATCCTGGGAGCGCCAGGGAGACGCTCATTCACACACTTTATTCATACACAGTGTGGCAAGATATAAATAGACAGTAATCCTGGGAGCGCCGGGGAGATGCTCATTCACACACTTTATTCATACACAGTGTGGCAAGATATAAATAGACAGTAATCCTGGGAGCGCCGGGGAGACCCCCATTCACACACTTTATTCATACACAGTGTGGCAAGATATAAATAGACAGTAATCCTGGGAGCGCCGGGGAGACCCTCATTCACACACTTTATTCATACACAGTGTGGCAAGATATAAATAGACAGTAATCCTGGGAGCGCCGGGGAGACGCTCATTCACACACTTTATTCCTACACAGTGTGGCAAGATATAAATAGACAGTAATCCTGGGAGCGCCGGGGAGATGCTCATTCACACACTTTATTCATACACAGTGTGGCAAGATATAAATAGACAGTAATCCTGGGAGCGCCGGGGAGACGCTCATTCACACACTTTATTCATGCACAGTGTGGCAAGATATAAATAGACAGTAATCCTGGGAGCGCCGGGGAGACCCTCATTCACACACTTTATTCATACACAGTGTGGCAAGATATAAATAGACAGTAATCCTAGGAGCGCCGGGGAGACCCTCATTCACACACTTTATTCATACACAGTGTGGCAAGATATAAATAGACAGTCATCCTGGGAGCGCCAGGGAGACCCTCATTCACACACTTTATTCATACACAGTGTGGCAAGATATAAATAGACAGTAATCCTGGGAGCGCCGGGGAGACCCTCATTCACACACTTTATTCATACACAGTGTGTAATAGACAGTAATCCTGGGAGCGCCGGGGAGATGCTCATTCACACACTTTATTCCTACACAGTGTGGCAAGATATAAATAGACAGCAATCCTGGGAGCGCCAGGGAGATGCTCATTCACACACTTTATTCATACACAGTGTGGCAAGATATAAATAGACAGTAATCCTGGGAGCGCCAGGGAGATGCTCATTCACACACTTTATTCATACACAGTGTGGCAAGATATAAATAGACAGCAATCCTGGGAGCGCCAGGGAGATGCTCATTCACACACTTTATTCATGCACAGTGTGGCAAGATATAATAACGTTTGATTGCAAGCTTTTAAGACCAAATTGCTAGGTCTCTAGACAAAGATGAGCATCAGACAGGGACCAGCCACTTGGTGCCAACAAGCGCTCAGTTAGCCAATAAATGGGATCATTTTAACTCTGTTACCTGTTTGAAAAATGAAAAAAGGGAATGGCAAGAAATCTAGAAGGGAATGGCAAGAAATCTAGAAGGGAATGTCAAGCTTAAGGCCAAATGAGTTAAGTATGAAGTCTAGCTGAACGGGAGAATTTTCCAACTCGGCTACTTTGACCTTAATTTTGAAATTGCCTTCTCAATTCCCCCCGCCTGTGGCGCTGCAGGGGTTACAGTGGGCTCAGATCATCATGGCATCCAGCAGGGAAGCACCTGGAATCATCCCATCAGGAGAGAGGGGGCAGATTAAAGCATGTCCCCCCCCCCCCCTGCCTTGTGCCAGCCATCTGCCTGTGTTTATTTAACAGGGTGTCTTCCTATGGAATGTGACCCTCCAGGCACTGCAGGGGGGGCCGCGAGGATCTAATGCCTTGAGGTGTGTAAAGGGGGGGGGGGACAGGTGCGGTCAGGATGGCTTCCTGTGTGTCCAGGTAAAAAGGATTAAAGATGAACAAAGACCCATCCTGACCCCATTCAGAGTTAAGGATCTGCTCATTATCATACACGTGTGGATGGGGTGCTGTGTGTCCCAGGATTAACCCCCACCTTGCCAAATCACAGGATTTAAATTGCACATTTCTCTTTAATAAATTCACACAGTTGCCAAGCTCTTTAGCCGTGGGGGGGGGGGGGCAAGGGGGGCCTATCCTGGTATTACCGTATTTGCTCGATTATAAGACGACCCTGATTATAAGACGACCCCCCAAACTTTGGATATTCCTTTAGGAAAAAAACTAAAAGCCTGAATATAAGACTACCCTATGGGAAAAAAGTTTAACTTGTATATATTCACATGTAAATTGCTTTTTTAATAAAAAATTATATCAAAAAATGCATTTCTTGTTTTTATTTCCTTTTATGTGCCAATGCTGCCTCTCTCTTTCCTTTGTCCCAGCTTTGTCTCTCTCCTCCTTGCCTGTCTCTCCCCCCCCCATGTTTCTCTCTGCCCCCCTCCCTCCCCTTGTTGCTCTGTCCCCCCTCCCTCTGTCTCTTCCCCCCTTCCTCCCCTTGTTGCTCTGTCCCCCCCTCCCCTTGTTGCTCTGTCTCTTTCCCCCTCCCTCCCCTTGTCTCTGTCTTTTCCCCCCTCCCTCCCCTTGTTGCTCTGTCCCCCCCTCCCCCTGTCTCTCCCCCCCCATGTTTCTCTCTGCCCCCTCCCTCCCTTTGTTGCTCTGTCCCCCCTCCCTCTGTCTCTTCCCCCCTTCCTCCCCTTGTTGCTCTGTCCCCCCCTCCCCTTGTTGCTCTGTCTCTTTCCCCCTCCCTCCCCTTGTCTCTGTCTTTTCCCCCCTCCCTCCCCCTGTTTCTCTGACCCCTCTCTCCCCCTTACCTGTAACTCGATCCCTGGTGGCTAGCGGGGGCAGCTGGGGGATGTCTGCACGATACGTGCAGACATCCTTCATGCTGCCCGACACCTCCGTCTATTATGACGGACCAGCTGTCCCTCATAATAGACTGCCGTGTCGGGCAGCATGGAGGATATCTGCACGTATCGTGCCGACATCCCCCAGCTGCCCGATTTTCCCTGGTGGCTAGTGGGGCAGCGGAGGATGTCTGCGCGATGAGCGCAGACCTCCCCTGCTGCCGCCCGGCACGACCGCCAGGACTTCTGTCACGTAGCCGGAAGTACCCGGCTTCTTCATAGAAGCCCCGGCGGTCGTGCCGGGCAGCAGCAGGGGAGTCTGCGCTCATCGCGCAGACATCCCCTGCTGTTAGAGAGGGGGATTCAGGTCCCCTGCAGCTCTGCTGGGGACCTGGATCTATGTCTTATAATCTGACCTCAATTTTAAGTCAGATTATAAGAAGACCTCGAATGTAAGACGATGCATTTGCTCTGAAAAAAACCTTGTCTTATAATCAAGCAAATACGGTAATACTACAGTATTGTACAGTATGCTCAGCACTGCGCGAAGGAAGCATTCTGTCTGTATACAACACATATCTCAGATGTCTAGGCCTGTCACATCAGTACAGTCTCTGTATCTTATCTATCAGTATATCAGTCTATCAATCTCTGTACCTTATCTGTCGGTATATCTGTCTATCAGTCTCTGTACCTTATCTGTCGGTATATCTGTCTATCAATCTCTGTACCTTATCTGTCAGTATATCTGTCTATCAGTCTCTGTACCTTATCTGTCGGTATATCTGTCTATCAATCTCCGTACCTTATCTGTCAGTATATCTGTCTATCAATCTCTGTACCTTATCTGTCAGTATATCTGTCTATCAGTCTCTGTACCTTATCTGTCAGTATATCTGTCTATCAGTCTCTGTACCTTATCTGTCAGTATATCTGTCTATCAGTCTCTGCACCTTATCTGTCAGTATATCTGTCTATCAATCTCTGTACCTTATCTGTCAGTATATCTGTCTATCAATCTCTGCACCTTATCTGTCGGTATATCTGTCTATCAATCTCTGTACCTTATCTGTCAGTATATCTGTCTATCAGTCTCTGTACCTTATCTGTCAGTATATCTGTCTATCAGTCTCTGTACCTTATCTGTCAGTATATCTGTCTATCAATCTCTGTACCTTATCTGTCAGTATATCTGTCTATCAATCTCTGTACCTTATCTGTCAGTATATCTGTCTATCAGTCTCTGTACCTTATCTGTCAGTATATCTGTCTATCAGTCTCTGTACCTTATCTGTCAGTATATCTGTCTATCAGTCTCTGTACCTTATCTGTCAGTATATCTGTCTATCAATCTCTGTACCTTATCTGTCAGTATATCTGTCTATCAGTCTCTGTACCTTATCTGTCAGTATATCTGTCTATCAGTCTCTGTACCTTATCTGTCAGTATATCTGTCTATCAGTCTCTGTACCTTATCTGTCAGTATATCTGTCTATCAATCTCTGTACCTTATCTGTCAGTGTATCTGTCTATCAGTCTCTGTACCTTATCTGTCAGTATATCTGTCTATCAGTCTCTGTACCTTATCTGTCAGTATATCTGTCTATCAATCTCTGTACCTTATCTGTCAGTATATCTGTCTATCAGTCTCTGTACCTTATCTGTCAGTATATCTGTCTATCAATCTCTGTACCTTATCTGTCAGTATATCTGTCTATCAGTCTCTGTATCTTATCTGTCAGTATATCTGTCTATCAATCTCTGTACCTTATCTGTCAGTATATCTGTCTATCAATCTCTGTACCTTATCTGTCAGTATATCTGTCTATCAGTCTCTGTACCTTATCTGTCAGTATATCTGTCTATCAGTCTCTGTACCTTATCTGTCAGTATATCTGTCTATCAGTCTCTGTATCTTATCTGTCAGTATATCTGTCTATCAGTCTCTGTACCTTATCTGTCAGTATATCTGTCTATCAGTCTCTGTACCTTATCTGTCAGTATATCTGTCTATCAGTCTCTGTATCTTATCTGTCAGTATATCTGTCTATCAGTCTCTGCACCTTATCTGTCAGTATATCTGTCTATCAGTCTCTGTACCTTATCTGTCAGTATATCAGTCTATCACTCTCTGTACCTTATCTGTCAGTATATCTGTCTATCAGTCTCTGTATCTTATCTGTCAGTATATCTATCAGTCTCTGTACCTTATCTGTCAGTATATCTGTCTATCAATCTCTGGACCTTATCTGTCAGTATATCTGTCTATCAATCTCTGTACCTTATCTGTCAGTATATCTGTCTATCAATCTCTGTACCTTATCTGTCAGTATATCTGTCTATCAGTCTCTGTACCTTATCTGTCAGTATATCTGTCTATCAGTCTCTGTACCTTATCTGTCAGTATATCTGTCTATCAATCTCTGTACCTTATCTGTCAGTGTATCTGTCTATCAGTCTCTGTACCTTATCTGTCAGTGTATCTGTCTATCAGTCTCTGTACCTTATCTGTCAGTATATCTGTCTATCAATCTCTGTACCTTATCTGTCAGTATATCTGTCTATCAGTCTCTGTATCTTATCTGTCAGTATATCTGTCTATCAATCTCTGTATCTTATCTGTCAGTATATCTGTCTATCAGTCTCTGTACCTTATCTGTCAGTATATCTGTCTATCAATCTCTGTACCTTATCTGTCAGTATATCTGTCTATCAGTCTCTGTATCTTATCTGTCAGTATATCTATCAGTCTCTGTACCTTATCTGTCAGTATATCTGTCTATCAATCTCTGTACCTTATCTGTCAGTATATCTGTCTATCAGTCTCTGTACCTTATCTGTCAGTATATCTGTCTATCAATCTCTGTACCTTATCTGTCAGTATATCTGTCTATCAGTCTCTGTATCTTATCTGTCAGTATATCTGTCTATCAATCTCTGTACCTTATCTGTCAGTATATCTGTCTATCAGTCTCTGTACCTTATCTGTCAGTATATCTGTCTATCAGTCTCTGTACCTTATCTGTCAGTATATCTGTCTATCAATCTCTGTACCTTATCTGTCAGTATATCTGTCTATCAATCTCTGTACCTTATCTGTCAGTATATCTGTCTATCAGTCTCTGTATCTTATCTGTCAGTATATCTGTCTATCAATCTCTGTACCTTATCTGTCAGTATATCTGTCTATCAGTCTCTGTACCTTATCTGTCAGTATATCTGTCTATCAGTCTCTGTACCTTATCTGTCAGTATATCTGTCTATCAATCTCTGTACCTTATCTGTCAGTATATCTGTCTATCAGTCTCTGTACCTTATCTGTCAGTATATCTGTCTATCAGTCTCTGTACCTTATCTGTCAGTATATCTGTCTATCAGTCTCTGTACCTTATCTGTCAGTATATCTGTCTATCAGTCTCTGTACCTTATCTGTCAGTATATCTGTCTATCAGTCTCTGTACCTTATCTGTCAGTATATCTGTCTATCAATCTCTGTACCTTATCTGTCAGTATATCTGTCTATCAGTCTCTGTACCTTATCTGTCAGTATATCTGTCTATCAGTCTCTGTACCTTATCTGTCAGTATATCTGTCTATCAGTCTCTGTACCTTATTTGTCAGTATATCTGTCTATCAGTCTCTGTACCTTATCTGTCAGTATATCTGTCTATCAGTCTCTGTACCTTATCTGTCAGTATATCTGTCTATCAGTCTCTGTACCTTATCTGACAGTATATCTGTCTATCTATCTCTGTACCTTATCTGTCAGTATATCTGTCTATCAGCCTCTGTAGCTTATCTGTCAGTATATCTGTCTATCAGTCTCTGTATCTTATCTGTCAGTATATCTGTCTATCAGTCTCTGTACCTTATCAGTCAGTATATCTGTCTATCAGTCTCTGTACCTTATCTGTCAGTATATCTGTCTATCAATCTCTGTACCTTATCTGTCAGTATATCTGTCTATCAGTCTCTGTACCTTATCTGTCAGTATATCTGTCTATCAGTCTCTGTACCTTATCTGTCAGTATATCTGTCTATCAATCTCTGTACCTTATCTGTCAGTATATCTGTCTATCAATCTCTGTACCTTATCTGTCAGTATATCTGTCTATCAATCTCTGTACCTTATCTGTCAGTATATCTGTCTATCAGTCTCTGTACCTTATCTGTCAGTATATCTGTCTATCAGTCTCTGTACCTTATCTGTCAGTATATCTGTCTATCAGTCTCTGTATCTTATATGTCAGTATATCTGTCTATCAGTCTCTGTACCTTATCTGTCAGTATATCTGTCTATCAGTCTCTGTATCTTATATGTCAGTATATCTGTCTATCAATCTCTGTACCTTATCTGTCAGTATATCTGTCTATCAGTCTCTGTACCTTATCTGTCAGTATATCTGTCTATCAGTCTCTGAACCTTATCTGTCAGTATATCTGTCTATCAGTCTCTGTACCTTATCTGTCAGTATATCTGTCTATCAATCTCTGTACCTAATCTGTCAGTATATCTGTCTATCAATCTCTGTACCTTATCTGTCAGTATATCTGTCTATCAATCTCTGTACCTTATCTGTCAGTATATCTGTCTATCAGTCTCTGTACCTTATCTGTCAGTATATCTGTCTATCAGTCTCTGTATCTTATCTGTCAGTATATCTGTCTATCAGTCTCTGTATCTTATCTGTCAGTATATCTGTCTATCAATCTCTGTACCTTATCTGTCAGTATATCTGTCTATCAGTCTCTGTACCTTATCTGTCAGTATATCTGTCTATCAGTCTCTGTATCTTATCTGTCAGTATATCTGTCTATCAATCTCTGTATCTTATCTGTCAGTATATCTGTCTATCAATCTCTGTACCTTATCTGTCAGTATATCTGTCTATCAATCTCTGTACCTTATCTGTCAGTATATCTGTCTATCAATCTCTGTATCTTATCTGTCAGTATATCTGTCTATCAGTCTCTGTACCTTATCTGTCAGTATATCTGTCTATCAGTCTCTGTACCTTATCTGTCAGTATATCTGTCTATCAGTCTCTGTATCTTATCTGTCAGTATATCTGTCTATCAGTCTCTGCACCTTATCTGTCAGTATATCTGTCTATCAGTCTCTGTACCTTATCTGTCAGTATATCAGTCTATCACTCTCTGTACCTTATCTGTCAGTATATCTGTCTATCAGTCTCTGTATCTTATCTGTCAGTATATCTATCAGTCTCTGTACCTTATCTGTCAGTATATCTGTCTATCAATCTCTGGACCTTATCTGTCAGTATATCTGTCTATCAATCTCTGTACCTTATCTGTCAGTATATCTGTCTATCAATCTCTGTACCTTATCTGTCAGTATATCTGTCTATCAGTCTCTGTACCTTATCTGTCAGTATATCTGTCTATCAGTCTCTGTATCTTATCTGTCAGTATATCTGTCTATCAATCTCTGTACCTTATCTGTCAGTATATCTGTCTATCAGTCTCTGTACCTTATCTGTCAGTATATCTGTCTATCAGTCTCTGTATCTTATCTGTCAGTATATCTGTCTATCAATCTCTGTATCTTATCTGTCAGTATATCTGTCTATCAATCTCTGTACCTTATCTGTCAGTATATCTGTCTATCAATCTCTGTACCTTATCTGTCAGTATATCTGTCTATCAATCTCTGTACCTTATCTGTCAGTATATCTGTCTATCAGTCTCTGTACCTTATCTGTCAGTATATCTGTCTATCAATCTCTGTACCTTATCTGTCAGTATATCTGTCTATCAGTCTCTGTACCTTATCTGTCAGTATATCTGTCTATCAGTCTCTGTACCTTATCTGTCAGTATATCTGTCTATCAGTCTCTGTACCTTATCTGTCAGTATATCTGTCTATCAATCTCTGTACCTTATCTGTCAGTATATCTGTCTATCAATCTCTGTACCTTATCTGTCAGTATATCTGTCTATCAGTCTCTGTACCTTATCTGTCAGTATATCTGTCTATCAATCTCTGTATCTTATCTGTCAGTATATCTGTCTATCAGTCTCTGTACCTTATCTGTCAGTATATCTGTCTATCAATCTCTGTATCTTATCTGTCAGTATATCTGTCTATCAGTCTCTGTACCTTATCTGTCAGTATATCTGTCTATCAATATCCCTAGCACAAGAATAGAGAGAGTGAGTCAGGATGAAATTTTTCTTATAATAAACTATCACTAGAATAAACAGTGCTGAATGATGACATCACCAGAACATGAGAGACATCTGCCGCAGATTACAGGCTGACCTCTTGTGGTGAAGCAGAGTAATGCCTGTTTTCATCCCTGGCATCCTTCCCTGAATTGCAGGGAATTGAAAAGGGAATTTCAAGCCTAAGGCCAAAATAGCTGAGTTGAAAAATAATTCTCCCTTTCAGCTGCATGGCAGATTTTTTCTAACTCGGCTACATTGGCCTTAAGTGTGCAATTCCCTTCTCAATTCCCTCTATCACTAGTAAAGCCCTTAAACACAGTCTGACCAATAGTATTTACAAACAGTCTGAAACAGTCAGCGAGGGCGCTGGACGAGGATCTAACTATGCAAATACCTTGTCCATTTCTATCATATTTTATTTGGGGAAATCTGTCCATTACTGTAACTGACAAACACTGGGACAAATTACAGATTCAATACAGGCAACAGAGACAACAATTCCACTGTTTTGTTGCTTGTGCCCTAAGCAGCCATCTTTCTTAACCCCTCATTATGAATTGCTACTAAACAAAATAGATCTGACATTAACTCCTCCTACTTCTCATTCCACGCATACAGCTGTATGATCAGCTACCTGAATAGATCTGACATTAACTCCTCCTACTTCTCATTCCACACATACAGCTGTATGATCAGCTACCTGAATAGATCTGACATTAACTCCTCCTACTTCTCATTCCACACATACAGCTGTATGATCAGCTACCTGAATAGATCTGACATTAACTCCTCCTACTTCTCATTCCACGCATACAGCTGTATGATCGGCTACCTGAATAGATCTGACATTAACTCCTCCTACTTCTCATTCCACGCGTACAGCTGTATGATCAGCTACCTGAATAGATCTGACATTAACTCCTCCTACTTCTCATTCCATGCATACAGCTGTATGATCAGCTACCTGAATAGATCTGACATTAACTCCTCCTACTTCTCATTCCACACATACAGCTGTATGATCGGCTACCTGAATAGATCTTACATTAACTCCTCCTACTTCTCATTCCACACATACAGCTGTATGATCAGCTACCTGAATAGATCTGACATTAACTCCTCCTACTTCTCATTCCACACATACAGCTGTATGATCAGCTACCTGAATAGATCTGACATTAACTCCTCCTACTTCTCATTCCACACATACAGCTGTATGATCAGCTACCTGAATAGATCTGACATTAACTCCTCCTACTTCTCATTCCACACATACAGCTGTATGATCGGCTACCTGAATAGATCTTACATTAACTCCTCCTACTTCTCATTCCACACATACAGCTGTATGATCAGCTACCTGAATAGATCTGACATTAACTCCTCCTACTTCTCATTCCACGCATACAGCTGTATGATCGGCTACCTGAATAGATCTTACATTAACTCCTCCTACTTCTCATTCCACGCATACAGCTGTATGATCGGCTGCCTGAATAGATCTGACATTAACTCCTCCTACTTCTCATTCCACACATACAGCTGTATGATCAGCTACCTGAATAGATCTGACATTAACTCCTCCTACTTCTCATTCCATGCATACAGCTGTATGATCAGCCACCTGAATAGATCTGACATTAACTCCTCCTACTTCTCATTCCACGCATACAGCTGTATGATCGGCTACCTGAATAGATCTGACATTAACTCCTCCTACTTCTCATTCCACGCATACAGCTGTATGATCAGCTACCTGAATAGATCTGACATTAACTCCTCCTACTTCTCATTCCCCGCATACAGCTGTATGATCAGCTACCTGAATAGATCTGACAGTAACTCCTCCTACTTCTCATTCCATGCATACAGCTGTATGATCAGCTACCTGAATAGATCTGACATTAACTCCTCCTACTTCTCATTCCACGCATACAGCTGTATGATCAGCTACCTGAATAGATCTGACATTAACTCCTCCTACTTCTCATTCCACGCATACAGCTGTATGATCAGCTACCTGAATAGATCTGACACTAACTCCTCCTACTTCTCATTCCAAGCATACAGCTGTATGATCAGCTACCTGAATAGATCTGACAGTAACTCCTCCTACTTCCCATTCCCCGCATACAGCTGTATGATCGGCTACCTGAATAGATCTGACATTAACTCCTCCTACTTCTCATTCCACGCGTACAGCTGTATGATCAGCTACCTGAATAGATCTGACAGTAACTCCTCCTACTTCTCATTCCACGCATACAGCTGTATGATCGGCTACCTGAATAGATCTGACATTAACTCCTCCTACTTCTCATTCCACACATACAGCTGTATGATCAGCTACCTGAATAGATCTGACATTAACTCCTCCTACTTCTCATTCCACACATACAGCTGTATGATCGGCTACCTGAATAGATCTGACAGTAACTCCTCCTACTTCTCATTCCACACATACAGCTGTATGATCAGCTACCTGAATAGATCTGACATTAACTCCTCCTACTTCTCATTCCACACATACAGCTGTATGATCGGCTACCTGAATAGATCTGACATTAACTCCTCCTACTTCTCATTCCACGCGTACAGCTGTATGATCAGCTACCTGAATAGATCTGACATTAACTCCTCCTACTTCTCATTCCACGCATACAGCTGTATGATCAGCTACCTGAATAGATCTGACATTAACTCCTCCTACTTCTCATTCCACGCATACAGCTGTATGATCAGCTACCTGAATAGATCTGACATTAACTCCTCCTACTTCTCATTCCACGCGTACAGCTGTATGATCAGCTACCTGACTAGATCTGACATTAACTCCTCCTACTTCTCATTCCACGCATACAGCTGTATGATCAGCTACATGAATAGATCTGACATTAACTCCTCCTACTTCTCATTCCACGCATACAGCTGTATGATCTGCTACCTGAATAGATCTGACATTAACTCCTCCTACTTCTCATTCCATGCATACAGCTGTATGATCGGCTACCTGAATAGCTCTGACATTAACTCCTCCTACTTCTCATTCCACGCATACAGCTGTATGATCAGCTACCTGAATAGATCTGACATTAACTCCTCCTACTTCTCATTCCACGCATACAGCTGTATGATCGGCTACCTGAATAGATCTGACATTAACTCCTCCTACTTCTCATTCCACGCATACAGCTGTATGATCAGCTACCTGAATAGATCTGACATTAACTCCTCCTACTTCTCATTCCACGCATACAGCTGTATGATCAGCTACCTGAATAGATCTGACATTAACTCCTCCTACTTCTCATTCCACGCATACAGCTGTATGATCAGCTACCTGAATAGATCTGACATTAACTCCTCCTACTTCTCATCCACACATACAGCTGTATGATCGGCTACCTGAATAGATCTGACATTAACTCCTCCTACTTCTCATTCCACGCATACAGCTGTATGATCGGCTACCTGAATAGATCTGACACTAACTCCTCCTACTTCTCATTCCACACATACAGCTGTATGATCAGCTACCTGAATAGATCTGACATTAACTCCTCCTACTTCTCATTCCACGCATACAGCTGTATGATCAGCTACCTGAATAGATCTGACATTAACTCCTCCTACTTCTCATTCCACGCATACAGCTGTATGATCGGCTACCTGAATAGATCTGACATTAACTCCTCCTACTTCTCATTCCCCGCATACAGCTGTATGATCTGCTACCTGAATAGATCTGACATTAACTCCTCCTACTTCTCATTCCACGCATACAGCTGTATGATCAGCTACCTGAATAGATCTGACATTAACTCCTCCTACTTCTCATTCCACGCATACAGCTGTATGATCAGCTACCTGAATAGATCTGACAGTAACTCCTCCTACTTCTCATTCCACGCATACAGCTGTATGATCAGCTACCTGAATAGATCTGACAGTAACTCCTCCTACTTCTCATTCCACGCATACAGCTGTATGATCGGCTACCTGAATAGATCTGACATTAACTCCTCCTACTTCTCATTCCACGCATACAGCTGTATGATCGGCTACCCGAATAGATCTGACATGAACTCCTCCTACTTCTCATTCCACACATACAGCTGTATGATCAGCTACCTGAATAGATCTGACATTAACTCCTCCTACTTCTCATTCCATGCATACAGCTGTATGATCAGCTACCTGAATAGATCTGACATTAACTCCTCCTACATCTCATTCCACACATACAGCTGTATGATCGGCTACCTGAATAGATCTGACATTAACTCCTCCTACTTCTCATTCCACACATACAGCTGTATGATCAGCTACCTGAATAGATCTGACATTAACTCCTCCTACTTCTCATTCCACACATACAGCTGTATGATCAGCTACCTGAATAGATCTGACATTAACTCCTCCTACTTCTCATTCCACGCATACAGCTGTATGATCGGCTCCCTGAAAAGATCTGACATTAACTCCTTCTACTTGGACTAGATGGACCAAAAGGTTCTTTTTTTATTTATTTTTTTTATCTTTTATTTAACAGTTTTTTCATAAATTACAAAACATCATATTGTTACAGCAGTAACTCAAAAATAGTATTTTATCACAAGTGAAATTTTTATAAAACATTAGTAACACTTATACAAGGTTCTTACCTGCCGACATATTCTGTTTCTATGTATACTTCTCATTCCATGCATACAGCTTGGTAATTTCTCAACACTTTAAAATGTGTATTTTTTTCACTCCAGACAAATATTGTGCGCTAATTGGGAGGATAAGTAGAAGCTGCAAACCTGATAATTGGGAGTCAATTAACACTTTCAGTAAATATATATATTACAGTTTTAATAACGGAAGATTATTTATAATTATGTAATCATTTAGTATACATGAAAATATTAGGTTCATTTAAAGTACTATTTTTTTAAGACAAATCATCTGTAGTGCAATGTGGGTGATGGGGTATGTCCTGGGTGTGCAATGTGGGTGATGGGGTATGTCCTGGGTGTGCAATGTGTGTGATGGGTTATGTCCTGGGTGTGCAATGTGGGTGATGGGTTATGTCCTGGGTGTGCAATGTGGGTGATGGGTTATGTCCTGGGTGTGCAATGTGGGTGATGGGGTATGTCCTGGGTGTGCAATGTGTGTGATGGGGTATGTCCTGGGTGTGCAATGTGTGTGATGGGGTATGTCCTGGGTGTGCAATGTGGGAGATGGGGCATGTCCTGGGTGTGCAATGTGGGTGATGGGGTATGTCCTGGGTGTGCAATGTGTGTGATGGGGTATGTCCTGGGTGTGCAATGTGTGTGATGGGGTATGTCCTGGGTGTGCAATGTGTGTGATGGGGTATGTCCTGGGTGTGCAATGTGGGAGATGGGGCATGTCCTGGGTGTGCAATGTGGGTGATGGGGTATGTCCTGGGTGTGCAATGTGGGAGATGGGGCATGTCCTGGGTGTGCAATGTGTGTGATGGGGTATGTCCTGGGTGTGCAATGTGGGTGATGGGGTATGTCCTGGGTGTGCAATGTGTGTGATGGGGTATGTCCTGGGTGTGCAATGTGGGAGATGGGGCATGTCCTGGATGTGCAGCATGGAAGATGGGGTATGTCCTGGGTGTGCAATGTGGGAGATGGGGTATGTCCTGGGTGTGCAATGTGGGAGATGGGGTATGTCCTGGGTGTGCAATGTGGTAGATGGGGTATGTCCTGGGTGTGCAATTTGGTAGATGGGGTATGTCCTGGGTGTGCAATGTGGGAGATGGCGTATGTCCTGGGTGTGCAATGTGGGTGATGGGGCATGTCCTGGGTGTGCAATGTGGGAGATGGGGCATGTTCTGGGTGTGCAATGTGGGTGATGGGTTATGTCCTGGGTGTGCAATGTGGGTGATGGGGTATGTCCTGGGTGTGCAATGTGGGTGATGGGGTGTGTCCTGGGTATGCAATCTATATATATTCAGTATATACATTTACTCCTACCTCTCTCTATCTATATATATTCAGTATATACATTTCCTCCTAGCTCTCTCTCTATATATATATTCAGTATATACATTTCCTCCTAGCTCTCTCTCTATATATATATTCAGTATATACATTTCCTCCTAGCTCTCTCTCTATATATATATTCAGTATATACATTTCCTCCTAGCTCTCTCTCTATATATATATTCAGTATATACATTTCCTCCTAGCTCTCTCTATCTATATATATTCAGTATATACATTTCCTCCTAGCTCTCTCTCTATATATATATTCAGTATATACATTTCTTCCTAGCTCTCTCTCTCTATATATTCAGTATATACATTTCCTCCTAGCTCTCTCTCTATATATATATATTCAGTATATACATTTCCTCCTTGCTCTCTCTCTCTCTATATATATATTCAGTATATACATTTCCTCCTAGCTCTCTCTATCTATATATATATATATTCAGTATATACATTTCCTCCTAGCTCTCTCTATCTATATATATATATTCAGTATATACATTTCCTCCTAGCTCTCTCTATATATATATTTATATTCAGTATATACATTTCCTCCTAGCTCTCTCTATCTATATATATATTCAGTATATACATTTCCTCCTAGCTCTCTCTATCTATATATATATTCAGTATATACATTCCCTCCTAGCTCTCTCTATCTATATATATTCAGTATATACATTTCCTCCTAGCTCTCTCTCTATATATATATTCAGTATATACATTTCTTCCTAGCTCTCTCTCTATATATATATTCAGTATATACATTTCCTCCTTGCTCTCTCTATCTATATATATATATTCAGTATATACATTTCCTCCTAGCTCTCTCTATCTATATATATATATTCAGTATATACATTTCCTCCTAGCTCTCTCTATCTATATATATATATTCAGTATATACATTTCCTCCTAGCTCTCTCTATCTATATATATATATATATTCAGTATATACATTTCCTCCTAGCTCTCTATCTATATATATATATTCAGTATATACATTTCCTCCTAGCTCTCTCTATCTATATATATTCAGTATATACATTTCCTCCTAGCTCTCTCTATCTATATATATATATTCAGTATATACATTTCCTCCTAGCTCTCTATCTATATATATATATTCAGTACATACATTTCCTCCTAGCTCTCTCTATCTATATATATTCAGTATATACATTTCCTCCTAGCTCTCTCTCTCTCTCTATATATTCAGTATATACATTTCCTCCTAGCTCTCTCTATCTATATATATATATTCAGTATATACATTTCCTCCTAGCTCTCTCTATCTATATATATATATTCAGTATATACATTTCCTCCTAGCTCTCTCTATCTATATATATATATTCAGTATATACATTTCCTCCTAGCTCTCTCTATCTATATATATATATTCAGTATATACATTTCCTCCTAGCTCTCTCTATCTATATATATATATTCAGTATATACATTTCCTCCTAGCTCTCTCTATCTATATATATATATTCAGTATATACATTTCCTCCTAGCTCTCTCTATCTATATATATATATATTCAGTATATACATTTCCTCCTAGCTCTCTCTATCTATATATATATATTCAGTATATACATTTCCTCCTAGCTCTCTCTATCAATATATATATATTCAGTATATACATTTCCTCCTAGCTCTCTCTCTATATATATATTCAGTATATACATTTCCTCCTAGCTCTCTCTATCTATATATATATATATTCAGTATATACATTTCCTCCTAGCTCTCTCTATCTATATATATATATTCAGTATATACATTTCCTCCTAGCTCTCTCTATCTATATATATGTATTCAGTATATACATTTCCTCCTAGCTCTCTCTATCTATATATATATTCAGTATATACATTTCCTCCTAGCTCTCTCTATCTATATATATATTCAGTATATACATTTCCTCCTAGCTCTCTCTATCTATATATATATATTCAGTATATACATTTCCTCCTAGCTCTCTCTATCTATATATATATATTCAGTATATACATTTCCTCCTAGCTCTCTCTATCTATATATATATTCAGTATATACATTTCCTCCTAGCTCTCTCTATCTATATATATGTATTCAGTATATACATTTCCTCCTAGCTCTCTCTATCTATATATATATATTCAGTATATACATTTCCTCCTAGCTCTCTCTATCTATATATATATATATTCAGTATATACATTTCCTCCTAGCTCTCTCTATCTATATATATATATTCAGTATATACATTTCCTCCTAGCTCTCTCTATCTATATATATATATATATTCAGTATATACATTTCCTCCTAGCTCTCTCTATCTATATATATATATTCAGTATATACATTTCCTCCTAGCTCTCTCTATCAATATATATATATTCAATATATACATTTCCTCCTAGCTCTCTCTCTCTATATATATTCAGTATATACATTTCCTCCTAGCTCTCTCTATCTATATATATATATTCAGTATATACATTTCCTCCTAGCTCTCTCTATCTATATATATATATTCAGTATATACATTTCCTCCTAGCTCTCTCTATCTATATATATGTATTCAGTATATACATTTCCTCCTAGCTCTCTCTATCTATATATATATTCAGTATATACATTTCCTCCTAGCTCTCTCTATCTATATATATATTCAGTATATACATTTCCTCCTAGCTCTCTCTATCTATATATATATATTCAGTATATACATTTCCTCCTAGCTCTCTCTATCTATATATATATATTCAGTATATACATTTCCTCCTAGCTCTCTCTATCTATATATATTCAGTATATACATTTCCTCCTAGCTCTCTCTATCTATATATATATATTCAGTATATACATTTCCTCCTAGCTCTCTATCTATATATATATATTCAGTACATACATTTCCTCCTAGCTCTCTCTATCTATATATATTCAGTATATACATTTCCTCCTAGCTCTCTCTCTCTCTCTATATATTCAGTATATACATTTCCTCCTAGCTCTCTCTATCTATATATATATATTCAGTATATACATTTCCTCCTAGCTCTCTCTATCTATATATATATATTCAGTATATACATTTCCTCCTAGCTCTCTCTATCTATATATATATATTCAGTATATACATTTCCTCCTAGCTCTCTCTATCTATATATATATATTCAGTATATACATTTCCTCCTAGCTCTCTCTATCTATATATATATATTCAGTATATACATTTCCTCCTAGCTCTCTCTATCTATATATATATATTCAGTATATACATTTCCTCCTAGCTCTCTCTATCTATATATATATATATTCAGTATATACATTTCCTCCTAGCTCTCTCTATCTATATATATATATTCAGTATATACATTTCCTCCTAGCTCTCTCTATCAATATATATATATTCAGTATATACATTTCCTCCTAGCTCTCTCTCTATATATATATTCAGTATATACATTTCCTCCTAGCTCTCTCTATCTATATATATATATATTCAGTATATACATTTCCTCCTAGCTCTCTCTATCTATATATATATATTCAGTATATACATTTCCTCCTAGCTCTCTCTATCTATATATATGTATTCAGTATATACATTTCCTCCTAGCTCTCTCTATCTATATATATATTCAGTATATACATTTCCTCCTAGCTCTCTCTATCTATATATATATTCAGTATATACATTTCCTCCTAGCTCTCTCTATCTATATATATATATTCAGTATATACATTTCCTCCTAGCTCTCTCTATCTATATATATATATTCAGTATATACATTTCCTCCTAGCTCTCTCTATCTATATATATATTCAGTATATACATTTCCTCCTAGCTCTCTCTATCTATATATATGTATTCAGTATATACATTTCCTCCTAGCTCTCTCTATCTATATATATATATTCAGTATATACATTTCCTCCTAGCTCTCTCTATCTATATATATATATATTCAGTATATACATTTCCTCCTAGCTCTCTCTATCTATATATATATATTCAGTATATACATTTCCTCCTAGCTCTCTCTATCTATATATATATATATATTCAGTATATACATTTCCTCCTAGCTCTCTCTATCTATATATATATATTCAGTATATACATTTCCTCCTAGCTCTCTCTATCAATATATATATATTCAATATATACATTTCCTCCTAGCTCTCTCTCTCTATATATATTCAGTATATACATTTCCTCCTAGCTCTCTCTATCTATATATATATATTCAGTATATACATTTCCTCCTAGCTCTCTCTATCTATATATATATATTCAGTATATACATTTCCTCCTAGCTCTCTCTATCTATATATATGTATTCAGTATATACATTTCCTCCTAGCTCTCTCTATCTATATATATATTCAGTATATACATTTCCTCCTAGCTCTCTCTATCTATATATATATTCAGTATATACATTTCCTCCTAGCTCTCTCTATCTATATATATATATTCAGTATATACATTTCCTCCTAGCTCTCTCTATCTATATATATATATTCAGTATATACATTTCCTCCTAGCTCTCTCTATCTATATATATATTCAGTATATACATTTCCTCCTAGCTCTCTCTATCTATATATATGTATTCAGTATATACATTTCCTCCTAGCTCTCTCTATCTATATATATATATTCAGTATATACATTTCCTCCTAGCTCTCTCTATCTATATATATATATTCAGTATATACATTTCCTCCTAGCTCTCTCTATCTATATATATATATTCAGTATATACATTTCCTCCTAGCTCTCTCTATCTATATATATGTATTCAGTATATACATTTCCTCCTAGCTCTCTCTATCTATATATATATATTCAGTATATACATTTCCTCCTAGCTCTCTCTATCTATATATATATTCAGTATATACATTTCCTCCTAGCTCTCTCTATCTATATATATATATTCAGTATATACATTTCCTCCTAGCTCTCTCTATCTATATATATATTCAGTATATACATTTCCTCCTAGCTCTCTCTATCTATATATATATTCAGTATATACATTTCCTCCTAGCTCTCTCTATCTATATATATATATTCAGTATATACATTTCCTCCTAGCTCTCTCTATCTATATATATATATTCAGTATATACATTTCCTCCTAGCTCTCTCTATCTATATATATATATTCAGTATATACATTTCCTCCTAGCTCTCTCTATCTATATATATATTCAGTATATACATTTCCTCCTAGCTCTCTCTATCTATATATATATATTCAGTATATACATTTCCTCCTAGCTCTCTCTGTCTATATATATATTCAGTATATACATCTATCCTATATCTCTCTCCATCTCTCCTCCCCCCTCTGCATTGGGTACCGGAATCTTCCATTCTGTGCATCACACGGGGCAGATGATGGGATGCAGGTGATTCACCATCTCCTCCCTGCCCCCCCTCTCGACGGTTTGGAACATGCCTTCTCCCTGCAGCGGCCGCGCAGTGTGGACCTTGCCATTCTGTCGGGCGGGGGTGTAAGACAGTATGGGCCGTACCAAGTGTCAGGGGTGGGGAGAAGAGGATGCTCATCTTGTTCGGTCGCCGAGGAGACAGATTGAGGAGCAGCCTCCGGACCCGCCGTGCCCCCGCCACTCCTCTCATACCGGGACCACCAGCTGGACCTCCATCCCCTGGGCCCCAGGACTGATCCTGAGACCCCCAGCCTTTACATCACAGTGACCTTCCAGCCTTTATCTCTATCACAGGGACCCCCAACCTACTGTATAATAGGGACCCCCAACCAACTGTATCATATCGACCCCCAACCTACTGTATAATAGGGACCCCCAACCAACTGTATCATATCGACCCCCAACCTACTGTATTATAGGGACCCCCAACTTGCTTTATCATAGGGACCACCAACCTACTCTATCATAGCGACCCCCAACCTACTGTATCATAGGGACCCCCAACCTATTGTATAATAGGGACCCCCAACAAACTGTATCATAGTGACCCCCAACCTACTGTATCATAGGGACCCCCAACCTACTGTATTATAGGGACCCCCAACTTGCTTAATCATAGGGACCCCAACCATCTGTATCATAGGGACCCCCCAGCATCTATCTATATCATAGGGACCCACAACCTACTGTATCATAGGGACCCCCAGCATCTATCTATATCATAGAGACCCCCAACCTACTGTATCATAGGGACCCCCAACCTACTGTATAATAGGGACCCCCAACCTACTGTATAATAGGGACCCCCAGCCTCTATTTATATCATAGGGACCCCCAAACTACTGTATCATAAGGACCCCCAACCTCTATCTATATCATAGGCACCCCCAACCTGCTGTATCACAGGGACCCCCAGCCCTAACCCCCTTTCCATTGGGGTATCTATATCAGAAGGCTGCATTTTCTGGGCCCCTGATACATCTTATACCTGGGGCCCAATACCTAAGAGTCCCCAAAACTCCAGGGTTCTACCCCTGAACCCCCAAGTACCCCAGGGCTCTACCCCAGGACCCCCGAGAAGTCTAGCATCCAGAGACCTATGATGAATTACCTACGGCGTCGGCTGTCAGATAGTAACTTTATGGCCAATCTGCCCAATGGGTATATGAGTGACCTGCAAAGGCCAGACCCTCCTGCTCCCCCGGCAGCCTCCCCTGGACCTCCAGCAGTGTCCCCTGAGCCCAGTGCCGGAGGCGGAGGGGGATTTTTCTCCTCTCTCTCCAATGCCGTGAAACAAACCACCGCAGCCCTCAGTGAGCAAGTGTCCACCGCCACCAGCGGAGGGGTCGGGGCCCGAGGGGCCAAAGTGCTGCTGATCATCGATGAGCCCCACACTGACTGGTGAGTGTGAAGGACAATGAGAGGTGGGGGCATTGGAACACTACAGGGACATACAGAGGATCATGGGGGGCACTGCAGGGACATACAGAGGATCATGGGGGGCACTGCAGGGACATACAGAGGATCATGGGGGGCACTGCAGGGACATACAGAGGATCATGGGGGGCACTGCAGGGACATACAGAGGATCATGGGGGGCACTGCAGGGATATACAGAGGATCATGGGGGGCACCGCAGGGACATACAGAGGATCATGGGGGGCACTGCAGGGACATACAGAGGATCATGGGGGGCACTGCAGGGACATACAGAGGATCATGGGGGGCACTGAAGGGACATACAGAGGATCATGAGGGGCACTGCAGGGACATACAGAGGATCATGGGGGGCACTGCAGGGACATACAGAGGATCATGGGGGGCACTGAAGGGACATACAGAGGATCATGGGGGGCACTGAAGGGACATACAGAGGATCATGGGGGGCACTGCAGGGACATACAGAGGATCATGAGGGGCACCGCAGGGACATACAGAGGACCATGGGGGGCACTGAAGGGACATACAGAGGACCATGGGGGGCATTGGAACACTACAGGGACTACAGAGGATTATGGGGGGCACTGCAGGGACATACAGAGGATCATGGGGGGCACTGCAGGGACATACAGAGGATCATGGGGGGCACTGCAGGGACATACAGAGGATTATGGGGGGCACTGCAGGGACATACAGAGGATTATGGGGGGCACTGCAGGGACATACAGAGGATTATGGGGGGCACTGCAGGGACATACAGAGGATCATGGTGGGCACTGAAGGGACATACAGAGGATCATGGGGGGCATTGTAACACTGCAGGGGCATACAGAGGATCATGGGGGGCACTGCAGAAGTGCAGGGGATTGGTGATGGAGGGGGCACCGGGGAAGAAGGGGTGTATTCCTGTGGCCTGGAGCAAATAAATGACTGGATATATCTGCAGCTCTATATAAAACACACATATAATATTGTTCACCTACATTTCACCCCTGGGACGGATCCTGCTGGGAATATCAAGCCAGGGTTAAATCTCTTTATTCAGGATCTCCTGGGCTTCTCCGCACCTCTGGATCCCATATCCCCCTCCTCATCCTGGAATAGTGTCAACAGGAGCAGTGCCAGGGGATCCATCCCGAATCAGTACATCTCCTGTCTTATGTCTCATACAGGAATGGCTCAGTACCACACTTCCCACCATGCTGAGTCAGGGCATTAAGAAGTGAAGAGTGGTGCAACCCTGGCCTAGTGAGTGGTCAGAGAGGCTTGGGATGATGAGATAAAGCAGGGGGCTTAAGTCATAACAGAATATATTGGGGGAGGAAGGGAAGGAGACCAGGAAGGTAAAGTGTGATATTACATGGGGCAGTTGGGTTTGGGAAGGGGGTAGAAATTAAATAAACAAGACTTGGGGAGATGGGAGAGTAGAGAGAAGGCCTCTGCATGGTCACAAGTCCTAGGTGAGGACCAAGGTCACCAGGAATTAGAGGGAAGAGATGTAGGATGGGGGTCTGGAGATGCACGCATAGATAATGGGGGTATGGAGAAGGATAGAAGGATGCAGGTAGAATGGGGGGTCTAGAGATGGACACAGTGAGAATGGGGGTCTTGAGATGGACGCAGGTAGAATGGGGGTCTGGAAATGGACACAGGGAGAATGGGGGTATGGAGATGGACACGGAGAATGGGGGTATGGAGATGGACGCAGGTAGAATGGGGGTCTGGAGATGGACGCAGGTAGAATGGGGGGTCTGGAGATGGACGCAGGTAGAATGGGGGTCTGGAGATGGACGCAGGTAGAATGGGGGTCTGGAGATGGACGCAGGTAGAATGGGGGGTCTGGAGATGGACGCAGGTAGAATGGGGGTCTGGAGATGGACGCAGGTAGAATGGATGGTCTGGAGATGGACACGGAGAATGGGGGGTCTGGAGATGGACGCAGGGAGAATGGGGGGTCTGGAGATGGACACAGGGAGAATGGGGGGTCTGGAGATGGACACAGGGAGAATGGGGGGGTCAGGAGATGGACGCAGGGAGAATTAGGGGTCTAGAGAAGCAGTAACATTGTTATGTACGATACATGGGGCAGGGTGCTCACCATGGGGATGGGTGCTCAGCATGGGGCAGGGGGCTCAGCATGAGGATGAGTGCTCAGCGTGGGTCAGGGTGCTCAGCATGGGTCAGGGTGCTCAGCATGGGGCAGGGGGCTCAGCATGAGGGTGAGTGCTCAGCGTGGGGCAAGGGGCTCAGCATGAGGATGAGTGCTCAGCGTGGGGCAGGGTGCTCAGCATGGGTCAGGGTGCTCAGCATGGGGCAGGGGGCTCAGCATGGGGATGAGTGCTCAGCGTGGGGCAGGGTGCTCACCATGGGGCATGGTGCTCAGCATGGGGATGAGTGCTCACCATGGGGATGGGTGCTCAGCATGGGGATGGGTGCTCAGCATGGGGCAGGGTGATAAGTATGGGGCAGGGTGCTCAGCATGGGGATGAGTGCTCACCATGGGGATGGGTGCTCAGCATGGGGCAGGGTGCTCAGCATGGGGATGAGTGCTCAGCATGGGGATGGTGCTCAGCATGGGGATGGGTGTTCAGCATGGGGTAGGGTGCTCAGCATGGGGATGAGTGCTCAGCATGGGGATGGGTGCTCAGCATGGGGTAGGGTGCTCAGCATGGGGATGAGTGCTCAGCATGGGGATGAGTGCTCAGCATGGGGATGGGTGCTCAGCATGGGGTAGGGTGCTCAGCATGGGGATGAGTGCTCAGCATGGGGATGGGTGCTCAGCATTGGGATGGGTGTTCAGCATGGGGTAGGGTGCTCAGCATGGGGATGAGTGCTCAGCATGGGGATGAGTGCTCAGCATGGGGATGGGTGCTCAGCATGGGGCAGGGTGCTCAGCACGGGGCAGGGTGCTCAGCACGGGGCAGGGTGCTCTCCTCTAGCATGAGAAGGACACGCTGTGTTACACAGATTTTTTAGGGAAAGTGATAAATAGATTCTCACTTCGCCCACTCACTGGAGCAGCATGGAGAACAGTCTGGTGGAGAGATAAATGTCACGTTAGCAGAGTGAAACCTATCCATCTAGCTCAGCTCCTCCTCCTGACGCAGAGCGCAATACCCAGCTCCTCCCCCTGACAGTGAGCGATACCCAGCTCCTCCCCCTGACGCAGTGAGCGATACACAGCTCCTCCCCCTGATGCAGTGAGTGATACCCAGCTCCTCCCCCTGACGCAGTGAGTGATACCCAGCTCCTCCCCCTGACACAGTAAGTGATACCCAGCTCCTCCTTCTGACGCAGTGAGTGATACCCAGCTCCTCCTTCTGACGCAGTGAGTGATACCCAGCTCCTCCCCTGACACAGTGAGTGATACCCAGCCCCTCCCCCTGACGCAGGGAGTGATACCCAGCTCCTCCCCCTGACGCAGTGAGTGATACCCAGCTCCTCCCCTGACACAGTGAGTGATACCCAGCTCCTCCCCCTGATGTAGTGAGTGATACACAGCTCCTCCCCCTGACGCAGTGAGTGATACCCAGCTCCTCCCCCTGATGCAGTGAGTGATACCCAGCTCCTCCCCCTGACGCAGTGAGTGATACCCAGCTCCTCCCCCTGACGCAGTGAGTGATAACCAGCTCCTCCCCCTGACGCAGTGAGCGATACCCAGCTCCTCCCCCTGATGCAGTGAGTGATACCCAGCTCCTCCCCCTGACGCAGTGAGCGATACCCAGCTCCTCCCCCTGATGCAGTGAGTGATACCCAGCTACTCCCCCTGACGCAGTGAGTGATACCCAGCTCCTCCCCCTGACGCAGTGAGCGATACCCAGCTCCTCCCCCTGATGCAGTGAGTGATACCCAGCTCCTCCCCCTGACGCAGTGAGTGATACCCAGCTCCTCCCCCTGACGCAGTGAGCGATACCCAGCTCCTCCCCCTGATGCAGTGAGTGATACCCAGCTCCTCCCCCTGACGCAGTGAGTGATACCCAGCTCCTCCCCCTGACGCAGTGAGTGATACCCAGCTCCTCCCCCTGACGCAGTGAGCGATACCCAGCTCCTCCCCCTGATGCAGTGAGTGATACCCAGCTCCTCCCCCTGACGCAGTGAGTGATACCCAGCTCCTCCCCCTGACACAGTAAGTGATACCCAGCTCCTCCCCCTGATGCACTATTTGTGGTGGATTTGGTGGGGATACTGGGGTCTGTGGAGCGTTACCCATCATTATCTGCCATCCATTGTCACGCTCTGTCTGCACACGGCCCCCGGGGACCCTCTCACATCCCCCACACACATAATAACAGGGATTTAACACCCTGCCGATAACAAAGAAGCTTCTAAACGGAGCAGTTGTAATGGAAATTGGAAACCAACGCAGTGTCCCTGACGATTGCTCCAGTTTTACAACTTTGCCCCTGTTATCACACACTGAATGTAGTGGGCTGGCCCCTGTAATCACACACTGAATGTAGTTGGCTGGCTCCTGTAATCACACACTGTATGTAGTTGGCTGGCTCCTGTAATCACACACTGTATGTATCGGGCTGGCTCCTGTAATCACACACTGTATGTAGTGGGCTGGCTCCTGTAATCACACACTGTATGTATCGGGCTGGCTCCTGTAATCACGCACTGTATGTAGTGGGCTGGCTCCTGTAATCACACACTGTATGTAGTGGGCTGGCCCCTGTAATCACACACTGTATGTATCGGGCTGGCTCCTGTAATCACACACTGTATGTAGTGGGCTGGCTCCTGTAATCACACACTGTATGTATCGGGCTGGCTCCTGTAATCACACACTGTATGTATCGGGCTGGCTCCTGTAATCACACGCTGTATGTATCGGGCTGGCTCCTGTAATCACGCACTGTATGTAGTGGGCTGGCTCCTGTAATCACATGCTGTATGTAGTGGGCTGGCCCCTGTAATCACACACTGTATGTAGTGGGCTGGCTCCTGTAATCACACACTGTATGTAGTGGGCTGGCTCCTGTAATCACACACTGAATGTAGTGGGCTGGCTCCTGTAATCACACACTGTATGTAGTGGGCTGGCTCCTGTAATCACACACTGTATGTAGTGGGCTGGCTCCTGTAATCACACGCTGTATGTATCGGGCTGGCTCCTGTAATCACACACTGTATGTAGTGGGCTGGCCCCTGTAATCACACACTGTATGTATCGGGCTGGCCCCTGTAATCACGCACTGTATGTAGTGGGCTGGCTCCTGTAATCACACACTGTATGTAGTGGGCTGGCTCCTGTAATCACACACTGTATGTAGTGGGCTGGCTCCTGTAATCACACACTGTATGTAGTGGGCTGGCTCCTGTAATCACGCACTGTATGTAGTGGGCTGGCTCCTGTAATCACACACTGTATGTAGTGGGCTGGCTCCTGTAATCACACACTGTATGTAGCGGGCTGGCTCCTGTAATCACACACTGAATGTAGTGGGCTGGCTCCTGTAATCACACACTGTATGTAGTGGGCTGGCTCCTGTAATCACGCACTGTATGTAGTGGGCTGGCTCCTGTAATCACATGCTGTATGTAGTGGGCTGGCCCCTGTAATCACACACTGTATGTAGTGGGCTGGCTCCTGTAATCACACACTGTATGTAGTGGGCTGGCTCCTGTAATCACACACTGTATGTAGTTGGCTGGCTCCTGTAATCACACACTGTATGTAGTGGGCTGGCTCCTGTAATCACATGCTGTATGTAGTGGGCTGGCTCCTGTAATCACACACTGTATGTAGTGGGCTGGCTCCTGTAATCACATACTGTATGTAGTGGGCTGGCTCCTGTAATCACGCACTGTATGTAGTGGGCTGGCTCCTGTAATCACACACTGTATGTAGTGGGCTGGCTCCTGTAATCACACACTGTATGTAGTGGGCTGGCCCCTGTAATCACACACTGTATGTAGCGTGCTGGCTCCTGTAATCACACACTGTATGTAGTGGGCTGGCTCCTGTAATCACACACTGTATGTAGCGGGCTGGCTCCTGTAATCACACACTGTATGTAGTGGGCTGGCTCCTGTAATCACACACTGTATAATCACACACTGTATGTAGTGGGCTGGCCCCTGTAATCACGCACTGTATGTAGTGGGCTGGCTCCTGTAATCACACACTGTATGTATCGGGCTGGCTCCTGTAATCACACACTGTATGTAGTGGACTGGCTCCTGAAATCACACACTGTATGTAGCGGTCTGGCTCCTGTAATCGCACACTGTATGTAGTGGGCTGGCTCCTGTAATCACGCACTGTATGTAGTGGGCTGGCTCCTGTAATCACGCACTGTATGTAGTGGGCTGGCTCCTGTAATCACACACTGTATGTAGCGGGCTGGCTCCTGTAATCACACACTGTATGTAGCGGGCTGGCTCCTGTAATCACACACTGTATGTATCGGGCTGGCTCCTGTAATCACACACTGTATGTATCGGGCTGGCTCCTGTAATCACACACTGTATGTATCGGGCTGGCCCCTGTAATCACACACTGTATGTAGTGGGCTGGCTCCTGTAATCACACACTGTATGTAGTGGGCTGGCTCCTGTAATCACACACTGTATGTAGTTAGCTGGCTCCTGTAATCACACACTGTATGTATCGGGCTGGCCCCTGTAATCACACACTGTATGTAGTGGGCTGGCTCCTGTAATCACACACTGTATGTAGTGGGCTGGCTCCTGTAATCACACACTGTATGTAGTGGGCTGGCCCCTGTAATCACACACTGTATGTAGTGGGCTGGCTCCTGTAATCACACACTGTATGTAGTGGGCTGGCCCCTGTAATCACACACTGTATGTAGTGGGCTGTCTCCTGTAATCACACACTGTATGTAGTGGGCTGGCCCCTGTAATCACACACTGTATGTAGTGGGCTGTCTCCTGTAATCACACGCTGTATGTATCGGGCTGGCTCCTGTAATCACGCACTGTATGTAGTGGGCTGGCTCCTGTAATCACACACTGTATGTAGCGGACTGGCTCCTGTAATCACACACTATATGTAGTGGGCTGGCTCCTGTAATCACACACTGTATGTAGCGGGCTGGCTCCTGTAATCACACACTGTATGTAGTGTGCTGGCACCTGTAATCACACACTGTATGTAGTGGGCTAGCTCCTGTAATCACACACTGTATGTAGCGGGCTGGCTCCTGTAATCACACACTGTATGTAGCAGGCTGGCTCCTGTAATCACACGCTGTATGTAGTGGGCTGGCTCCTGTAATCACACACTGTATGTAGCGGGCTGGCTCCTGTAATCACACGCTGTATGTAGCGGGCTGGCTCCTGTAATCACACGCTGTATGTAGTGGGCTGGCTCCTGTAATCACACACTGTATGTAGCGGGCTGGCTCCTGTAATCACACACTGTATGTAGCGGGCTGGCCCCTGTAATCATACACTGGATGTATCGGGCTGGCTCCTGTAATCACACACTGTATGTAGCGGGCTGGCTCCTGTAATCACACACTGTATGTAGTGGGCTGGCTCCTGTAATCACACACTGTATGTAGCGGGCTGGCTCCTGTAATCACACACTGGATGTAGCGGGCTGGCCCCTGTAATCACACACTGTATAATCACACACTGTGTGTAGTGGGCTGGCTCCTGTAATCACGCACTGTATGTAGCGGGCTGGCTCCTGTAATCACGCACTGTATGTAGTGGGCTGGCTCCTGTAATCACGCACTGTATGTAGTGGGCTGGCTCCTGTAATCACACACTGTATGTAGTGGGCTGGCTCCTGTAATCACGCACTGTATGTAGTGGGATGGCTCCTGTAATCACACACTGTATGTAGTGGGCTGGCTCCTGTAATCACACACTGTATGTAGTGGGCTGGCTCCTGTAATCACACGCTGTATGTAGTGGGCTGGCTCCTGTAATCACACACTGTATGTATCGGGCTGGCCCCTGTAATCACGCACTGTATGTAGTGGGCTGGCTCCTGTAATCACACACTGTATGTAGTGGGCTGGCTCCTGTAATCACACGCTGTATGTATCGGGCTGGCTCCTGTAATCACGCACTGTATGTAGTGGGCTGGCTCCTGTAATCACATGCTGTATGTAGTGGGCTGGCTCCTGTAATCACACACTGTATGTATCGGGCTGGCTCCTGTAATCACACACTGTATGTAGTGGGCTGGCTCCTGTAATCACACACTGTATGTAGTGGGCTGGCTCCTGTAATCACGCACTGTATGTAGTGGGCTGGCTCCTGTAATCACGCACTGTATGTAGTGGGCTTGCTCCTGTAATCACACACTGTATGTAGTGGGCTGGCTCCTGTAATCACACACTGTATGTAGTGGGCTTGCTCCTGTAATGTCTGTTATTTTTTTCATAGGGCTAAACATTTTAAAGGAAAGAAAATCAATGGAGAATTTGACATAAAAGTGGAACAAGTGAGTTGAGAAATGCTGGACTTTATGTATGTACCCCCATATATCACCATATACTGTGCCTTACCCTTATACACCTCCCTGTATGTGTATTACCGCTTTATACCCCCTATACTGTGCATTAACCTTATATATCACCATATACTGTGCATTACCCCTGTACACTTTCCTATAATGTGTATTATCCTTATATACCTCTCTATACTGTGCATTAACCATAAATATCTCCCTATACTGTGCATAACCCGGATACACCTCCATGTACTGTGCATTACCCCAATACAACTTCCTATACTGTGTATTACCCCCATATATCACAATGTACTGTGCATTACACCTATAGACCTTCCTTTACTGTGCATTATCCTTATATGCCTCCCTATACTGTGCATTACCACTATACACCTCCCTGTACTGTGTATTACAACTCTATACCCCCTATACTGTGCATTAACCCTATATATTACCTATACTGTGCATTGCCTTAATACAACTCCCTATACTGTGTATTACCCCCATATATCACCATATACTGTGCCTTACCCCTATACACCTCCTTATACTGTGCATTACGCCTATACACATTCCTATACAATGCATTACTCCTATATACCCCCTATACTGTGCATAACACCTATCTACCTCTCTAAATTGTGCATTAACCATATATACCTCCATATACTGGGCATTACCTCTATATATCTCCCTATACTGTGTATTACCCCTATATACCTCCCTATACTGTGCATTACCTCTATATACCGCCCTATACTGTGCATTACCTCGGTACACCTCCCTATACTGTGCATTTCCCCTATATACCTCCCTATATGGTGTATTACCCCTATATACCTCCCTATACTGTGCATCACCTCTATATACCACCCTATACAGTGCATTGCCTCAATATACCTCCCTATACTGTGTATTGCCCCTATATACCTCCCTATACTGTGTGTGAGAAATATAGGGTTTCTTACATGTGTATTACCCCTATATACCTCCCTATACTATGTATCACCCCAATATACATCCCTATATTGTGTATTACCCCTATATACCTCCCTATACTATGTATCACCCCTATATACATCCCTATACTGTGTATCACCCCTATATACCTCCCTATACTGTGTATCAGCCCTATATACATGCCTATACTGTGTATCACCCCTATATACCTCCCTATACTGTGTATCACCCCTATATACCTCCCTATACTATGTATCACCCCTATATACATCCCTATACTGTGTATCACCCCTATATACATCCCTATACTATGTATCACCCCTATATACATCCCTATACTGTGTATCACCCCTATATACCTCCCTATACTGTGTATCACCCCTATATACATCCCTATACTGTGTATCACCCCTATATACCTCCCTATACTATGTATCACCCCTATATACATCCCTATACTGTGTATCACCCCTATATACCTCCCTATACTGTGTATCACCCCTATATACCTCCCTATACTGTGTATCAGCCCTATATACATCCCTATACTGTGTATCACCCCAATATACATCCCTATACTGTGTATCACCCCTATATACCTCCCTATACTGGGTATCACCCCTATATACCTCCCTATACTATGTATCACCCCTATATACATCCCTATACTGTGTATCACCCCTATATACATCCCTATACTGTGTATCACCCCTATATACATCCCTATACTGTGTATCACCCCTATATACATCCCTATACTGTGTATCACCCCTATATACATCCCTATACTGTGTATCACCCCTATATACATCCCTATACTGTGTATCACCCCTATATACATCCCTATACTGTGTATCACCCCTATATACATCCCTATACTGTGTATCACCCCTATATACCTCCCTATACTGTGTATCACCCCTATATACCTCCCTATACTGTGTATCACCCCTATATACATCCCTATACTGTGTATCACCCCTATATACATCCCTATACTGTGTATCACCCCTATATACATCCCTATACTGTGTATCACCCCTATATACATCCCTATACGGTGTATCACCCCTATATACATCCCTATACTGTGTATCACCCCTATATACATCCCTATACTGTGTATCACCCCTATATACATCCCTATACTGTGTATCACCTCTCTCAGGCAGAGTTCTGTGATTTGAATCTGATCGCTCACAGTAGTGGCAGTTTCTCTGTGGATTTGGAGGTCTTGAGGAATGGAGTGAAGGTCATGAGGTAAGAGTTTGTTTCTAATATTAGTGAGTGCAGCCCCCCTTCATGTGTCACAGATCACACATGAGACTGAGAGCTTTAATAAATGTATTGATTGGAGTTTATCACAGGGGGAGACTGTGTCTGATTAATTCCTCATGCCATGGGTAATTTACAGAGAGATTATACAGGTGATAATGGTTACATCAGACTTAATGGGATATTTAATGTCTGGGTGCAACGTTTTATCAGTATACAGTTGGTCAGCCACGGACGGGTACAGGATAGCTGCCAGGGCTGCCATCAGTATTGTTTCCGAACAAAGTGTCTTCCCCCTTTTTCCCTCCTTTCATTATTGTCCATACATCCCTTGCCATTACACCCAAAGCACCTGATTGCACCCACAAAACTTGCTATAGAACCCAGCTGACACCAGCAGGCTGTGCCAGAGCACCCAAATTGCATGCCCCAGCCAGCACCCATATTGCATACCCAGGACATGCCCCAGCCAGCACCCATATTGCATACCCAGGACTTCCCTGGGGACTAGTGGTTGGCAGCTGAAAGTCTGCACTGCCCAGGTGCACATACATCCTCTCAGGCTGCCACTCACACTCACTGGGCGCTGAGCAATGTTTCCGGGGCATGTCTGGATGTTGTATGGGCGTGTCTGGCCGTGGTGTGCCCGGTGACATTGTGTTGATTTTAACAGGTCATTGAAGCCGGATTTGGTGCTGATTCGTCAGCACGCGTTCAGCATGGCTCGGAACGGAGATTTCCGCAGCTTGGTGATTGGTCTGCAATACGCAGGGGTCCCAAGTGTGAACTCGCTGCACTCTGTGTATAACTTCTGCGACAAGCCCTGGATGGTGAGTATCAACCTGTCCTAGTGCCATCTGCCCTCAATGCCACTCCCCTCCAGGCGCCAGTCTGCCCTCGCTGCCAGACTCCTCACTGTGCTAGTCTGCCCTCGCTGCCAGTCTCCTCTGGGGGCCAGTCTACCCGCGCTGCCAGTCCCCTCCGGGCACCAGTCTACCCACACTGCCAGTCCCCTCCGGGCACCAGTCTGCCCTCACTGCCAGTCCCCTCCGGGCACCAGTCTGCCCTCGCTGCCAGTCCCCTCCGGGCACCAGTCTGCCCTCGCTGCCAGTCCCCTCCGGGCACCAGTCTGCCCTCACTGCCAGTCCCCTCCGGCACCAGTCTACCCACACTGCCAGTCCCCTCCGGGCACCAGTCTGCCCTCACTGCCAGTCCCCTCCGGGCACCAGTCTGCCCTCGCTGCCAGTCCCCTCTGGGTGCCAGTCTACCCGCGCTGCCAGTCCCCTCCGGGCACAAGTCTGCCCTCACTGCCAGTCCCCTCCGGGCACCAGTCTGCCCTCGCTGCCAGTCCCCTCCGGGCACCAGTCTGCCCTCACTGCCAGTCCCCTCCGGGCACCAGTCTGCCCTCGCTGCCAGTCCCCTCCGGACACCAGTCTGCCCTCGCTGCCAGTCCCCTCCGGACACCAGTCTGCCCTCACTGCCAGTCCCCTCCGGACACCAGTCTGCCCTCACTGCCAGTCCCCTCCGGGCACCAGTCTGCCCTCGCTGCCGGTCCTGTCCGGGCACCAGTCTGCCCTCGCTGCCGGTCCTGTCCGGGCACCAGTCTGCCCTCGCTGCCGGTCCTGTCCGGGCACCAGTCTGCCCTCGCTGCCGGTCCTGTCCGGACACCAGTCTGCCCTCGCTGCCAGTCCCCTCCAGGCATCAGTCTGCCCTCGCCGCCTATCATCTCCTAGTGCAAGTATCTGGACTCTTTAATTAATGCGCAGACTGTAGGCATGACAGCAGATCCTGTACCTTGGCTTATTCCCCATCTGATCCGGATTTTGCTTCCTTTTCAGTTCTCGCAAATGGTTCGTCTACAGAAGAAACTGGGACCCGAGGAATTCCCTCTGATTGAGCAAACCTTTTACCCCAACCACAAAGAAATGGTGAGTCAGGCTGAGCTCTGGTTACACTGCTCGCTGTTATGTGCTGTTATGACCAAGGGAATGTCTAGAATGTGTGAATTCAGACGGCTGTGGACGGCCTGTAACATCAATCTGTCTCCCTTCTCTCTGGAACATATTGCTCCTAGCTCTGTTACCTTACACGTTACATTATATTCTCATGTAATGACACTGGAGAGCATCTCTCAAAATCTGTCCTCCAGATTGTAGACATGTCCGGTGAGACCGTGTACCTTTAGTGTCACCTAGAACTGGACGCGGCGGGTGAGACCGTGTACCTTTAGTGTCACCTAGAACTGGACGCGGCGGGTGAGACCGTGTACCTTTAGTGTCACCTAGAACTGGACGCGGCGGGTGAGACCGTGTACCTTTAGTGTCACCTAGAATTGGACGCGGCGGGTGAGACCGTGTACCTTTAGTGTCACCTAGAACTGGACGCGGCGGGTGAGACCGTGTACCTTTAGTGTCACCTAGAACTGGACGCGGCGGGTGAGACCGTGTACCTTTAGTGTCACCTAGAACTGGACGCGGCGGGTGAGACCGTGTACCTTTAGTGTCACCTAGAACTGGACGCGGCGGGTGAGACCGTGTACCTTTAGTGTCACCTAGAACTGGACGCGGCGGGTGAGACCGTGTACCTTTAGTGTCACCTAGAACTGGACGCGGCGGGTGAGACCGTGTACCTTTAGTGTCACCTAGAACTGGACGCGGCGGGTGAGACCGTGTACCTTTAGTATCACCTAGAACTGGACGCGTCCGGTGAGACCGTGTACCTTTAGTATCACCTAGAACTGGACGCGGCGGGTGAGACCGTGTACCTTTAGTATCACCTAGAACTGGACGCGGCGGGTGAGACCGTGTACCTTTAGTATCACCTAGAACTGGACGCGGCGGGTGAGACCGTGTACCTTTAGTATCACCTAGAACTGGACGCGGCGGGTGAGACCGTGTACCTTTAGTGTCACCTAGAACTGGACGCGGCGGGTGAGAATGTGTACCTTTAGTGTCACCTAGAACTGGTTGCGTCCGGGGAGAACCTGCACCTCTGACGGCATCTAGAACATGTCCTGGTACAGTTGGACCTGAAACCCACCTGCTTTCATGAAATTCACAGTCGGAGAGTCAGATACATACAAAACCAATGAAAACTTTTATAAAACAAATTCCCATTCATTATGACAAGCTGTAGAACATGATAAATACACAGAAAGGGTCTATGTGACCCTGTAGGTGCGCATGTGTCACATCCTGTAGCGGACACACAGGATGTGGCTCTGGTAATGCCTAATCTGGGGATGTGTTCCAGGCTGACCCCTGCTGGTTGGATGTGTTACTGGCTCTTGGATTTGGTTAGGGTGGGCAGCAGGCGGGTTTTCAGCATCTCCCAGTTACACACGCCTCTGCCTTTGTCCACGCACGCCATCTGCAAGGCCTGGGAATTTTTCATGGTTGATGTGCGCATCAGAGAGTCTGTCCAGAGACACTGATTGTCTGTGGTGGTCTCACAAGGTGGGCTGAGACACGGGATGATCTGTAATGGGAGAAAGTGCGCAGGTTACATCAGATTATACACTGTACAGCGAGCGCCCGGTACGGTATACAAGGTATAGCAAGAGCACAGTACAATATACACTGTATAGCGAGCGCACAGAACAGTACACACAGTGTGGCGAGCGCTCAGTACACACTGTATAGCGAGCGCTCAGTACACACTGTATAGCGAGCGCTCAGTACACACTGTATAGCGAGCGCTCAGTACACACTGTATAGCGCGCGCAGTACACACAGTGTGGCGAGCGCTCAGTACACACTGTATAGCGAGCGCTCAGTACACACTGTATAGCGAGCGCTCAGTACACACTGTATAGCGAGCGCTCAGTACACACTGTATAGCGAGCGCTCAGTACACACTGTATAGCGAGCGCTCAGTACACACTGTATAGCGAGCGCTCAGTACACACTGTATAGCGAGCGCTCAGTACACACTGTATAGCGAGCGCTCAGTACACACTGTATAGCGAGCGCTCAGTACACACTGTATAGCGAGCGCTCAGTACAGTACACACTCTGCCCCCTGTAGTATGTGGTGGGTAGTGCAGTCTCACCTGGCAGGAGCAGCTCTTCTCATACACCTGGAGGAATCCTCTCTTCTGTGAGAGGGTCAGCGAATCCCAAGAGACAATCAAGCCGCACAAGTTTATTGCCACAGTGTCACCCACAAGGTACCCTGCAGAGCAGACAAGTGTATAGACACAGACAGCCAAATCCAGGGGCACAGAGAAGGGAGAGGGGCTGTGTGGAGAGGAGCAAGAGGGGGCACAGAGAGGGGAGAGGGGCTGTGTGGAGAGGAGCAAGAAGGGGCACAGAGAGGGGAGAGGGGCTGTGTGGAGAGGAGCAAGAGGGGGCACAGAGAGGGGAGAGGGGCAAGAGGGGGCACAGAGAGGGGAGAGGGGCTGTGTGGAGAGGAGCAAGAAGGGGCACAGAGAGGGGAGAGGGGCTGTGTGGAGAGGAGCAAGAAGGGGCACAGAGAGGGGAGAGGGGCTGTGTGGAGAGGAGCAAGAGGAGGCACAGAGAGGAGAGAGGGGCACAGAGAGGAGCAAGAGTGGGCACAGAGAGGAGAGAGGGGCACAGAGAGGAGCAAGAGTGGGCACAGAGAGGGGCAAGAGGGGGCACAGAGAGGGGCAAGAGGGGGCACAGAGAGGGGAGAGGGGCAAGAGGCTGTGTGGAGAGGAGCAAGAGGGGGCACAGAGAGGGGAGAGGGGCTGTGTGGAGAGGAGCAAGAGGGGGCACAGAGAGGGGAGAGGGGCTGTGTGGAAAGGAGCAAGAAGGGGCACAGAGAGGGGAGAGGTGCTGTGTGGAGAGGAGCAAGAGGGGGCACAGAGAGGGGAAAGGGGCAAGAAGGGGCACAGAGAGGGGAGAGTGGCTGTGTGGAGAGGAGCAAGAGGGGGCACAGAGAGGGGAGAGGGGCAAGAGGGGGCACAGAGAGGGGAGAGGGGTTGTGTGGAGAGGAGCAAGAGGGGGCACAGAGAGGGGAGAGGGGCAAGAGGGGGCACAGAGAGGGGAGAGGGGCTGTGTGGAGAGGAGCAAGAGGGGGCACAGAGAGGGGAGAGGGGCTGTGTGGAGAGGAGCAAGAGGGGGCACAGAGAGGGGAGAGGGGCTGTGTGGAGAGGAGCAAGAGGGGGCACAGAGAGGGGAGAGGGGCTGTGTGGAGAGGAGCAAGAGGGGGCACAGAGAGGGGAGAGGGGCTGTGTGGAGAGGAGCAAGAGGGGGCACAGAGAGGGGAGAGGGGCTGTGTGGAGAGGAGCAAGAGGAGGCACAGAGAGGGAATGGGTGGAGAGGAGCAAGAGGGGGCACAGAGAGGTGAGAGGGGCTGTGTGGAGAGGACCAAGAGGAGGCACAGAGAGGGGCTGTGTGGAGAGGAGCAAGAGGGGGCACAGAGAGGGGCTGTGTGGAGAGGAGCAAGAGGGGGCACAGAGAGCGGCTATGTGGAGAGGAGCAAGAGGGGGCACAGAGAGGGGCTGTGTGGAGAGGGGCAGGAGGGGGTACAGAGAGAGGGTAGAGGGGAAGAGATTGGGCAGTGTGCATGGGGGGGGGGCACACAGAGAGGGTAGAGGGGCAGAGATTGGGCAGTGTGTGGCACAGAGGTGATCGTGCAGTACCATGTTGCAGCTGGTGGTGGCAGTATTATGTGACAGGATGGATAAGAGGGGAGATTGTATAATATTCTTACCGGTAACGAGAAATTCCTCACTGCGGTTAGTGGAATGATGGGTGTAACCACACAAACTCTCCTCCCCCGCTGTATGGAGAAAGTGGATCTCCCCAATGCTACTGGGAACCTTGAACACCTGGGAGATATTAATATGATCAAGGTATTAAATCCACAGGTGGATGGGCATGGGTAATACACAGCTACATCATTACACACAGGCCAGGCATGGGTAATACAGAGCTACATCATTACACACAGGCCAGGCATGGGTAATACACAGCTACATCATTACACACAGGGCAGGCATGGGTAATACACAGCTACATCATTACACACAGGCCAGGCATGGGTAATACAGAGCTACATCATTACACACAGGCCAGGCATGGGTAATACAGAGCTACATCATTACACACAGGCCAGGCATGGGTAATACAGAGCTACATCATTACACACAGGCCAGGCATGGGTAATACAGAGCTACATCATTACACACAGGCCAGGCATGGGTAATACAGAGCTACATCATTACACACAGGCCAGGCATGGGTAATACACAGCTACATCATTACACACAGGCCAGGCATGGGTAATACACAGCTACATCATTACACACAGGCCGGGCATGGGTAATACAGAGCTACATCATTACACACAGGCCAGGCATGGGTAATACACAGCTACATCATTACACACAGGCCAGGCATGGGTAATACACAGCTACATCATTACACACAGGCCGGGCATGGGTAATACACAGCTACATCATTACACACAGGCCAGGCATGGGTAATACACAGCTACATCATTACACACAGGCCAGGCATGGGTAATACACAGCTACATCATTACACACAGGCCAGGCATGGGTAATACAGAGCTACATCATTACACACAGGCCAGGCATGGGTAATACACAGCTACATCATTACACACAGGCCAGGCATGGGTAATACAGAGCTACATCATTACACACAGGCCAGGCATGGGTAATACACAGCTACATCATTACACACAGGGCAGGCATGGGTAATACACAGCTACATCATTACACACAGGCCAGGCATGGGTAATACAGAGCTACATCATTACACACAGGCCAGGCATGGGTAATACAGAGCTACATCATTACACACAGGCCAGGCATGGGTAATACAGAGCTACATCATTACACACAGGCCAGGCATGGGTAATACAGAGCTACATCATTACACACAGGCCAGGCATGGGTAATACACAGCTACATCATTACACACAGGCCAGGCATGGGTAATACACAGCTACATCATTACACACAGGCCGGGCATGGGTAATACAGAGCTACATCATTACACACAGGCCAGGCATGGGTAATGCACAGCTACATCATTACACACAGGCCAGGCATGGGTAATACACAGCTACATCATTACACACAGGCCGGGCATGGGTAATACACAGCTACATCATTACACACAGGCCAGGCATGGGTAATACACAGCTACATCATTACACACAGGCCAGGCATGGGTAATACACAGCTACATCATTACACACAGGCCAGGCATGGGTAATACACAGCTACATCATTACACACAGGCCAGGCATGGGTAATACACAGCTACATCATTACACACAGGCCAGGCATGGGTAATACAGAGCTACATCATTACACACAGGCCAGGCATGGGTAATACAGAGCTACATCATTACACACAGGCCAGGCATGGGTAATACACAGCTACATCATTACACACAGGCCAGGCATGGGTAATACACAGCTACATCATTACACACAGGCCAGGCATGGGTAATACAGAGCTACATCATTACACACAGGCCAGGCATGGGTAATACACAGCTACATCATTACACACAGGCCAGGCATGGGTAATACACAGCTACATCATTACACACAGGCCAGGCACGGGTAATACACAGCTACATCATTACACACAGGCCAGGCATGGGTAATACAGAGCTACATCATTACACACAGGCCAGGCATGGGTAATACAGGGCTACATCATTACACACAGGCCGGGCATGGGTAATACACAGCTACATCATTACACACAGGCCAGGCATGGGTAATACACAGCTACATCATTACACACAGGCCAGGCATGGGTAATACACAGCTACATCATTACACACAGGCCAGGCATGGGTAATACACAGCTACATCATTACACACAGGCCAGGCACGGGTAATACACAGCTACATCATTACACACAGGCCAGGCATGGGTAATACAGGGCTACATCATTACACACAGGCCAGGCATGGGTAATACACAGCTACATCATTACACACAGGCCAGGCACGGGTAATACACAGCTACATCATTACACACAGGCCGGGCATGGGTAATACACAGCTACATCATTACACACAGGCCAGGCATGGGTAATACACAGCTACATCATTACACACAGGCCAGGCACGGGTAATACACAGCTACATCATTACACACAGGCCAGGCATGGGTAATACACAGCTACATCATTACACACAGGCCAGGCATGGGTAATACACAGCTACATCATTACACACAGGCCAGGCATGGGTAATACACAGCTACATCATTACACACAGGCCAGGCACGGGTAATACACAGCTACATCATTACACACAGGCCAGGCATGGGTAATACAGGGCTACATCATTACACACAGGCCAGGCATGGATAATACACAGCTACATCATTACACACAGGCCAGGCATGGGTAATACAGAGCTACATCATTACACACAGGCCGGGCATGGGTAATACACAGCTACATCATTACACACAGGCCAGGCATGGGTAATACACAGCTACATCATTACACACAGGCCAGGCATGGGTAATACACAGCTACATCATTACACACAGGCCAGGCATGGGTAATACACAGCTACATCATTACACACAGGCCAGGCATGGGTAATACACAGCTACATCATTACACACAGGCCAGGCACGGGTAATACACAGCTACATCATTACACACAGGCCAGGCATGGGTAATACACAGCTACATCATTACACACAGGCCAGGCATGGGTAATACACAGCTACATCATTACACACAGGGCAGGCATGGGTAATACAGAGCTACATCATTACACACAGGGCAGGCATGGGTAATACAGAGCTACATCATTACACACAGGCCAGGCATGGGTAATACACAGCTACATCATTACACACAGGCCAGGCATGGGTAACACAGAGCTACATCATTACACACAGGCCAGGCATGGGTAATACAGAGCTACATCATTACACACAGGCCAGGCATGGGTAATACACAGCTACATCATTACACACAGGCCAGGCATGGGTAATACAGAGCTACATCATTACACACAGGGCAGGCATGGGTAATACACAGCTACATCATTACACACAGGCCAGGCATGGGTAATACACAGCTACATCATTACACACAGGCCGGGCATGGGTAATACAGAGCTACATCATTACACACAGGGCAGGCATGGGTAATACACAGCTACATCATTACACACAGGCCAGGCATGGGTAATACAGAGCTACATCATTACACACAGGCCGGGCATGGGTAATACACAGCTACATCATTACACACAGGCCAGGCATGGGTAATACAGAGCTACATCATTACACACAGGCCGGGCACGGGTAATACACAGCTACATCATTACACACAGGCCGGGCATGGGTAATACACAGCTACATCATTACACACAGGCCAGGCATGGGTAATACAGAGCTACATAATTACACACAGGCCGGGCATGGGTAATACACAGCTACATTATTACACACAGGCCGGGCATGGGTAATACACAGCTACATCATTACACACAGGCCAGGCATGGGTAATACAGAGCTACATAATTACACACAGGCCGGGCATGGGTAATACAGAGCTACATCATTACACACAGGCCAGGCATGGGTAATACACAGCTACATAATTACACACAGGCCGGGCATGGGTAATACACAGCTACATAATTACACACAGGCCGGGCATGGGTAATACACAGCTACATAATTACACACAGGCCGGGCATGGGTAATACACAGCTACATCATTACACACAGGCCAGGCATGGGTGATACAGAGCTACATCATTACACACTGTCACTTTATAACAATGCATTATACAGGGCCAACTCTGTTCTTCTAGCAGGAGAAACTCACCAGACCCTGCACAATGTATAGAAGAATATATAGAAGAGCTCAGCTAGCCATGGATAATGCAGAGTTACATCTTCACACACTGTCACTTTATAACAATACATTATACAGGACCAACTCTGTTCTTCTAGCAGGAGAAACTCACCAGACCCTGCACAATGTATAGAAGAATACATAGAAGAGCTCAGCTGGCCATGGATAATGCAGAGTTACATCTTTACACACTGTCACTTTATAACAATGCATTATAGAGGGCCAACTCTGTTCTTCTAGCAGGAGAAACTCACCAGACCCTGCACAATGTATAGAAGAATATATAGAAGAGCTCAGCTAGCCATGGATAATGCAGAGTTACATCTTTACACACTGTCACTATATAACAATACATTATACAGGGCCAACTCTGTTCTTCTAGCAGGAGAAACTCACCAGACCCTGCACAATGTATAGAAGAATATATAGAAGAGCTCAGCTAGCCATGGATAATGCAGAGTTACATCATTACACACTGTCACTTTATAACAATGCATTATACAGGACCAACTCTGTTCTTCTAGCAGGAGAAACTCACCAGGCCCTGCACAATGTATAGAAGAATATATAGAAGAGCTCAGCTGGCCATGGATAATGCAGAGTTACATCTTTACACACTGTCACTTTATAACAATGCATTATACAGGGCCAACTCTGTTCTTCTAGCAGGAGAAACTCACCAGACCCTGCACAATGTATAGAAGAATATATAGAAGAGCTCAGCTAGCCATGGATAATGCAGAGTTACATCTTTACACACTGTCACTATATAACAATACATTATACAGGGCCAACTCTGTTCTTCTAGCAGGAGAAACTCACCAGACCCTGCACAATGTATAGAAGAATATATAGAAGAGCTCAGCTAGCCATGGATAATGCAGAGTTACATCTTTACACACTGTCACTTTATAACAATGCATTATACAGGGCCAACTCTGTTCTTCTAGCAGGAGAAACTCACCAGACCCTGCACAATGTATAGAAGAATATATAGAAGAGCTCAGCTGGCCATGGATAATGTATATTAATATAACATTCATTACGTTTTAGTGAATAGACCCCAGCGATTCTTCCAAAATCCCCCAATATAATATGATTTTATATAGCACCCAGCACCTGTATAATAAATGCCACCGCAGTGGCAAAGATTGATGATCACCCTGTGGCTTTCAAATGAACTGCTCTACAATATATAGTCACAGTATAAGCAGTGTTTAGGTGATACAGTCACAGTATAAGCAGTGTTTGGGTGATACAGTCACAGTATAAGCAGTGTTTGGGTGATACAGTCACAGTATAAGCAGTGTTTGGGTGATACAGTCACAGTATAAGCAGTGTTTGGGTGATACAGTCACAGTATAAGCAGTGTTTGGGTGATACAGTCACAGTATAAGCAGTGTTTAGGTGATACAGTCACAGTATAAGCAGTGTTTAGGTGATACAGTCACAGTATAAGCAGTGTTTAGGTGATACAGTCACAGTATAAGCAGTGTTTAGGTGATACAGTCACAGTATAAGCAGTGTTTAGGTGACACAGTCACAGTATAAGCAGTGTTTAGGTGACACAGTCACAGTATAAGCAGTGTTTGGGTGATACAGTCACAGTATAAGCAGTGTTTGGGTGATACAGTCACAGTATAAGCAGTGTTTAGGTGATACAGTCACAGTATAAGCAGTGTTTGGGTGATACAGTCACAGTATAAGCAGTGTTTAGGTGATACAGTCACAGTATAAGCAGTGTTTAGGTGATACAGTCACAGTATAAGCAGTGTTTAGGTGATACAGTCACAGTATAAGCAGTGTTTAGGTGATACAGTCACAGTATAAGCAGTGTTTAGGTGACACAGTCACAGTATAAGCAGTGTTTAGGTGATACAGTCACAGTATAAGCAGTGTTTAGGTGATACAGTCACAGTATAAGCAGTGTTTGGGTGATACAGTCACAGTATAAGCAGTGTTTGGGTGATACAGTCACAGTATAAGCAGTGTTTGGGTGATACAGTCACAGTATAAGCTGTGTTTAGGTGATACAGTCACAGTATAAGCAGTGTTTGGGTGATACAGTCACAGTATAAGCAGTGTTTAGGTGATACAGTCACAGTATAAGCAGTGTTTGGGTGATACAGTCACAGTATAAGCAGTGTTTAGGTGATACACATCTGGTAATGGCGGCTGAGTTGGCCGGGGATGGCGCTGAGAGTATTATTGGCTGGGGTCGCTCCGTGGGGAGAGTAGGGGGCTGTGGGGTCCGTGTTACGCACCTTGGTAGTTTTGATCTGGTGCTGGATCCATCCTGGCCGGCTGCTGCTGTTGGACTGTCCAACAAACTTCACCCGGATCACTGCAGAGAGATAGATTAATACCCACAGAATGCCGGCTGTCTCTCATCTCATCTCATCTATGCCTCCCAGCTGTCTCTCGTGCCTCCCAGCTGTCTCTTGTGTCTGGCTGTCTCCCAGCTGTCTCTCATGTCTAGCTGTCTCCCTGCTGTCTCTCATGTCTAGCTGTCTCCCTGCTGTCTCTCATGTCTAGCTGTCTCATGTCTCCCAGCTGTCTCTTGTGTCTGGCTGTCTCCCAGCTGTCTCTTGTGTCTGGCTGTCTCCTATCTCCCAGCTGTCTCTCATGTCTCCCAGCTGTCTCTTGTGTCTGGCTGTCTCCCTGCTGTCTCTCATGTCTGGCTGTCTCCCAGCTGTCTCTTGTGTCTGGCTGTCTCCCAGCTGTCTCTCATGTCTAGCTGTCTCCCGGCTGTCTCTCATGTCTAGCTGTCTCCCGGCTATCTCTCATGTCTAGCTGTCTCCCGGCTGTCTCTCATGTCTAGCTGTCTCCCGGCTATCTCTCATGTCTGGCTGTCTCCCGGCTATCTCTCATGTCTGGCTGTCTCCCGGCTATCTCTCATGTCTGGCTGTCTCCCGGCTGTCTCTCATGTCTAGCTGTCTCCCTGCTGTCTCTTGTGTCTGGCTGTCTCCCTGCTGTCTCTTGTGTCTGGCTGTCTCCCTGCTGTCTCTTGTGTCTGGCTGTCTCCCGGCTGTCTCTCATGTCTAGCTGTCTCCCGGCTATCTCTCATGTCTAGCTGTCTCCCGGCTGTCTCTCATGTCTAGCTGTCTCCCGGCTATCTCTCATGTCTGGCTGTCTCCCGGCTGTCTCTCATGTCTGGCTGTCTCCCTGCTGTCTCTCATGTCTAGCTGTCTCCCTGCTGTCTCTCATGTCTAGCTGTCTCCCGGCTGTCTCTCATGTCTAGCTGTCTCCCGGCTGTCTCTCATATCTAGCTGTCTCCCGGCTATCTCTCATGTCTAGCTGTCTCCCGGCTGTCTCTCATGTCTAGCTGTCTCCCGGCTGTCTCTCATGTCTGGCTGTCTCCCTGCTGTCTCTCATGTCTAGCTGTCTCTCATGTCTGGCTGTCTCCCGGCTGTCTCTCATGTCTCCCGGCTATCTCTCATGTCTAGCTGTCTCCCGGCTATCTCTCAAGTCTAGCTGTCTCCCGGCTATCTCTCATGTCTGGCTGTCTCCCTGCTGTCTCTCATGTCTGGCTGTCTCCCAGCTGTCTCTTGTGTCTGGCTGTCTCCCAGCTGTCTCTCATGTCTAGCTGTCTCCCGGCTGTCTCTCATGTCTAGCTGTCTCCCGGCTATCTCTCATGTCTAGCTGTCTCCCGGCTGTCTCTCATGTCTAGCTGTCTCCCGGCTATCTCTCATGTCTGGCTGTCTCCCGGCTGTCTCTCATGTCTAGCTGTCTCCCTGCTGTCTCTTGTGTCTGGCTGTCTCTTGTGTCTGGCTGTCTCCCAGCTGTCTCTCATGTCTAGCTGTCTCCCGGCTGTCTCTCATGTCTAGCTGTCTCCCGGCTGTCTCTCATGTCTGGCTGTCTCCCTGCTGTCTCTCATGTCTAGCTGTCTCCCTGCTGTCTCTCATGTCTAGCTGTCTCCCGGCTGTCTCTCATGTCTAGCTGTCTCCCGGCTGTCTCTCATGTCTAGCTGTCTCCCGGCTGTCTCTCATGTCTAGCTGTCTCCCGGCTATCTCTCATGTCTAGCTGTCTCCCGGCTGTCTCTCATGTCTAGCTGTCTCCCAGCTGTCTCTCATGTCTGGCTGTCTCCCGGCTATCTCTCATGTCTAGCTGTCTCCCGGCTGTCTCTCATGTCTAGCTGTCTCCCAGCTGTCTCTCATGTCTGGCTGTCTCCCTGCTGTCTCTCATGTCTAGCTGTCTCCCTGCTGTCTCTCATGTCTGGCTGTCTCCCGGCTGTCTCTCATGTCTCCCGGCTATCTCTCATGTCTAGCTGTCTCCCGGCTATCTCTCATGTCTAGCTGTCTCCCGGCTATCTCTCATGTCTGGCTGTCTCCCGGCTGTCTCTCATGTCTGGCTGTCTCCCTGCTGTCTCTCATGTCTGGCTGTCTCCCGGCTGTCTCTCATGTCTGGCTGTCTCCCTGCTGTCTCTTGTGTCTGGCTGTCTCCCGACTGTCTCTCATGTCTGGCTGTCTCCCGGCTGTCTCTCATGTCTAGCTGTCTCCCGGCTATCTCTCATGTCTGGCTGTCTCCCGGCTGTCTCTCATGTCTGGCTGTCTCCCTGCTGTCTCTCATGTCTGGCTGTCTCCCTGCTGTCTCTCATGTCTAGCTGTCTCCCGACTATCTCTCATGTCTAGCTGTCTCCCGGCTATCTCTCATGTCTGGCTGTCTCCCGGCTGTCTCTCATGTCTGGCTGTCTCCCAGCTGTCTCTCATGTCTGGCTGTCTCTTTGGCAGGCAGTGTTGGTATGACGTACCCACAGGAGAGTTGCAGTACGCAGTTTGGGGGTGCTTGGGGCCACAAGAGCAGGCCAGAGCCTCCTGACTCAAACACCCCACAATCAGCAGAACCAAAATGGAGAACATGACGTCTGTGGGTCTGACCGGAGTATTAGACAATACAGGACCCTGGCAAAGAAAGGGTTAAACATGAAATCCCATTATTATATATAGCGCTAGGTACAGGGGGTACGTACATACAAGTACACACTGATACAGGAGGGAGAGCCTGGCTCGCAGAGCTTACAATCTAGAGGGATAAATCAGCAAATGCATAAAATAATAATATTAATGTTTAAATGTGTCTGTCGCCTGCTGATGACATCACTCTGTGGCTTGAAATGCAAATTACACATTTCCCATTGAAAAGCAGTTAATTTGCATGTAAAGCCCCTGGTGATGTCATAAGTATGAGACAGACAGACAGACCGTTACAACATGCTTATGTATACACACAATGTTTAGGAACTAGAGAGAGAGAGCGCGCAGGCAGAGAGAGAGCGCGCAGGCAGAGAGAGAGAGAGAGCGCAGGCAGAGAGAGAGAGAGAGAGCGCAGGCAGAGAGAGAGAGAGAGCGCAGGCAGAGAGAGAGAGAGAGAGCGCAGGCAGAGAGAGAGAGAGAGCGCAGGCAGAGAGAGAGAGCGCAGGCAGAGAGAGAGAGCGCAGGCAGAGAGAGAGAGAGAGCGCAGGCAGAGAGAGAGAGAGAGCGCAGGCAGAGAGAGAGAGAGAGAGCGCAGGCAGAGAGAGAGAGAGAGCGCAGGCAGAGAGAGAGAGCGCAGGCAGAGAGAGAGAGCGCAGGGAGAGAGAGAGAGCGCAGGCAGAGAGAGAGCGCGCAGGCAGAGAGAGAGAGAGAGAGAGCGCAGGCAGAGAGAGAGAGAGCGCAGGCAGAGAGAGAGAGAGAGAGAGAGAGAGAGAGCGCAGGCAGAGAGAGAGCGCGCAGGCAGAGAGAGAGAGAGAGAGAGAGAGAGAGAGAGCGCAGGCAGAGAGAGAGAGAGAGCGCAGGCAGAGAGAGAGAGAGAGAGCGCGCAGGCAGAGAGAGAGAGAGAGCGCAGGCAGAGAGAGAGAGAGATCGAGCGCAGGCAGAGAGAGAGAGAGAGAGAGAGAGAGAGAGCGCGCAGAGAGAGAGAGAGAGAGCCCAGGCAGACAGAGAGAGAGCGCGCAGGCAGAGAGAGAGAGCGCAGGCAGAGAGAGCGAGAGCGCAGGCAGAGAGAGAGAGAGCGCAGGCAGAGAGAGAGAGAGAGCGCAGGCAGACAGAGAGAGAGCGCGCAGGCAGAGAGAGAGAGCGCAGGCAGAGAGAGCGAGAGCGCAGGCAGAGAGAGAGAGAGCGCAGGCAGAGAGAGAGAGAGAGCGCAGGCAGAGAGAGAGAGAGAGCGCAGGCAGAGAGAGAGAGAGCGCAGGCAGAGAGAGAGAGAGAGCGCAGGCAGAGAGAGAGAGAGCGCAGGCAGAGAGAGAGAGAGAGCGCAGGCAGAGAGAGAGAGAGAGAGAGAGAGAGAGAGAGAGCTGGTGCAGAGAGAGAGCCGGTAGAGAGCTGGTGCAGAGAGAGAGCCGGTAGAGAGCGTGTCTCTGACATCAGTCATGCTGTGTATTACCTGGTCACGGAGCTGCCAGTCTGTCTGTCTCTCTCCTCTCATCCTGTGCAATATAACTCTCCCCTGTCTCCTCCCCTCCATGATGTAACTGGCTGGAGCCGCCCAGCTTACTCACTATTTCAAAACATACAATACTAGTATCAGTCGGTACCGGGGTCACACACACAGACTGGCAGGGCCGGTACCGGGGTCACACAGACTGGATCCGCCGGTACCGGGGTCACACACACAGACTGGTAGGGCCGGTACCGAAGTCACACACACAGACTGGAACAGCCGGTACCGGGGTCACACACACACAGACTGGCAGGGCCGGTACCGGGGTCACACACACAGACTGGCAGGGCCGGTACCGGGGTCACACAGACTGGCAGGGCCAGTACCGGGGTCACACAGACTGGCAGGGCCAGTACCGGGGTCACACAGACTGGCAGGGCCGGTACCGGGGTCACACAGACTGGCAGGGCCGGTACCGGGGTCACACAGACTGGCAGGGCCAGTACCGGGGTCACACAGACTGGCAAGGCTGGTACCGGGGTCACACACACAGACTGGCAGGGCCGGTACCGGGGTCACACAGACTGGCAAGGCTGGTACCGGGGTCACACAGACTGGCAGGGCAAGTACCGGGGTCACACAGACTGGCAGGGCTGGTACCGGGGTCACACAGACTGGCAGGGCCGGTACCGGGGTCACACAGACTGGCAGGGCCGGTAGCAGGGTCACACAGACTGGCAGGGCCAGTACCGGGGTTACACAGACTGGCAGGGCCGGTACCGGGGTTACACAGACTGGCAGGGCCGGTAGCAGGGTCACACAGACTGGCAGGGCCAGTACCGGGGTCACACAGACTGGCAGGGCCAGTACCGGGGTCACACAGACTGGCAGGGCCAGTACCAGGGTCACACAGACTGGCAGGGCCGGTAGCAGGGTCACACAGACTGACAGGGCCAGTACCGGGGTCACACAGACTGGCAGGGCCGGTACCGGGGTCACACAGACTGGCAGGGCCAGTACCGGGGTCACACAGACTGGCAGGGCCGGTAGCAGGGTCACACAGACTGGCAGGGCCGGTACCGGGGTCACACACACAGACTGGCAGGGCCGGTACCGGGGTCACACACACAGACTGGCAGGGCCGGTACCGGGGTTACACACACAGACTGGATCCGCCGGTACCGGGGTCACACACACAGACTGGTAGGGCCGGTACCGAAGTCACACACACAGACTGGAACAGCCGGTACCGGGGTCACACACACACAGACTGGATCCGCCGGTACCGGGGTCACACACACAGACTGGCAGGGCTGATACCGGGGTCACACACACAGACTGGCAGGGCCGGTACCGGGGTCACACAGACTGGCAGGGCCAGTACCGGGGTCACACAGACTGGCAGGGCCAGTACCGGGGTCACACAGACTGGCAGGGCCGGTACCGGGGTCACACAGACTGGCAGGGCCGGTACCGGGGTCACACAGACTGGCAGGGCCGGTAGCAGGGTCACACAGACTGGCAGGGGCAGTACCGGGGTCACACAGACTGGCAAGGCTGGTACCGGGGTCACACAGACTGGCAAGGCTGGTACCGGGGTCACACACACAGACTGGCAGGGCCGGTACCGGGGTCACACAGACTGGCAAGGCTGGTACCGGGGTCACACAGACTGGCAGGGCAAGTACCGGGGTCACACAGACTGGCAGGGCTGGTACCGGGGTCACACAGACTGGCAGGGCCGGTACTGGGGTCACACAGACTGGCAGGGCCGGTAGCAGGGTCACACAGACTGGCAGGGCCAGTACCGGGGTTACACAGACTGGCAGGGCCGGTACCGGGGTTACACAGACTGGCAGGGCCGGTAGCAGGGTCACACAGACTGGCAGGGCCAGTACCAGGGTCACACAGACTGGCAGGGCCGGTAGCAGGGTCACACAGACTGGCAGGGCCAGTACCGGGGTCACACAGACTGGCAGGGCCGGTACCGGGGTCACACAGACTGGCAGGGCCAGTACCGGGGTCACACAGACTGGCAGGGCCGGTAGCAGGGTCACACAGACTGGCAGGGCCGGTACCGGGGTCACACACACAGACTGGCAGGGCCGGTACCGGGGTCACACACACAGACTGGCAGGGCCGGTACCGGGGTTACACACACAGACTGGATCCGCCGGTACCGGGGTCACACACACAGACTGGTAGGGCCGGTACCGAAGTCACACACACAGACTGGAACAGCCGGTACCGGGGTCACACACACACAGACTGGATCCGCCGGTACCGGGGTCACACACACAGACTGGCAGGGCTGATACCGGGGTCACACACACAGACTGGCAGGGCCGGTACCGGGGTCACACAGACTGGCAGGGCCAGTACCGGGGTCACACAGACTGGCAGGGCCAGTACCGGGGTCACACAGACTGGCAGGGCCGGTACCGGGGTCACACAGACTGGCAGGGCCGGTACCGGGGTCACACAGACTGGCAGGGCCGGTAGCAGGGTCACACAGACTGGCAGGGGCAGTACCGGGGTCACACAGACTGGCAAGGCTGGTACCGGGGTCACACAGACTGGCAAGGCTGGTACCGGGGTCACACACACAGACTGGCAGGGCCGGTACCGGGGTCACACAGACTGGCAAGGCTGGTACCGGGGTCACACAGACTGGCAGGGCAAGTACCGGGGTCACACAGACTGGCAGGGCTGGTACCGGGGTCACACAGACTGGCAGGGCCGGTACTGGGGTCACACAGACTGGCAGGGCCGGTAGCAGGGTCACACAGACTGGCAGGGCCAGTACCGGGGTTACACAGACTGGCAGGGCCGGTACCGGGGTTACACAGACTGGCAGGGCCGGTAGCAGGGTCACACAGACTGGCAGGGCCAGTACCAGGGTCACACAGACTGGCAGGGCCGGTAGCAGGGTCACACAGACTGGCAGGGCCAGTACCGGGGTCACACAGACTGGCAGGGCCGGTACCGGGGTCACACAGACTGGCAGGGCCAGTACCGGGGTCACACAGACTGGCAGGGCCGGTAGCAGGGTCACACAGACTGGCAGGGCCGGTACCGGGGTCACACACACAGACTGGCAGGGCCGGTACCGGGGTCACACACACAGACTGGCAGGGCCGGTACCGGGGTTACACACACAGACTGGATCCGCCGGTACCGGGGTCACACACACAGACTGGTAGGGCCGGTACCGAAGTCACACACACAGACTGGAACAGCCGGTACCGGGGTCACACACACACAGACTGGATCCGCCGGTACCGGGGTCACACACACAGACTGGCAGGGCTGATACCGGGGTCACACACACAGACTGGCAGGGCCGGTACCGGGGTCACACAGACTGGCAGGGCCAGTACCGGGGTCACACAGACTGGCAGGGCCAGTACCGGGGTCACACAGACTGGCAGGGCCGGTACCGGGGTCACACAGACTGGCAGGGCCGGTACCGGGGTCACACAGACTGGCAGGGCCGGTAGCAGGGTCACACAGACTGGCAGGGCCAGTACCGGGGTCACACAGACTGGCAAGGCTGGTACCGGGGTCACACAGACTGGCAAGGCTGGTACCGGGGTCACACACACAGACTGGCAGGGCCGGTACCGGGGTCACACAGACTGGCAAGGCTGGTACCGGGGTCACACAGACTGGCAGGGCAAGTACCGGGGTCACACAGACTGGCAGGGCTGGTACCGGGGTCACACAGACTGGCAGGGCCGGTACTGGGGTCACACAGACTGGCAGGGCCGGTAGCAGGGTCACACAGACTGGCAGGGCCAGTACCGGGGTTACACAGACTGGCAGGGCCGGTACCGGGGTTACACAGACTGGCAGGGCCGGTAGCAGGGTCACACAGACTGGCAGGGCCAGTACCGGGGTCACACAGACTGGCAAGGCCAGTACCGGGGTCACACAGACTGGCAGGGCCAGTACCAGGGTCACACAGACTGGCAGGGCCGGTAGCAGGGTCACACAGACTGGCATGGCCAGTACCGGGGTCACACAGACTGGCAGGGCCGGTAGCAGGGTCACACAGACTGGCAGGGCCAGTACCGGGGTCACACAGACTGGCAGGGCCGGTACCGGGGTCACACAGACTGGCAGGGCCGGTACCCGGGTCACACAGACTGGCAGGGCCAGGGGGAGGTGCAGTGAGTGGGCTGTGTTCTCTGCTGCCGTCACCATATACCAGTAATATCAGTGTGGACACACACACACGGCTTCCTGGGATTTCCCCTGAGTTCATCCATAATAAGCTCTACATTCCTGGCCGGTCACATGTCTTCCCAGGAAGGCTGTGGTTATAACTGGCTGTACAGTCACCACGGGGGCTTCTGCTCATATACCCCCCCATAATGAGAAGCCAGGGAAACACAGGGTTCACAACTATGTCATTGGGGAGCGGCTTCCAGGGTGAGAAGCTGCACAGATTAATAGTGATGGGTGGGGGGCTATTCACTAAAACTGAACTGACAAGTGAATTAATAGATACGCTCTGTCGCTCGGCTAGTAATCCTGATCTAACAACGCAACTGATAGTGACCTGGTGAGAACAGATTGGAAGTGAATGAGATGTGACCTGCATTCTGATCAGACAGGGTCTAACATACATGGACAAACTAACATACATGGACAAACTAACATACATGGACAAACTAACATACATGGACAAACTAACATACATGGACAAACTAACAGCCGTGTACAGACTGCCGGCCGTGTACAGACTGATGGAAGGGGACAGACTGACGGCCGTGGGCAGATAGACTGATGGAAGGGGACAGACTGACAGCCGTGGGCAGATAGACTGATGGAAGGAGACAGACTGACGGCCGTGGGCAGATAGACTGATGGAAGGGGACAGACTGACAGCCGTGGGCAGATAGACTGATGGAAGGGGACAGACTGACAGCCGTGGGCAGATAGACTGATGGAAGGGGACAGACTGACAGCCGTGGGCAGATAGACTGATGGAAGGGGACAGACTGACAGCCGTGGGCAGATAGACTGATGGAAGGGGACAGACTGAGAGCCGTGGGCAGATAGACTGATGGAAGGGGACAGACTGACGGCCGTGGGCAGATAGACTGATGGAAGGGGACAGACTGACAGCCGTGGGCAGATAGACTGATGGAAGGAGACAGACTGACGGCCGTGGGCAGATAGACTGATGGAAGGGGACAGACTGACAGCCGTGGGCAGATAGACTGATGGAAGGGGACAGACTGACAGCCGTGGGCAGATAGACTGATGGAAGGGGACAGACTGACAGCCGTGGGCAGATAGACTGATGGAAGGGGACAGACTGACAGCCGTGGGCAGATAGACTGATGGAAGGGGACAGACTGAGAGCCGTGGGCAGATAGACTGATGGAAGGGGACAGACTGACGGCCGTGGGCAGATAGACTGATGGAAGGGGACAGACTGAGAGCCGTGGGCAGATAGACTGATGGAAGGGGACAGACTGAGAGCCGTGGGCAGATAGACTGATGGAAGGGGACAGACTGACAGCCGTGGGCAGATAGACTGATGGAAGGGGACAGACTGACAGCCGTGGCAGATAGACTGATGGAAGGGGACAGACTGACAGCCGTGGCAGATAGACTGATGGAAGGGGACAGACTGACAGCCGTGGGCAGATAGACTGATGGAAGGGGACAGACTGACGGCCGTGGGCAGATAGACTGATGGAAGGGGACAGACTGACGGCCGTGGGCAGATAGACTGATGGAAGGGGACAGACTGAGAGCCGTGGGCAGATAGACTGATGGAAGGGGACAAACTGAGAGCCGTGGGCAGATAGACTGATGGAAGGGGACAGACTGAGAGCCGTGGGCAGATAGACTGATGGAAGGGGACAGACTGAGAGCCGTGGGCAGATAGACTGATGGAAGGGGACAGACTGACGGCCGTGGGCAGATAGACTGATGGAAGGGGACAGACTGAGAGCCGTGGGCAGATAGACTGATGGAAGGGGACAGACTGAGAGCCGTGGGCAGATAGACTGATGGAAGGGGACAGACTGAGAGCCGTGGGCAGATAGACTGATGGAAGGGGACAGACTGAGAGCCGTGGGCAGATAGACTGATGGAAGGGGACAGACTGACGGCCGTGGGCATATAGACTGATGGAAGGGGACAGACTGACAGCCGTGGGCAGATAGACTGATGGAAGGGGACAGACTGAGAGCCGTGGGCAGATAGACTGATGGAAGGGGACAGACTGAGAGCCGTGGGCAGATAGACTGATGGAAGGGGACAGACTGACAGCCGTGGGCAGATAGACTGATGGAAGGGGACAGACTGAGAGCCGTGGGCAGATAGACTGATGGAAGGAGACAGACTGACGGCCGTGGGCAGATAGACTGATGGAAGGGGACAGACTGACAGCCGTGGCAGATAGACTGATGGAAGGGGACAGACTGAGAGCCGTGGGCAGATAGACTGATGGAAGGGGACAGACTGACAGCCGTGGGCAGATAGACTGATGGAAGGGGACAGACTGACGGCCGTGGGCAGATAGACTGATGGAAGGGGACAGACTGAGAGCCGTGGGCAGATAGACTGATGGAAGGGGACAGACTGACGGCCGTGGGCAGATAGACTGATGGAAGGGGACAGACTGAGAGCCGTGGGCAGATAGACTGATGGAAGGGGACAGACTGAGAGCCGTGGGCAGATAGACTGATGGAAGGGGACAGACTGAGAGCCGTGGGCAGATAGACTGATGGAAGGGGACAGACTGAGAGCCGTGGGCAGATAGACTGATGGAAGGGGACAGACTGACGGCCGTGGGCAGATAGACTGATGGAAGGGGACAGACTGAGAGCCGTGGGCAGATAGACTGATGGAAGGGGACAGACTGAGAGCCGTGGGCAGATAGACTGATGGAAGGGGACAGACTGAGAGCCGTGGGCAGATAGACTGATGGAAGGGGACAGACTGAGAGCCGTGGGCAGATAGACTGATGGAAGGGGACAGACTGACGGCCGTGGGCAAATAGACTGATGGAAGGGGACAGACTGACAGCCGTGGGCAGATAGACTGATGGAAGGGGACAGACTGAGAGCCGTGGGCAGATAGACTGATGGAAGGGGACAGACTGAGAGCCGTGGGCAGATAGACTGATGGAAGGGGACAGACTGACAGCCGTGGGCAGATAGACTGATGGAAGGGGACAGACTGAGAGCCGTGGGCAGATAGACTGATGGAAGGAGACAGACTGACGGCCGTGGGCAGATAGACTGATGGAAGGGGACAGACTGACAGCCGTGGCAGATAGACTGATGGAAGGGGACAGACTGAGAGCCGTGGGCAGATAGACTGATGGAAGGGGACAGACTGACAGCCGTGGGCAGATAGACTGATGGAAGGGGACAGACTGACGGCCGTGGGCAGATAGACTGATGGAAGGGGACAGACTGAGAGCCGTGGGCAGATAGACTGATGGAAGGAGACAGACTGAGAGCCGTGGGCAGATAGACTGATGGAAGGGGACAGACTGACAGCCGTGGGCAGATAGACTGATGGAAGGGGACAGACTGACAGCCGTGGGCAGATAGACTGATGGAAGGGGACAGACTGACAGCCGTGGGCAGATAGACTGATGGAAGGGGACAGACTGACAGCCGTGGGCAGATAGACTGATGGAAGGGGACAGACTGACGGCCGTGGGCAGATAGACTGATGGAAGGGGACAGACTGAGAGCCGTGGGCAGATAGACTGATGGAAGGAGACAGACTGAGAGCCGTGGGCAGATAGACTGATGGAAGGGGACAGACTGACAGCCGTGGGCAGATAGACTGATGGAAGGGGACAGACTGACAGCCGTGGGCAGATAGACTGATGGAAGGGGACAGACTGACAGCCGTGGGCAGATAGACTGATGGAAGGAGACAGACTGAGAGCCGTGGGCCGATAGACTGATGGAAGGGGACAGACTGACAGCCGTGGGCAGATAGACTGATGGAAGGGGACAGACTGACAGCCGTGGGCAGATAGACTGATGGAAGGGGACAGACTGAGAGCCGTGGGCAGATAGACTGATGGAAGGGGACAGACTGACAGCCGTGGGCATATAGACTGATGGAAGGGGACAGACTGAGAGCCGTGGGCCGATAGACTGATGGAAGGGGACAGACTGACAGCCGTGGGCAGATAGACTGATGGAAGGGGACAGACTGACAGCCGTGGGCAGATAGACTGATGGAAGGGGACAGACTGACAGCCGTGGGCAGATAGACTGATGGAAGGGGACAGACTGAGAGCCGTGGACAGATAGACTGATGGAAGGGGACAGACTGAGAGCCGTGGCAGATAGACTGATGGAAGGGGACAGACTGAGAGCCGTGGGCAGATAGACTGATGGAAGGGGACAGACTGACAGCCGTGGGCAGATAGACTGATGGAAGGGGACAGACTGAGAGCCGTGGGCAGATAGACTGATGGAAGGGGACAGACTGAGAGCCGTGGGCAGATAGACTGATGGAAGGGGACAGACTGACAGCCGTGGGCAGATAGACTGATGGAAGGGGACAGACTGAGAGCCGTGGGCAGATAGACTGATGGAAGGGGACAGACTGACAGCCGTGGACAGATAGACTGATGGAAGGGGACAGACTGAGAGCCGTGGGCAGGTTGGGAAGGCCACTCTCTCCTTACCGTAGAGGTTAATCACTTTCTGTTTTGATTACTGCTCACGGGAGCTGACAGTCTCTCCCCCACCACAAAAAGAGACAGTGAAAAACCGCAAGAGACTGAGAGGCTAAGCGGTGACTGCAGGGTCCGGGGCCCCCCTCCTGCTTCCTGTATTACCCAACTGTAAACTCTGCAACCTCACTGACAATCAGAAACAATCAGGGGGCTGGAGCCAGTGGGGGGCTGGAGCCAGTGGGGGGCTGGAGCCAGTGGGGGGCTGACCTCACAGGCACGTTTCCCCGTTATAGAGGGTCTGTCACCTATTTATCCCTCATCCTGTGAGTGGAGTGAAGGAGATCTGTAGCAAATTAATAATGTGTCTGTCGCCTGCTTATGACATCACTTTTGGCTTAATATGCAAATTACACATTTCTCATTGAAAAGTAACTAATTTGCATATCAAGCCACAAGTGATGTCATAAGCAGGCGACACAGACACAATGCGAAATATTGAAAAATCGCCGTTTGTTATGTATAACGCCGATTGCGCTTCTATATGCAGTGCGGGCGGAGATTCCCGACACTGGGGGCATGTAACGTAGATAACGCAGACTCTGTATACATTGCCATCTGCCTGTGCGCCATGTTTATACATAAATACAAATGTATAGATCAATGTTTAGGTGACAGAGCCCTTTACTCATGTTTACTGTTACCAGGGCCCGTGATACTGCACACATCCTTAAATAAGGGGTATAAGACTGTTCTACTTTGCCCATATTTGCTCACTGTACATAAGAATCCCACTCCCCACTTGAGCCCACCGATACTGCGTCCGTTCCCAGCACTCCCTGATTACACACGCGCTGTATGACATCATCTGAACCCAATTACCCCATAATTGGATCTTCGTAAATAAGCTAGCGGTCATGTTATAACGGAGAGTGAAACATGTCTAGCCTCCGCACCCTAAATATCCCTCTCCCCTCACCGCACCCTAAATATCCCTCTCCCCTCACCGCACCCTAAATATCCCTCTCCCCTCACCGCACCCTAAATATCCCTCTCCACTCACCGCACCCTAAATATCCCTCTCCCCTCACCGCACCCTAAATATCCCTCTCCACTCACCGCACCCTAAATATCCCTCTCCCCTCACCGCACCCTAAATATCCCTCTCACCTCACCGCACCCTAAATATCCCTCTCCCCTCATCTCACCCTAAATATCCCTCTCCCCTCACCGCACCCTAAATATCCCTCTCCCCTCATCTCACCCTAAATATCCCTCTCCCCTCATCTCACCCTAAATATCCCTCTCCCCTCACCGCACCCTAAATATCCCTCTCCCCTCATCTCACCCTAAATATCCCTCTCCCCTCATCTCACCCTAAATATCCCTCTCCCCTCACCGCACCCTAAATATCCCTCTCCCCTCACCGCACCCTAAATATCCCTCTCCCCTCACCGCACCCTAAATATCCCTCTCCCCTCACCGCACCCTAAATATCCCTCTCCCCTCACCTCACCCTAAATATCCCTCTCCCCTCACCGCACCCTAAATATCCCTCTCCCCTCACCGCCTCCTAAATATCCCTCTCCCCTCACCGCACCCTAAATATCCCTCTCCCCTTACCGCACCCTAAATATCCCTCTCCGCTCACCGCACCCTAAATATCCCTCTCCCCTCACCGCACCCTAAATATCCCTCTCCCCTCACCGCACCCTAAATATCCCTCTCACCTCACCGCACCCTAAATATCCCTCTCCCCTCATCTCACCCTAAATATCCCTCTCCCCTCACCGCACCCTAAATATCCCTCTCCCCTCATCTCACCCTAAATATCCCTCTCCCCTCATCTCACCCTAAATATCCCTCTCCCCTCACCGCACCCTAAATATCCCTCTCCACTCACCGCACCCTAAATATCCCTCTCCCCTCACCGCACCCTAAATATCCCTCTCCCCTCACCGCACCCTAAATATCCCTCTCCCCTCACCGCACCCTAAATATCCCTCTCCCCTCACCGCACCCTAAATATCCCTCTCCCCTCACCGCACCCTAAATATCCCTCTCCCCTTACCGCACCCTAAATATCCCTCTCCCCTCACCGCACCCTAAATATCCCTCTCCGCTCACCGCCTTCTAAATATCCCTCTCCCCTCACCGCACCCTAAATATCCCTCTCCCCTCACCGCACCCTAAATATCCCTCTCCCCTCACCGCACCCTAAATATCCCTCTCCCCTCACCGCACCCTAAATATCCCTCTCCTCTCACCGCACCCTAAATATCCCTCTCCCCTCACCGCACCCTAAATATCCCTCTCCCCTCACCGCACCCTAAATATCCCTCTCCGCTCACCGCACCCTAAATATCCCTCTCCCCTCACCGCACCCTAAATATCCCTCTCCCCTCACCGCACCCTAAATATCCCTCTCCCCTCACCGCACCCTAAATATCCCTCTCCCCTCACCGCACCCTAAATATCCCTCTCCCCTCACCGCACCCTAAATATCCCTCTCCCCTCACCGCACCCTATATCCCTCTCCCCTCACCGCACCCTAAATATCCCTCTCCCCTCACCGCACCCTAAATATCCCTCTCCCCTCACCGCACCCTAAATATCCCTCTCCCCTCACCGCACCCTAAATATCCCTCTCCGCTCACCGCACCCTAAATATCCCTCTCCGCTCACCGCACCCTAAATATCCCTCTCCCCTCACCGCACCCTAAATATCCCTCTCCCCTCACCGCACCCTAAATATCCCTCTCCCCTCACCGCACCCTAAATATCCCTCTCCCCTCACCGCACCCTAAATATCCCTCTCCCCTTACCGCACCCTAAATATCCCTCTCCCCTTACCGCACCCTAAATATCCCTCTCCCCTCACCGCACCCTAAATATCCCTCTCCCCTCACCGCACCCTAAATATCCCTCTCCCCTTACCGCACCCTAAATATCCCTCTCCCCTCACCGCACCCTAAATATCCCTCTCCCCTCACCGCACCCTAAATATCCCTCTCCCCTTACCGCACCCTAAATATCCCTCTCCCCTCACCGCACCCTAAATATCCCTCTCCCCTCACCGCACCCTAAATATCCCTCTCCGCTCACCGCACCCTAAATATCCCTCTCCCCTCACCGCACCCTAAATATCCCTCTCCCCTCATCTCACCCTAAATATCCCTCTCCCCTCATCTCACCCTAAATATCCCTCTCCCCTCACCGCACCCTAAATATCCCTCTCCCCTCACCGCACCCTAAATATCCCTCTCCCCTCACCGCACCCTAAATATCCCTCTCCCCTCACCGCACCCTAAATATCCCTCTCCCCTCACCGCACCCTAAATATCCCTCTCCCCTCACCGCACCCTAAATATCCCTCTCCCCTCACCGCACCCTAAATATCCCTCTCCCCTCATCTCACCCTAAATATCCCTCTCCCCTCACCGCACCCTAAATATCCCTCTCCCCTCACCGCCTCCTAAATATCCCTCTCCCCTCACCGCACCCTAAATATCCCTCTCCACTCACCGCACCCTAAATATCCCTCTCCCCTCACCCTAAATATCCCTCTCCCCTCACCGCACCTTAAATATCCCTCTCCCCTCACCGCACCCTAAATATCCCTCTCCTCTCACCGCACCCTAAATATCCCTCTCCCCTCACCGCACCCTAAATATCCCTCTCCTCTCACCGCACCCTAAATATCCCTCTCCTCTCACCGCACCCTAAATATCCCTCTCCGCACCCTAAATATCCCTCTCCCCTCACCCTAAATATCCCTCTCCCCTCACCGCACCCTAAATATCCCTCTCCCCTCACCGCACCCTAAATATCCCTCTCCTCTCACCGCACCCTAAATATCCCTCTCCTCTCACCGCACCCTAAATATCCCTCTCCGCACCCTAAATATCCCTCTCCCCTCACCCTAAATATCCCTCTCCCCTCACCGCACCCTAAATATCCCTCTCCCCTCACCGCACCCTAAATATCCCTCTCCACTCACCTCACCCTAAATATCCCTCTCCCCTCACCGCACCCTAAATATCCCTCTCCCCTCACCGCACCCTAAATATCCCTCTCCCCTCACCGCACCCTAAATATCCCTCTCCCCTCACCGCACCCTAAATATCCCTCTCCCCTCACCGCCTCCTAAATATCCCTCTCCCCTCACCGCACCCTAAATATCCCTCTCCGCTCACCGCACCCTAAATATCCCTCTCCCCTCACCGCACCCTAAATATCCCTCTCCACTCACCGCACCCTAAATATCCCTCTCCCCTCACCGCACCCTAAATATCCCTCTCCCCTCACCGCCTCCTAAATATCCCTCTCCCCTCACCTCACCCTAAATATCCCTCTCCCCTCACCGCACCCTAAATATCCCTCTCCCCTCACCCTAAATATCCCTCTCCCCTCACCGCACCTTAAATATCCCTCTCCCCTCACCTCACCCTAAATATCCCTCTCCCCTCACCGCACCCTAAATATCCCTCTCCCCTCACCGCACCCTAAATATCCCTCTCCCCTCACCGCACCCTAAATATCCCTCTCCCCTCACCGCACCCTAAATATCTCTCTCCCCTCACCGCACCCTAAATATCCCTCTCACCGCACCCTAAATATCCCTCTCCCCTCACCGCACCCTAAATATCCCTCTCCTCTCACCGCACCCTAAATATCTCTCTCCCCTCACCGCACCCTAAATATCCCTCTCACCGCACCCTAAATATCCCTCTCCTCTCACCGCACCCTAAATATCCCTCTCCCCTCACCGCACCCTAAATATCCCTCTCCCCTCACCGCACCCTAAATATCCCTCTCACCGCACCCTAAATATCCCTCTCCTCTCACCGCACCCTAAATATCCCTCTCCCCTCACCGCACCCTAAATATCCCTCTCCCCTCACCGCACCCTAAATATCCCTCTCCCCTCACCGCCTCCTAAATATCCCTCTCCCCTCACCGCACCCTAAATATCCCTCTCCCCTCACCGCACCCTAAATATCCCTCTCCACTCACCGCACCCTAAATATCCCTCTCCCCTCACCGCACCCTAAATATCCCTCTTCCCTCACCGCACCCTAAATATCCCTCTCCCCTCACCGCACCCTAAATATCCCTCTCCCCTCACCGCACCCTAAATATCCCTCTCCCCTCACCGCACCCTAAATATCCCTCTCCCCTCACCGCACCCTAAATATCCCTCTCCCCTCACCGCACCCTAAATATCCCTCTCCCCTCACCCTAAATATCCCTCTCCCCTCACCGCACCCTAAATATCCCTCTCACCTCACCGCACCCTAAATATCCCTCTCCCCTCACCGCACCCTAAATATCCCTCTCCCCTCACCGCCTCCTAAATATCCCTCTCCCCTCACCGCAACCTAAATATCCCTCTCCCCTCACCGCACCCTAAATATCCCTCTCCCCTCACCGCACCCTAAATATCCCTCTCCACTCACCGCACCCTAAATATCCCTCTCCCCTCACCGTACCCTAAATATCCCTCTCCCCTCACCGCACCCTAAATATCCCTCTCCGCACCCTAAATATCCCTCTCCCCTCACCGCCTTCTAAATATCCCTCTCCCCTCACCCTAAATATCCCTCTCCCCTCACCGCACCCTAAATATCCCTCTCCCCTCACCGCACCCTAAATATCCCTCTCCCCTCACCGCACCCTAAATATCCCTCTCCCCTCACCCTAAATATCCCTCTCCCCTCACCGCACCCTAAATATCCCTCTCCCCTCACCGCCTCCTAAATATCCCTCTCCCCTCACCGCACCCTAAATATCCCTCTCCCCTCACCGCACCCTAAATATCTCTCTCCCCTCACCGCACCCTAAATATCCCTCTCACCGCACCCTAAATATCCCTCTCCCCTCACCGCACCCTAAATATCCCTCTCCTCTCACCGCACCCTAAATATCTCTCTCCCCTCACCGCACCCTAAATATCCCTCTCACCGCACCCTAAATATCCCTCTCCTCTCACCGCACCCTAAATATCCCTCTCCCCTCACCGCACCCTAAATATCCCTCTCCCCTCACCGCACCCTAAATATCCCTCTCACCGCACCCTAAATATCCCTCTCCTCTCACCGCACCCTAAATATCCCTCTCCCCTCACCGCACCCTAAATATCCCTCTCCCCTCACCGCACCCTAAATATCCCTCTCCCCTCACCGCACCCTAAATATCCCTCTCCCCTCACCGCACCCTAAATATCTCTCTCCCCTCACCGCACCCTAAATATCCCTCTCACCGCACCCTAAATATCCCTCTCCCCTCACCGCACCCTAAATATCCCTCTCCCCTCACCGCACCCTAAATATCCCTCTCCCCTCACCGCACCCTAAATATCCCTCTCCCCTCACCGCACCCTAAATATCCCTCTCCCCTCACCGCACCCTAAATATCCCTCTCCCCTCACCGCACCCTAAATATCCCTCTCCCCTCACCGCACCCTAAATATCCCTCTCCCCTCACCGCACCCTAAATATCCCTCTTCCCTCACCGCACCCTAAATATCCCTCTCCCCTCACCGCACCCTAAATATCCCTCTCCCCTCACCGCACCCTAAATATCCCTCTCCCCTCACCGCACCCTAAATATCCCTCTCCCCTCACCGCACCCTAAATATCCCTCTCCACTCACCGCACCCTAAATATCCCTCTCCCCTCACCGCACCCTAAATATCCCCTCACCGCACCCTAAATATCCCTCTCCCCTCACCGCACCCTAAATATCCCTCTCCCCTTACCGCACCCTAAATATCCCTCTCCACTCACCGCACCCTAAATATGGCTTTTGTCTTTTTCAGCTCACCGCATCCAAATTCCCAGTGGTGATTAAAATGGGGCACGCACATTCGGGGATGGGCAAGGTAAGTCTCCATGCCCCACGGCACAGGGGAGGGCAGGGAAGTGACAATGAGCTGTCCTTGACCCAAGTCCAAGAGAGTCACCAGGGGAAATACATAGGGGCACTGGGTCAGACAGGGAGAGCCACCAGGTCAAATACATAGGGGCACTGGGTCAGACAGGGGGAGCAACCAGGTCAAATACATAGGGGCACTGGGTCAGGCAGGGGGAGCCACTAGGTCAAATACAAAGGGGCACTGGGTCAGACAGGGGGAGCAACCAGGTCAAATACATAGGGGCACTGGGTCAGGCAGGGGGAGCCACCAGGTCAAATACATAGGGGCACTGGGTCAGACAGGGGGAGCCACCAGGTCAAATACATAGGGGCACTGGGTCAGGCAGGGGGAGCCACCAGGTCAAATACATTGGGGCACTAGGTTAGGCAGGGAGAGCAACCAGGTCAAATACATAGGGGCAATAGGTCAGACAGGTGGAGCAACCAGGTCAAATACATAGGGGCACTGGGTCAGACAGGGGGAGCAACCAGGTCAAATACATAGGGGCACTGGGTCAGGTAGGGGGAGCAACCAGGTCAAATACATAGGGGCACTGGGTCAGGCAGGGGGAGCAACCAGGTCAAATACATAGGGGCACTGGGTCAGACATGGAGAGCCACCAGGTCAAATACATAGGGGCACTGGGTCAGACAGGGGGAGCAACCAGGTCAAATACAAAGGGGCACTGGGTCAGGCAGGGGGAGCCACCAGGTCAAATACATAGGGGCACTGGGTCAGACAGGGGGAGCAACCAGGTCAAATACATAGGGGCACTGGGTCAGGCAGGGGGAGCCACCAGGTCAAATACATAGGGGCACTGGGTCAGACAGGGGGAGCCACCAGGTCAAATACATAGGGGCACTGGGTCAGGCAGGGGGAGCCACCAGGTCAAATACATTGGGGCACTAGGTTAGGCAGGGAGAGCAACCAGGTCAAATACATAGGGGCAATAGGTCAGGCAAGGAGAGCCACCATTTCAAATACATAGGGGCACAAGGTCAGGCAGGTGGAGCAACCAGGTCAAATACATAGGGACACTGGGTCAGACAGGGGGAGCAACCAGGTCAAATACATAGGGGCACTGGGTCAGACAGGGGGAGCAACCAGGTCAAATACATAGGGGCACTGGGTCAGGCAAGGGGAGCAACCAGGTCAAATACATAGGGGCACTGGGTCAGACATGGAGAGCCACCAGGTCAAATACATAGGGGCACTGGGTCAGACAGGGAGAGCCACCAGGTCAAATACATAGGGGCACTGGGTCAGACAGGGAGAGCCACCAGGTCAAATACATAGGGGCACTGGGTCAGACAGGGGGAGCAACCAGGTCAAATACATTGGGGCACTGGGTCAGGCAGGGGGAGCCACCAGGTCAAATACATAGGGGCACTGGGTCAGACAGGGGGAGCAACCAGGTCAAATACATAGGGGCACTGGGTCAGGCAGGGGGAGCAACCAGGTCAAATACATAGGGGCACTGGGTCAGGCAGGGGGAGCAACCAGGTCAAATACATAGGGGCATTGGGTCAGACAGGGAGAGCCACCAGGTCAAATACATAGGGGCACTGGGTCAGACAGGGGGAGCAACCAGGTCAAATACATAGGGGCACTGGGTCAGGCAGGGGGAGCCACCAGGTCAAATACATAGGGGCACTGGGTCAGACAGGGGGAGCAACCAGGTCAAATACATAGGGGCACTGGGTCAGGCAGGGGGAGCAACCAGGTCAAATACATAGGGGCATTGGGTCAGGCAGGGGGAGCAACCAGGTCAAATACATAGGGGCACTGGGTCAGGCAGGGGGAGCAACCAGGTCAAATACATAGGGGCACTGGGTCAGGCAGGGGGAGCAACCAGGTCAAATACATATTGGCACTGGGTCAGGCAGGGGGAGCCACCAGGTCAAATACATAGGGGCACTGGGTCAGGCAGGGGGAGCAACCAGGTCAAATACATAGGGGCACTGGGTCAGGCAGGGAGAGCCACCAGGTCAAATACACAGGGGCACTGGGTCAGACAGGGAGAGCCACCAGGTCAAATACATAGGGGCACTGGGTCAGGCAGAGGCCAGGGGGAGTCACCAAATTAATTGTGTTGTGACTGGGTCAGGAAGAGGTCACAGGGAGTCAACAGGTTAAATATGTTGTGATACCGGGGCAGAGGGAGGTCAGGGAAGCACCAGGTGAAACAAGTGGTGACACTAGGTCAGTTGGGGGTCAGGGGGAGTCACTGGTTGGGTAATTTCCTGTTGTGTGACTCGTGGCTCCTGTCTTCCCGTTTGCGCTCTGTGATCTCTTGCGTGGTTTTTCTGACCAGGTGAAGGTGGACAATCAGTATGATTTCCAGGATATCGCCAGCGTGGTCGCTCTAACAAAGACCTACGCTACGTCCGAACCTTTCATCGACGCCAAGTATGATGTCCGCATCCAAAAGATCGGGAACAACTACAAGGCTTACATGTGAGTTACAGAGCCCGCGCCCCATCCAAATACCCTCAACTCCTCTGCCGAAATGAACATGGCTGCTCAATGTGCTCCAGATGAGCAGTCCCCTTGTAAGGTTCTGGTGCCAGTCCTGTTTTCTCCGTATTAGTAGTGATTACCTATTTCATATCTCGTGGAATAATCCTGGAAAACACGAAAAAAGGTAAAAACCCCACTGAAGGAATCAGGATAGCGCCGCTATTTATACATAACCCCCATTCTGACAGCTTTATACAGACGGTACAGACGCAAGAGTAAAAACCCAACTGAAGGAATCAGGATAGCGCCGCTATTTATACATAACCCCCATTCTGACAGCTTTATACAGACCGTACAGACGCAAGAGTAAAAACTAACTGAAGGAATCAGGATAGCGCCGCTATTTATACATAACCCCCATTCTGACAGCTATATACAGACCGTACAGACGCAAGAGTAAAAACCCGACTGAAGGAATCAGGATAGCGCCGCTATTTATACATAACCCCCATTCTGACAGCTTTATACAGACCGTACAGACGCAAGAGTAAAAACCCGACTGAAGGAATCAGGATAGCGCTGCTATTTATACATAACCCCCATTCTGACAACTTTATACAGACCGTACAGACGCAAGAGTAAAAACCTGACTGAAGGAATCAGGATAGCGCCGCTATTTATACATAACCCCCATTCTGACAGCTTTATACAGACCGTACAGACGCAAGAGTAAAAACCTGACTGAAGGAATCAGGATAGCGCCGCTATTTATACATAACCCCCATTCTGACAGCTTTATACAGACCGTACAGACGCAAGAGTAAAAACCAGACTGAAGGAATCAGGATAGCGCCGCTATTTATACATAACCCCCATTCTGACAGCTTTATACAGACCGTACAGACGCAAGAGTAATAACCTGACTGAAGGAATCAGGATAGCGCCGCTATTTATACATAACCCCCATTCTGACAGCTTTATACAGACTGTATAGACGCAAGAGTAAAAACCCGACTGAAGGAATCAGGATAGCGCCGCTATTTATACATAACCCGCATTCTGACAGCTTTATACAGACCGTACAGACGCAAGAGTAAAAACCCGACTGAAGGAATCAGGATAGCGCCGCTATTTATACATAACCCCCATTCTGACAGCTTTGTACAGACCGTACAGACGCAAGAGTAAAAACCCGACTGAAGGAATCAGGATAGCGCCGCTATTTATACATAACCGCCATTCTGACAGCTTTATACAGACCGTACAGACGCAAGAGTAAAAACCCGACTGAAGGAATCAGGATAGCGCCGCTATTTATACATAACCCCCATTCTGACAGATTTATACAGACCGTACAGACGCAAGGGTAAAAACCCGACTGAAGGAATCAGGATAGCGCCGCTATTTATACATAACCCCCATTCTGACAGATTTATACAGACCGTACAGACGCAAGAGTAAAAACCCGACTGAAGGAATCAGGATAGCGCCGCTATTTATACATAACCCCCATTCTGACCGCTTTATACAGACCGTACAGACGCAAGGGTAAAAACCCGACTGAAGGAATCAGGATAGCGCCGCTATTTATACATAACCCCCATTCTGACAGCTTTATACTGACCGTACAGACGCAAGAGTAAAAACCCGACTGAAGGAATCAGGATAGCGCCGCTATTTATACATAACCCCCATTCTGACAGCTTTATACAGACCGTACAGACGCAAGAGTAAAAACCCGACTGAAGGAATCAGGATAGCGCCGCTATTTATACATAACCCCCATTCTGACAGCTTTATACAGACCGTACAGACGCTAGAGTAAAAACCTGACTGAAGGAATCAGGATAGCGCCGCTATTTATACATAACCCCCATTCTGACAGCTTTATACAGACCGTACAGACGCTAGAGTAAAAACCTGACTGAAGGAATCAGGATAGCGCCGCTATTTATACATAACCCCCATTCTGACAGCTTTATACAGACCATACAGACGCAAGAGTAAAAACCCGACTGAAGGAATCAGGATAGCGCTGCTATTTATACATAACCCCCATTCTGACAGCTTTATACAGACCGTACAGACGCAAGAGTAATAACCCGACTGAAGGAATCAGGATAGCGCCGCTATTTATACATAACCCCCATTCTGACAGCTTTATACAGACTGTACAGACGCAAGAGTAAAAACCCGACTGAAGGAATCAGGATAGCGCCGCTATTTATACATAACCCCCATTCTGACAGCTTTATACAGACCGTACAGACGCAAGAGTAATAACCCGACTGAAGGAATCAGGATAGCGCCGCTATTTATACATAACCCCCATTCTGTAAGCTTTATACATACCGTACAGACGCAAGAGTAAAAACCCGACTGGAGGAATCAGGATAGCGCCGCTATTTATACATAACCCCCATTCTGACAGCTTTATACAGACCGTACAGACGCAAGAGTAAAAACCCGACTGAAGGAATCAGGATAGCGCCGCTATTTATACATAACCCCCATTCTGACAGCTTTATACAGACCGTACAGACGCAAGAGTAAAAACCCGACTGAAGGAATCAGGATAGCGCCGCTATTTATACACAACCCCCATTCTGACATCTTTATACAGACCGTACAGACGCAAGAGTAACAACCCGACTGAAGGAATCAGGATAGCGCCGCTATTTATACACAACCCCCATTCTGACAGCTTTATACAGACCGTACAGACGCAAGAGTAAACACCCGACTGAAGGAATCAGGATAGCGCCGCTATTTATACATAACCCCCATTCTGACAGCTTTATACAGACCGTACAGACGCAAGAGTAAAAACCCGACTGAAGGAATCAGGATAGCGCCGCTACTTATACACAACCCCCATTCTGACAGCTTTATACAGACCGTACAGACGCAAGAGTAAAAACCCGACTGAAGGAATCAGGATAGCGCCGCTATTTATACATAACCCCCATTCTGACAGCTTTATACAGACCGTACAGACGCAAGAGTAAAAACCTGACTGAAGGAATCAGGATAGCGCCGCTATTTATACATAACCCCCATTCTGACAGCTTAATACAGACCGTACAGACGCAAGAGTAAAAACCTGACTGAAGGAATCAGGATAGAGCCGCTATTTATACATAACCCCCATTCTGACAGCTTAATACAGACCGTACAGACGCAAGAGTAATAACCCGACTAAAGGAATCAGGATAGTGCCGCTATTTGTACATAACCCCCATTCTGACAGCTTTATACAGACCGTACAGACGCAAGAGTAAAAACCTGACTGAAGGAATCAGGATAGCGCCGCTATTTATACATAACCCCCATTCTGACAGCTTTATACAGACCGTACAGACGCAAGAGTAAAAACCTGACTGAAGGAATCAGGATAGCGCCGCTATTTATACATAACCCCCATTCTGACAGCTTTATACAGACCGTACAGACGCAAGAGTAAAAACCCGGCTGAAGGGATTAGGATAGCGCCGCTATTTATACATAACCCCCATTCTGACAGCTTTATACAGACCGTACAGACACAAGAGTAATAACCTGACTGAATGAATCAGGATAGCGCCGCTATTTATACATAACCCCCATTCTGACAGCTTTATACAGACCGTACAGACGCAAGAGTAATAACCCGACTGAAGGAATCAGGATAGCGCTGCTATTTATACATAACCCCCATTCTGACAGCTTTATACAGACCGTACTGACGCAAGAGTAAAAACCCGACTGAAGGAATCAGGATAGCGCCGCTATTTATACATAACCCCCATTCTGACCGCTTTATACAGACCGTACAGACGCAAGAGTAAAAACCCGACTGAAGGAATCCGGATAGCGCCGCTATTTATACATAACCCCCATTCTGACCGCTTTATACAGACCGTACAGACGCAAGAGTAAAAACCCGACTGAAGGAATCAGGATAGCGCTGCTATTTATACATAACCCCCATTCTGACAGCTTTATACAGACCGTACTGACGCAAGAGTAAAAACCCGACTGAAGGAATCAGGATAGCGTCACTATTTATACATAACCCCCATTCTGACCGCTTTATACAGACCGTACAGACGCAAGAGTAAAAACCCGACTGAAGGAATCAGGATAGCGCTGCTATTTATACATAACCCCCATTCTGACAGCTTTATACAAACCGTACAGACGCAAGAGTAAAAACCCGACTGAAGGAATCAGGATAGCGCCGCTATTTATACATAACCCCCATTCTGACAGCTTTATACAGACCCTACAGACGCAAGAGTAAAAACCCGACTGAAGGAATCAGGATAGCGCCGCTATTTATACATAACCCCCATTCTGACAGCTTTATACAGACCGTACAGACGCAAGAGTAAAAACCCGACTGAAGGAATCAGGATAGCGCCGCTATTTATACATAACCCCCATTCTGACAGCTTTATACAGCTTTTATGTCACCCTGTCCCGTCTCTGTGTCGCCCTGTCCCATCTCTGTGTCGCCCTGTCCCCTCTCTATGTCACCCAGTCCTGTCTCTGTGTCGCCCTGTCCCGTCTCTGTGTCGCCCTCTCCCCTCTCTGTGTCGCCCTCTCCCCTCTCTGTGTCGCCCTCTCCCCTCTCTGTGTCGCCCTCTCCCGTCTCTGTGTCGCCCTCTCCCATCTCTGTGTCGACCTGTCCCGTCTCTGTGTCGCCCTGTCCCGTCTCTGTGTCGCCCTGTCCCGTCTCTGTGTCGCCCTGTCCCGTCTCTGTGTCGCCCTGTCCCGTTTCTGTGTCACCCTGTCCCCTCTCTGTGTCACCCTCTCCCCTCTCTGTGTCGCCCTCTCCCGTCTCTGTGTCGCCCTCTCCCGTCTCTGTGTCGCCCTGTCCCCTCTCTATGTCACCCAGTCCTGTCTCTGTGTCGCCCTGTCCCGTCTCTGTGTCGCCCTGTCCCGTCTCTGTGTCGCCCTCTCCCCTCTCTGTGTCGCCCTCTCCCCTCTCTGTGTCGCCCTCTCCCGTCTCTGTGTCGCCCTGTCCCGTCTCTGTGTCGCCCTGTCCTGTCTCTGTGTCACCCTGTCCCGTCTCTGTGTCGCCCTGTCCCGTCTCTGTGTCGCCCTGTCCCGTCTCTGTGTCTCCCTCTCCCGTCTCTGTGTCGCCCTCTCCCGTCTCTGTGTCGCCCTGTCCCCTCTCTATGTCACCCAGTCCTGTCTCTGTGTCGCCCTGTCCCGTCTCTGTGTCGCCCTGTCCCGTCTCTGTGTCGCCCTCTCCCCTCTCTGTGTCGCCCTCTCCCCTCTCTGTGTCGCCCTCTCCCGTCTCTGTGTCGCCCTGTCGCGTCTCTGTGTCGCCCTGTCCTGTCTCTGTGTCTCCCTGTCCCGTCTCTGTGTTGCCCTGTCCCGTCTCTGTGTCGCCCTGTCCCGTCTCTGTGTCGCCCTGTCCCGTCTCTGTGTCTCCCTGTCCCGTTTCTGTGTCACCCTGTCCCCTCTCTGTGTCGCCCTCTCCCCTCTCTGTGTCGCCCTGTCCCGTCTCTGTGTCGCCCTGTCCCGTCTCTGTGTTGCCCTGTCCCCTCTCTGTGTCGCCCTGTCCCGTCTCTGTGTCACCCTCTCCCCTCTCTGTGTCGCCCTCTCCCCTCTCTGTGTCGCCCTCTCCCCTCTCTGTGTCGCCCTCTCCCCTCTCTGTGTCGCCCTCTCCCCTCTCTGTGTCGCCCTCTCCCCTCTCTGTGTCGCCCTGTCCCGTCTCTGTGTCGCCCTCTCCCCTCTCTGTGTCGCCCTCTCCCCTCTCTGTGTCGCCCTCTCCCCTCTCTGTGTCGCCCTCTCCCGTCTCTGTGTCGCCCTCTCCCGTCTCTGTGTCGCCCTCTCCCCTCTCTGTGTCGCCCTCTCCCCTCTCTGTGTCGCCCTCTCCCGTCTCTGTGTCGCCCTCTCCCGTCTCTGTGTCGCCCTCTCCCGTCTCTGTGTCGCCCTGTCCCGTCTCTGTGTCGCCCTGTCCCGTCTCTGTGTCGCCCTGTCCCGTCTCTGTGTCGCCCTGTCCCGTCTCTGTGTCTCCCTGTCCCGTTTCTGTGTCACCCTGTCCCCTCTCTGTGTCGCCCTCTCCCCTCTCTGTGTCGCCCTCTCCCCTCTCTGTGTCGCCCTGTCCCGTCTCTGTGTCGCCCTGTCCCGTCTCTGTGTTGCCCTGTCCCCTCTCTGTGTCGCCCTGTCCCGTCTCTGTGTCACCCTCTCCCCTCTCTGTGTCGCCCTCTCCCCTCTCTGTGTCGCCCTCTCCCCTCTCTGTGTCGCCCTCTCCCCTCTCTGTGTCGCCCTCTCCCCTCTCTGTGTCGCCCTGTCCCGTCTCTGTGTCGCCCTCTCCCCTCTCTGTGTCGCCCTCTCCCCTCTCTGTGTCGCCCTCTCCCCTCTCTGTGTCGCCCTCTCTGTGTCGCCCTCTCCCGTCTCTGTGTCGCCCTCTCCCCTCTCTGTGTCACCCTGTCCCGTCTCTGTGTCACCCTGTCCCGTCTCTGTGTCGCCCTCTCCCCTCTCTGTGTCGCCCTGTCCCGTTTCTGTGTCACCCTGTCCCCTCTCTGTGTCACCCTGTCCCCTCTCTGTGTCGCCCTCTCCCCTCTCTGTGTCGCCCTGTCCCCTCTCTGTGTCGCCCTCTCCCCTCTCTGTGTCGCCCTCTCTGTGTCGCCCTCTCCCCTCTCTGTGTCGCCCTGTCCCGTCTCTGTGTCGCCCTCTCCCCTCTCTGTGTCGCCCTGTCCCCTCTCTGTGTCGCCCTCTCCCCTCTCTGTGTCGCCCTCTCCCCTCTCTGTGTCGCCCTGTCCCCTCTCTGTGTCGCCCTCTCCCCTCTCTGTGTCGCCCTGTCCCCTCTCTGTGTCGCCCTCTCCCCTCTCTGTGTCGCCCTCTCCCCTCTCTGTGTCGCCCTGTCCCCTCTCTGTGTCGCCCTCTCCCCTCTCTGTGTCGCCCTGTCCCGTCTCTGTGTCGCCCTGTCCCGTCTCTGTGTCGCCCTCTCCCCTCTCTGTGTCGCCCTGTCCCCTCTCTGTGTCGCCCTCTCCCCTCTCTGTGTCGCCCTCTCCCCTCTCTGTGTCACCCTGTCCCCTCTCTGTGTCGCCCTGTCCCGTTTCTGTGTCACCCTGTCCCCTCTCTGTGTCGCCCTGTCCCGTTTCTGTGTCACCCTGTCCCCTCTCTGTGTCGCCCTGTCCCCTCTCTGTGTCGCCCTCTCCCCTCTCTGTGTCACCCTGTCCCCTCTCTGTGTCGCCCTGTCCCGTTTCTGTGTCACCCTGTCCCCTCTCTGTGTCGCCCTCTCCCCTCTCTGTGTCGCCCTCTCCCCTCTCTGTGTCGCCCTCTCCCCTCTCTGTGTCACCCTGTCCCGTCTCTATGTCACCCAGTCCTGTCTCTGTGTTGCCCTGTCCCGTCTCTGTGTCGCCCTGTCCCGTTTCTGTGACACCCTGTCCCCTCTCTGTGTCGCCCTCTCCCCTCTCTGTGTCGCCCTCTCCCCTCTCTGTGTCGCCCTCTCCCGTCTCTGTGTCGCCCCCTGTCCCGTCTCTGTGTCGCCCTGTCCCGTCTCTGTGTCGCCCTGTCCCCTCTCTATGTCACCCAGTCCCGTCTCTGTGTCGCCCTGTCCCCTCTCTGTGTCGCCCTCTCCCCTCTCTGTGTCGCCCTCTCCCCTCTCTGTGTCGCCCTCTCCCGTCTCTGTGTCGCCCTCTCCCCTCTCTGTGTCGCCCTCTCCCGTCTCTGTGTCGCCCTGTCCCCTCTCTGTGTCGCCCTGTCCCGTCTCTGTGTCGCCCTCTCCCGTCTCTGTGTCGCCCTCTCCCCTCTCTGTGTCGCCCTCTCCCGTCTCTGTGTCGCCCTGTCCCCTCTCTGTGTCGCCCTGTCCCGTCTCTGTGTCGCCCTCTCCCGTCTCTGTGTCGCCCTCTCCCCTCTCTGTGTCGCCCTCTCTGTGTCGCCCTCTCCCCTCTCTGTGTCGCCCTCTCCCCTCTCTGTGTCGCCCTCTCCCCTCTCTGTGTCGCCTTGTCCCGTCTCTGTGTCGCCCTCTCCCCTCTCTGTGTCGCCCTCTCCCCTCTCTGTGTCGCCCTGTCCCGTCTCTGTGTCGCCCTGTCCCGTCTCTGTGTCGCCCTCTCCCCTCTCTGTGTCGCCCTGTCCCGTCTCTGTGTCGCCCTCTCCCCTCTCTGTGTCGCCCTCTCCCCTCTCTGTGTCGCCCTGTCCCGTCTCTGTGTCGCCCTCTCCCCTCTCTGTGTCGCCCTGTCCCGTCTCTGTGTCGCCCTGTCCCGTCTCTGTGTCGCCCTCTCCCCTCTCTGTGTCGCCCTGTCCCGTCTCTGTGTCGCCCTCTCCCCTCTCTGTGTCGCCCTGTCCCGTCTCTGTGTCGCCCTCTCCCCTCTCTGTGTCGCCCTCTCCCCTCTCTGTGTCGCCCTCTCCCCTCTCTGTGTCGCCCTCTCCCCTCTCTGTGTCGCCCTGTCCCGTCTCTGTGTCGCCCTCTCCCCTCTCTGTGTCGCCCTGTCCCGTCTCTGTGTCGCCCTGTCCCGTCTCTGTGTCGCCCTCTCCCCTCTCTGTGTCGCCCTGTCCCGTCTCTGTGTCGCCCTGTCCCGTCTCTGTGTCGCCCTCTCCCCTCTCTGTGTCGCCCTGTCCCGTCTCTGTGTCGCCCTCTCCCCTCTCTGTGTCGCCCTCTCCCCTCTCTGTGTCGCCCTCTCCCCTCTCTGTGTCGCCCTCTCCCCTCTCTGTGTCGCCCTCTCCCCTCTCTGTGTCGCCCTCTCCCCTCTCTGTGTCGCCCTCTCCCCTCTCTGTGTCGCCCTGTCCCGTCTCTGTGTCGCCCTGTCCCGTCTCTGTGTCGCCCTCTCCCCTCTCTGTGTCGCCCTGTCCCGTCTCTGTGTCGCCCTGTCCCGTCTCTGTGTCGCCCTCTCCCCTCTCTGTGTCGCCCTCTCCCCTCTCTGTGTCGCCCTGTCCCGTTTCTGTGTCACCCTGTCCCCTCTCTGTGTCGCCCTCTCCCCTCTCTGTGTCGCCCTGTCCCCTCTCTGTGTCGCCCTGTCCCGTTTCTGTGTCACCCTGTCCCCTCTCTGTGTCGCCCTCTCCCCTCTCTGTGTCGCCCTGTCCCGTCTCTGTGTCGCCCTGTCCCGTCTCTGTGTCACCCTCTCCCCTCTCTGTGTCGCCCTGTCCTGTTTCTGTGTCACCCTGTCCCCTCTCTGTGTCGCCCTCTCCCCTCTCTGTGTCGCCCTGTCCCGTCTCTGTGTCGCCCTGTCCCGTCTCTGTGTCGCCCTCTCCCCTCTCTGTGTCGCCCTCTCCCCTCTCTGTGTCGCCCTCTCCCGTCTCTCTGCTTTGCCGGTTCCACAAGTTTTATCTGATATAGTCTCGGCCTCTCCCTTACTGTCCTATTAATTAAGTGTGGAAACACCTAAATCAGTCTCCTGTCCGAGGTCACACGGGTGTAAAGGAACCATCTGAAGAGGAAGCCAGGTCAAGCTCCTGCCTGGCGCTGGTGTAGTGACACGTGATGTAGCTGTGCTTGCCTCAGTCGCCTGGTCCAAAGTGCGCTTGGCTTTGCGAAATCCCCATCGCATTGACTTTGGGGAAAAGGGGGTTTAGGGGCAGGATCCCCAAAAGATAGGATTGATGCCAACTATGTCCAGTACCTGATCCACCAGAGCGTCAGCGGCCCAAGTCACAGGCTGTGGCGTGGCCAGAATGTATAATAATAACCCGCTGTGTGATTATTTGGGAAAGGTTTATATTTAGTCTTGGTTTCCCCTCTGCGGGTCAGGCCAGGCTCTCCTCACACAGGAACCCACTGTACAGAACATGTTATTGCAAAGACTCCGTGAACCAATGGAAAATCTGGGAGTCGGGTTTTCTTTTCCCCTCAATACTTTGATCAGAGAGAATAACAAACCTCCATTTGTCCGAGTTTCCAGACAGGCTCCAGTGTGTTATTACAGTGCGCGGTAAGGGGAGAACAAAACGCCAATCTGGTGATCGCACAGGGAGGAGTTAACTGTTTAATGGTCCACAGCGCATAGGCTTCTACAGGTTCTGGTAATAAAACATTATCTTCCACGGAAAGGGAGAATAAATAAACCACGGAAAGGGAGAATAAATAAACCACGGAAAGGGAGAATAAATAAACCACGGAAAGGGAGAATAAATGAACCACGGAAAGGGAGAATAAATAAACCACGGAAAGGGAGAATAAATAAACCACGGAAAGGGAGAATAAACGAAAAGGGAGAATAAATAAACCACGGAAAGGGAGAATAAATAAACCACGGAAAGGGAGAATAAACGAAAAGGGAGAATAAATAAACCACGGAAAGGGAGAATAAATAAACCACGGAAAGGGAGAATAAATAAACCACGGAAAGGGAGAGTAAATAAACCACGGAAAGGGAGAATAAATAAACCACGGAAAGGGAGAGTAAATAAACCACGGAAAGGGAGAGTAAATAAACCACGGAAAGGGAGAATAAACGGAAAGGGAGAGTAAATAAACCACGGAAAGGGAGAATAAATAAACCACGGAAAGGGAGAATAAATAAACCACGGAAAGGGAGAGTAAATAAACCACGGAAAGGGAGAATAAATAAACCACGGAAAGGGAGAGTAAATAAACCACGGAAAGGGAGAGTAAATAAACCACGGAAAGGGAGAATAAACGGAAAGGGAGAGTAAATAAACCACGGAAAGGGAGAATAAACGGAAAGGGAGAATAAATAAACCACGGAAAGGGAGAATAAACGGAAAGGGAGAGTAAATAAACCACGGAAAGGGAGAATAAACGGAAAGGGAGAATAAATGAACCACGGAAAGGGAGAATAACTAAACCACGGAAAGGGAGAATAACTAAACCACGGAAAGGGAGAATAAATGAACCACGGAAAGGGAGAATAAATGAACCACGGAAAGGGAGAATAAATAAACCACGGAAAGAGAGAATAAATAAACCACGGAAAGGGAGAATAAATAAACCACGGAAAGTGAGAATAAATAAACCACGGAAAGAGAATAAATAAATGAACCACGGAAAGGGAGAATAAATAAACCACGGAAAGTGAGAATAAATAAACCACGGAAAGGGAGAATAAATGAACCACGGAAAGGGAGAATAAATAAACCACGGAAAGGGAGAATAAATGAACCACGGAAAGGGAGAATAAACGGAAAGGGAGAATAAATAAACCACGGAAAGGGAGAATAAATGAACCACGGAAAGTGAGAATAAATAAACCACGGAAAGGGAGAATAAACGGAAAGGGAGAATAAATAAATGAACCACGGAAAGGGAGAATAAATAAACCACGGAAAGAGAATAAATAAATGAACCACGGAAAGTGAGAATAAATAAACCACGGAAAGTGAGAATAAATAAACCACGGAAAGGGAGAATAAATAAACCACGGAAAGGGAGAATAAACGGAAAGGGAGAATAAATAAACCACGGAAAGGGAGAATAAATGAACCACGGAAAGGGAGAATAAACGGAAAGGGAGAATAAATAAACCACGGAAAGGGAGAATAAATGAACCACGGAAAGGGAGAATAAACGGAAAGGGAGAATAAATAAACCACGGAAAGGGAGAATAAATAAACCACGGAAAGGGAGAATAAACGGAAAGGGAGAATAAATAAATGAACCACGGAAAGGGAGAATAAATGAACCACGGAAAGTGAGAATAAATAAACCACGGAAAGGGAGAATAAATGAACCACGGAAAGGGAGAATAAATGAACCACGGAAAGGGAGAATAAACGGAAAGGGAGAATAAATAAACCACGGAAAGGGAGAATAAACGGAAAGGGAGAATAAATGAACCACGGAAAGGGAGAATAAACGGAAAGGGAGAATAAATAAACCACGGAAAGGGGGAATAAATAAACCACGGAAAGGGAGAATAAATAAACCACGGAAAGGGAGAATAAATAAACCACGGAAAGGGAGAATAAACGGAAAGGGAGAATAAATAAACCACGGAAAGGGGGAATAAATAAACCACGGAAAGGGAGAATAAATAAACCACGGAAAGGGAGAATAAATAAACCACGGAAAGGGAGAATAAATGAACCACGGAAAGGGAGAATAAACGGAAAGGGAGAATAAATAAACCACGGAAAGGGAGAATAAATGAACCACGGAAAGGGAGAATAAATGAACCACGGAAAGGGAGAATAAACGGAAAGGGAGAATAAATAAACCACGGAAAGGGAGAATAAACGGAAAGGGAGAATAAATAAACCACGGAAAGGGGGAATAAATAAACCACGGAAAGGGAGAATAAATAAACCACGGAAAGGGAGAATAAATAAACCACGGAAAGGGAGAATAAATAAACCACGGAAAGAGAATAAATAAATGAACCACGGAAAGGGAGAATAAATAAATGAACCACGGAAAGGGAGAATAAATAAACCACGGAAAGAGAATAAATAAATGAACCACGGAAAGTGAGAATAAATAAACCACGGAAAGTGAGAATAAATAAACCACGGAAAGGGAGAATAAATGAACCACGGAAAGGGAGAATAAACGGAAAGGGAGAATAAATAAACCACGGAAAGGGAGAATAAACGGAAAGGGAGAATAAATGAACCACGGAAAGGGAGAATAAACGGAAAGGGAGAATAAATAAACCACGGAAAGGGGGAATAAATAAACCACGGAAAGGGAGAATAAATAAACCACGGAAAGGGAGAATAAATAAACCACGGAAAGGGAGAATAAATAAACCACGGAAAGGGAGAATAAATAAACCACGGAAAGGGAGAATAAATAAACCACGGAAAGGGAGAATAAATAAACCACGGAAAGAGAATAAATAAATGAACCACGGAAAGGGAGAATAAATAAATGAACCACGGAAAGGGAGAATAAATAAACCACGGAAAGAGAATAAATAAATGAACCACGGAAAGTGAGAATAAATAAACCACGGAAAGTGAGAATAAATAAACCACGGAAAGGGAGAATAAATGAACCACGGAAAGGGAGAATAAACGGAAAGGGAGAATAAATAAACCACGGAAAGGGAGAATAAACGGAAAGGGAGAATAAATGAACCACGGAAAGGGAGAATAAACGGAAAGGGAGAATAAATAAACCACGGAAAGGGGGAATAAATAAACCACGGAAAGGGAGAATAAATAAACCACGGAAAGGGAGAATAAATAAACCACGGAAAGGGAGAATAAATAAACCACGGAAAGGGAGAATAAATAAACCACGGAAAGGGAGAATAAATAAACCACGGAAAGGGAGAATAAATAAACCACGGAAAGGGAGAATAAATAAACCACGGAAAGGGAGAATAAACGGAAAGGGAGAATAAATAAACCACGGAAAGGGAGAATAAATGAACCACGGAAAGGGAGAATAAACGGAAAGGGAGAATAAATAAACCACGGAAAGGGAGAATAAATGAACCACGGAAAGGGAGAATAAACGGAAAGGGAGAATAAATAAACCACGGAAAGGGAGAATAAACGGAAAGGGAGAATAAATAAATGAACCACGGAAAGGGAGAATAAATGAACCACGGAAAGTGAGAATAAATAAACCACGGAAAGTGAGAATAAATAAACCACGGAAAGGGAGAATAAATGAACCACGGAAAGGGAGAATAAACGGAAAGGGAGAATAAATAAACCACGGAAAGGGAGAATAAACGGAAAGGGAGAATAAATGAACCACGGAAAGGGAGAATAAACGGAAAGGGAGAATAAATAAACCACGGAAAGGGAGAATAAATGAACCACGGAAAGGGAGAATAAATAAACCACGGAAAGTGAGAATAAATAAACCACGGAAAGTGAGAATAAATAAACCACGGAAAGGGAGAATAAATAAACCACGGAAAGTGAGAATAAATAAACCACGGAAAGGGAGAATAAATGAACCACGGAAAGGGAGAATAAATAAACCACGGAAAGGGAGAATAAATAAACCACGGAAAGGGAGAATAAATGAACCACGGAAAGGGAGAATAAACGGAAAGGGAGAATAAATAAACCACGGAAAGGGAGAATAAACGGAAAGGGAGAATAAATAAACCACGGAAAGGGAGAATAAATAAACCACGGAAAGGGAGAATAAATAAACCACGGAAAGAGAATAAATAAATGAACCACGGAAAGGGAGAATAAATGAACCACGGAAAGGGAGAATAAACGGAAAGGGAGAATAAATAAACCACGGAAAGGGAGAATAAATGAACCACGGAAAGGGAGAATAAACGGAAAGGGAGAATAAATAAACCACGGAAAGGGAGAATAACTAAACCACGGAAAGGGAGAATAAATAAACCACGGAAAGAGAATAAATAAACCACGGAAAGGGAGAATAAATAAACCACGGAAAGAGAATAAATAAATGAACCACGGAAAGGGAGAATAAATAAACCACGGAAAGGGAGAATAAATAAACCACGGAAAGGGAGAATAAATAAACCACGGAAAGTGAGAATAAATAAACCACGGAAAGTGAGAATAAATAAACCACGGAAAGGGAGAATAAATAAACCACGGAAAGGGAGAATAAATAAACCACGGAAAGTGAAAAGTTAAAATAACCAACCTTTCCAAACCCCCCAAAATAGGTGCATATAAACCTTAAATCCGATTCATACCCTGAGGGGCTCACAGGAAACACTCTGACCAAAAAAATAACACTGCTTTTTATGTAAATAAATAATAGAATAACTAATAATGAACATATATTTTATTTTGAATATCTTATTTATAATAAAATCAAGATTAAAACACATGCACTGTACAAAGAAAAAGGATATGGAGTAATTAATAAGGAAGGTATGGATGTCATACTATATCATGCACTTACTACATAAATACAATATATTCTATTGCTTTAGTGCAACATGGGAATTCAGAATAACTGCAACCTTTCCTGGAAACGTCTCTAGCTTATGACATCACCTTGTGGAGTGATATGCAAATGATACATTAAAAGCAGGTCATTAGCATATCAGTCTAATGATGTCATAAGCTGGAGACACATTTCTAACATATAGTTCTCTTGTTTCATGCATTTGCTGCAGTTGTGCCCACACCATGTATAGGTGTTGCAGGATCCTTTCTCTGCCCTTGCTATGTCATCATACACTGGATCAGTCAGTTGCTGCTGGGTGTGGTGCAGGAGGTGGAACTCATGTGTCATTTAATAGCCATGGTGAGAGTAGGAGAGAATTGCCCAACTCCATATGTAACAAGCATCAGAATTTACACTAGTGGACATTTGAGATAAAATATAAATGCATCATGTGCAGGAGTGGAAGAGCTGACTGCAGGGAATACTAATTATTATGGCTGAGAATGATAGTTACAGGGATGCTGGGGATGGTGAGAATGCTAGTTGTAAGGATGCAGGGGATAGTGAGAATGCTAGTTGTACGGATGCAGGGGATAGTGAGAATGCTAGTTGTAAGGATGCAGGGGATAGTGAGAATGCTAGTTGTAAGGATGCAGGGTATAGTGAGAATGCTAGTTTAAGGGATGGTGTGGATAGTGAGAATGCTAGTTGTAGGGATGCAGGGGATAGTGAGAATGCTAGTTGTAAGGATGCAAGGGATAGTGAGAATGCTAGTTGTAGGGATGGTGAGGATAGTGAGAATGCTAGTTGTGGGGATGCTGGGATAGTGAGAATGCTAGTTGGATGCTGGGGATAGTGAGAATGCTAGTTGTACGGATGCAGGGGATAGTGAGAATTCTAGTTGTACGGATGCTGGGGATAGTGAGAATACTAGTTGTAGGGATGGTGAGGATAGTGAGAATGCAAGTTGTAAGGATGCAGGGGATAGTGAGAATGCTAGTTGTAAGGATGCAGGGGATAGTGAGAATGCTAGTTGTAGGGATGCTGGGGATAGAGAGAATGCTAGTTGTAGGGATGCTAGGGATAGTGAGAATGTTAGTTGTAAGGATGCAGGGGATAGTGAGAATGCTAGTTGTAGGGATGGTGAGGATAGTGAGAATGCTAGTTGTAAGGATGCAGGGGATAGTGAGAATGCTAGTTGTAGGGATGGTGAGGATAGTGAGAATGCTAGTTGTAAGGATGCTGGGGATAGTGAGAATGCTAGTTGTAAGGATGCAGGGGATAGTGAGAATGCTAGTTGTAGGGATGGTGAGGATAGTGAGAATGCTAGTTGTAAGGATGCAGGGGATAGTGAGAATGCTAGTTGTAAGGATTCAGGGGATAGTGAGAATGCTTGTAAGGATGCAGGGGATAGTGAGAATGCTAGTTGTAGGGATGGTGAGGATAGTGAGAATGCTAGTTGTAAGGATGCAGGGGATAGTGAGAATGCTAGTTGTAAGGATGCAGGGGATAGTGAGAATGCTAGTTGTAAGGATTCAGGGGATAGTGAGAATGCTTGTTGTAAGGATGCAGGGGATAGTGAGAATGCTTGTTGTGGGGATGGTGAGGATAGTGAGAATGCTAGTTGTAAGGATGCAGGGGATAGTGAGAATGCTAGTTGTAGGGATGGTGAGGATAGTGAGAATGCTAGTTGTAAGGATGCAGGGGATAGTGAGAATGCTAGTTGTAAGGATGCAGGGGATAGTGAGAATGCTAGTTGTAGGGATGGTGAGGATAGTGAGAATGCTAGTTGTAGGGATGTTGAGGATAGTGAGAATGCTAGTTGTAAGGATGCAGGGGATAGTGAGAATGCTAGTTGTAGGGATGGTGGGGATGGTGAGGATAGTGATAATGCTAGTTATAGGGATGGTGAGGATAGTGAGAGGAAGCACACTCACGCCATATTTTGTCTCCCACTAGGAGGACATCTATCTCTGGGAACTGGAAGACTAACACTGGCTCAGCCATGCTGGAACAGATAGCCGTGTCAGACAGGTAAGATGTGATGGGCACAGTGGGAGCCAGACCTGCTGAACCACTTTGGGGGCTACTCATGTTACACATAGCAGTACTAACCTACCCATGCCACAAGGAGGCTGAATGCCCAATATCACCAACATATACCCTAGCGCTGTACAAACAAACCGTACTGGATTATGAGCTGGTGGGCCCCGCCACAATCTGACGGGGGGGGGGGGGGGGGGTGCAGGGAAAGGCTTACTGAAACATGCTTGTCTGACCCCCATACTGGCCGCCAGCACATGCAACCTAATGCGGAGAAATGGTCTCACTAGGGCAATGATGGCTAACCTTGGCACTGCAGCTTAGCATCATGGTACATGTAGGTCCTGCAGTGACAAGGTTAGCCATCACGGGTACAGAGTATGATATTGAGTGAGTGAGTGTGTACAAGTGGTGTGACCCTCTGTGTCCTTGGCTCAGGTACAAGCTGTGGGTTGATACCTGCTCTGAGATATTCGGGGGTCTGGATATATGCGCTGTGGAAGCTCTACATGGGAAGGACGGGAAGGACCACATCATTGAGGTGAGGAAGGGGTGTCATGCCAGGTTATACTGCCCACAGGGGAGGGCAGGCAAATGGGGGGGGGGGGGGCAAAAACACTTTAGTTGCCCTTGGTGCCACTTCATCAGCCCACCCGATCTCATTTAAGACAGACACACATAAACATGATATATAGACAGATATACTGACAGATAAGGTACAGAGATTGATATACAGATATACTGACAGATAAGGTACAGAGACTGATAGACAGATATACTGACAGATAAGGTACAGAGACTGATAGACAGATATACTGACAGATAAGGTACAGAGACTGATAGACAGATATACTGACAGATAAGGCACAGAGATTGATAGACAGATATACTGACAGATAAGGTACAGAGACTGATAGACAGATATACTGACAGATAAGATACAGAGACTGATAGACAGATATACTGACAGATAAGATACAGAGACTGATAGACAGATATACTGACAGATAAGGTACAGAGATTGATAGACAGATATACTGACAGATAAGGCACAGAGATTGATAGACAGATATACTGACAGATAAGCTACAGAGACTGATATACAGATATACTGACAGATAAGCTACAGAGACTGATAGACAGATATACTGACAGATAAGGTACGGAGATTGATAGACAGATATACTGACAGATAAGGTACAGAGATTGATAGACAGATATACTGACAGATAAGGTACAGAGACTGATAGACAGATATACTGACAGATAAGGTACAGAGACTGATAGACAGATATACTGACAGATAAGGTACAGAGACTGATAGACAGATAAGGTCAGAGATTGATAGACAGATATACTGACAGATAAGGTACAGAGACTGATAGACAGATATACTGACAGATAAGTTGCAGAGATTGATAGACAGATATACTGACAGATAAGGTACAGAGACTGATAGACAGATATACTGACAGATAAGGTACAGAGATTGATAGACAGATATACTGACAGATAAGGTACAGAGATTGATAGACAGATATACTGACATATAAGATACAGAGATTGATAGACAGATATACTGACAGATAAGGTACAGAGATTGATAGACAGATATACTGACAGATAAGGTACAGAGATTGATAGACAGATATACTGACATATAAGATACAGAGATTGATAGACAGATATACTGACAGATAAGGTACAGAGACTGATAGACATATATACCGACAGATAATGTACAGAGATTGATAGACAGATATACTGACAGATAAGGTGCAGTGACTGATAGACAGATATACTGACATATAAGATACAGAGATTGATAGACAGATATACTGACAGATAAGGTACAGAGACTGATAGACAGATATACTGACAGATAAGGTACAGAGATTGATAGACAGATATACTGACAGATAAGGTACAGAGACTGATAGACAGATATACTGACATATAAGGTACAGAGATTGATAGACAGATATACTGACAAATAAGGTACAGAGACTGATAGACAGATATACTGACAGATAAGGTACAGAGACTGATAGACAGATATACTGACAGATAAGGTCAGAGATTGATAGACAGATATACTGACAGATAAGGTACAGAGACTGATAGACAGATATACTGACAGATAAGGTGCAGAGATTGATAGACAGATATACTGACAGATAAGGTACAGAGACTGATAGACAGATATACTGACAGATAAGGTACAGAGACTGATAGACAGATATACTGACAGATAAGGTACAGAGATTGATAGACAGATATACTGACAGATAAGGTACAGAGACTGATAGACAGATATACTGACAGATAAGGTACAGAGATTGATAGACAGATATACTGACAGATAAGGTACAGAGACTGATAGACAGATATACTGACAGATAAGGTACAGAGACTGATAGACAGATATACTGACAGATAAGGTACATAGACTGATAGACAGATATACTGACAGATAAGGTACAGAGATTGATAGACAGATATACTGACAGATAAGGTACAGAGACTGATAGACAGATATACTGACAGATAAGGTACAGAGACTGATAGACAGATATACTGACAGATAAGGTACAGAGATTGATAGACAGATATACTGACAGCAAAGGTACAGAGACTGATAGACAGATATACTGACAGATAAGGTACAGAGACTGATAGACAGATATACTGACAGATAAGGTACAGAGATTGATAGACAGATATACTGACAGATAAGGTACAGAGACTGATAGACAGATATACTGACAGATAAGGTACAGAGATTGATAGACAGATATACTGACAGATAAGGTACAGAGATTGATAGACAGATATACTGACAGATAAGGTACAGAGATTGATAGACAGATATACTGACTGATAAGGTACAGAGACTGACAGACAGATATACTGACAGATAAGGTACAGAGACTGATAGACAGATATACTGACAGATAAGGTACAGAGACTGACAGACAGATATACTGACAGATAAGGTACAGAGACTGATAGACAGATATACTGACAGATAAGGTACAGAGATTGATAGACAGATATACTGACAGCAAAGGTACAGAGACTGATAGACAGATATACTGACAGATAAGGTACAGAGATTGATAGACAGATATACTGACAGCAAAGGTACAGAGACTGATAGACAGATATACTGACAGATAAGGTACAGAGATTGATAGACAGATATACTGACAGATAAGGTACAGAGATTGATAGACAGATATACTGACAGCAAAGGTACAGAGACTGATAGACAGATATACTGACAGATAAGGTACAGAGATTGATAGACAGATATACTGACAGATAAGGTGCAGAGATTGATAGACAGATATACTGACAGATAAGGTACAGAGACTGATAGACAGATATACTGACAGATAAGGTACAGAGATTGATAGACAGATATACTGACAGATAAGGTACAGAGACTGATAGACAGATATACTGACAGATAAGGTACAGAGATTGATAGACAGATAAGGTACAGAGATTGATAGACAGATATACTGACAGATAAGGTACAGAGATTGATAGACAGATATACTGACAGATAAGGTACAGAGATTGATAGACAGATATACTGACAAATAAGGTACAGAGACTGATAGACAGATATACTGACAGATAAGGTACAGAGACTGATAGACAGATATACTGACAGATAAGGTACAGAGATTGATAGACAGATATACTGACAGATAAGGTACAGAGACTGATAGACAGATATACTGACAGATAAGGTACAGAGACTGACAGACAGATATACTGACAGATAAGGTACAGAGACTGATAGACAGATATACTGACAGATAAGGTACAGAGACTGACAGACAGATATACTGACAGATAAGGTACAGAGACTGATAGACAGATATACTGACAGATAAGGTACAGAGACTGATAGACAGATATGCTGACAGATAAGGTACAGAGACTGATAGACAGATATACTGACAGATAAGGTACAGAGACTGATAGACAGATATACTGACAGATAAGGTACAGAGACTGATAGACAGATATACTGACAGATAAGGTACAGAGACTGATAGACAGATATACTGACAGATAAGGTACAGAGACTGATAGACAGATATACTGACAGATAAGGTACAGAGACTGATAGACAGATATACTGACAGATAAGGTCAGAGATTGATAGACAGATATACTGACAGATAAGGTACAGAGACTGATAGACAGATATACTGACAGATAAGGTGCAGAGATTGATAGACAGATATACTGACAGATAAGGTACAGAGACTGATAGACATATATACCGACAGATAATGTACAGAGATTGATAGACAGATATACTGACAGATAAGGTGCAGTGACTGATAGACAGATATACTGACATATAAGATACAGAGATTGATAGACAGATATACTGACAGATAATGTACAGAGACTGATAGACAGATATACTGACAGATAAGGTACAGAGATTGATAGACAGATATACTGACAGATAAGGTACAGAGATTGATAGACAGATATACTGACAAATAAGGTACAGAGACTGATAGACAGATATACTGACAGATAAGGTACAGAGACTGATAGACAGATATACTGACAGATAAGGTACAGAGACTGACAGACAGATATACTGACAGATAAGGTACAGAGATTGATAGACAGATATACTGACAGATAAGGCACAGAGATTGATAGACAGATATACTGACAGATAAGCTACAGAGACTGATATACAGATATACTGACAGATAAGCTACAGAGACTGATAGACAGATATACTGACAGATAAGGTACGGAGATTGATAGACAGATATACTGACAGATAAGGTACAGAGATTGATAGACAGATATACTGACAGATAAGGTACAGAGACTGATAGACAGATATACTGACAGATAAGGTACAGAGACTGATAGACAGATATACTGACAGATAAGGTACAGAGACTGATAGACAGATAAGGTCAGAGATTGATAGACAGATATACTGACAGATAAGGTACAGAGACTGATAGACAGATATACTGACAGATAAGGTGCAGAGATTGATAGACAGATATACTGACAGATAAGGTACAGAGACTGATAGACAGATATACTGACAGATAAGGTACAGAGATTGATAGACAGATATACTGACAGATAAGGTACAGAGATTGATAGACAGATATACTGACATATAAGATACAGAGATTGATAGACAGATATACTGACAGATAAGGTACAGAGATTGATAGACAGATATACTGACAGATAAGGTACAGAGATTGATAGACAGATATACTGACATATAAGATACAGAGATTGATAGACAGATATACTGACAGATAAGGTACAGAGACTGATAGACATATATACCGACAGATAATGTACAGAGATTGATAGACAGATATACTGACAGATAAGGTGCAGTGACTGATAGACAGATATACTGACATATAAGATACAGAGATTGATAGACAGATATACTGACAGATAAGGTACAGAGACTGATAGACAGATATACTGACAGATAAGGTACAGAGATTGATAGACAGATATACTGACAGATAAGGTACAGAGACTGATAGACAGATATACTGACATATAAGGTACAGAGATTGATAGACAGATATACTGACAAATAAGGTACAGAGACTGATAGACAGATATACTGACAGATAAGGTACAGAGACTGATAGACAGATATACTGACAGATAAGGTCAGAGATTGATAGACAGATATACTGACAGATAAGGTACAGAGACTGATAGACAGATATACTGACAGATAAGGTGCAGAGATTGATAGACAGATATACTGACAGATAAGGTACAGAGACTGATAGACAGATATACTGACAGATAAGGTACAGAGACTGATAGACAGATATACTGACAGATAAGGTACAGAGATTGATAGACAGATATACTGACAGATAAGGTACAGAGACTGATAGACAGATATACTGACAGATAAGGTACAGAGATTGATAGACAGATATACTGACAGATAAGGTACAGAGACTGATAGACAGATATACTGACAGATAAGGTACAGAGACTGATAGACAGATATACTGACAGATAAGGTACATAGACTGATAGACAGATATACTGACAGATAAGGTACAGAGATTGATAGACAGATATACTGACAGATAAGGTACAGAGACTGATAGACAGATATACTGACAGATAAGGTACAGAGACTGATAGACAGATATACTGACAGATAAGGTACAGAGATTGATAGACAGATATACTGACAGCAAAGGTACAGAGACTGATAGACAGATATACTGACAGATAAGGTACAGAGACTGATAGACAGATATACTGACAGATAAGGTACAGAGATTGATAGACAGATATACTGACAGATAAGGTACAGAGACTGATAGACAGATATACTGACAGATAAGGTACAGAGATTGATAGACAGATATACTGACAGATAAGGTACAGAGATTGATAGACAGATATACTGACAGATAAGGTACAGAGATTGATAGACAGATATACTGACTGATAAGGTACAGAGACTGACAGACAGATATACTGACAGATAAGGTACAGAGACTGATAGACAGATATACTGACAGATAAGGTACAGAGACTGACAGACAGATATACTGACAGATAAGGTACAGAGACTGATAGACAGATATACTGACAGATAAGGTACAGAGATTGATAGACAGATATACTGACAGCAAAGGTACAGAGACTGATAGACAGATATACTGACAGATAAGGTACAGAGATTGATAGACAGATATACTGACAGCAAAGGTACAGAGACTGATAGACAGATATACTGACAGATAAGGTACAGAGATTGATAGACAGATATACTGACAGATAAGGTACAGAGATTGATAGACAGATATACTGACAGCAAAGGTACAGAGACTGATAGACAGATATACTGACAGATAAGGTACAGAGATTGATAGACAGATATACTGACAGATAAGGTGCAGAGATTGATAGACAGATATACTGACAGATAAGGTACAGAGACTGATAGACAGATATACTGACAGATAAGGTACAGAGATTGATAGACAGATATACTGACAGATAAGGTACAGAGACTGATAGACAGATATACTGACAGATAAGGTACAGAGATTGATAGACAGATAAGGTACAGAGATTGATAGACAGATATACTGACAGATAAGGTACAGAGATTGATAGACAGATATACTGACAGATAAGGTACAGAGATTGATAGACAGATATACTGACAAATAAGGTACAGAGACTGATAGACAGATATACTGACAGATAAGGTACAGAGACTGATAGACAGATATACTGACAGATAAGGTACAGAGATTGATAGACAGATATACTGACAGATAAGGTACAGAGACTGATAGACAGATATACTGACAGATAAGGTACAGAGACTGACAGACAGATATACTGACAGATAAGGTACAGAGACTGATAGACAGATATACTGACAGATAAGGTACAGAGACTGACAGACAGATATACTGACAGATAAGGTACAGAGACTGATAGACAGATATACTGACAGATAAGGTACAGAGACTGATAGACAGATATGCTGACAGATAAGGTACAGAGACTGATAGACAGATATACTGACAGATAAGGTACAGAGACTGATAGACAGATATACTGACAGATAAGGTACAGAGACTGATAGACAGATATACTGACAGATAAGGTACAGAGACTGATAGACAGATATACTGACAGATAAGGTACAGAGACTGATAGACAGATATACTGACAGATAAGGTACAGAGACTGATAGACAGATATACTGACAGATAAGGTCAGAGATTGATAGACAGATATACTGACAGATAAGGTACAGAGACTGATAGACAGATATACTGACAGATAAGGTGCAGAGATTGATAGACAGATATACTGACAGATAAGGTACAGAGACTGATAGACAGATATACTGACAGATAAGGTACAGAGACTGATAGACAGATATACTGACATATAAGATACAGAGACTGATAGACTGATATACTGACAGATAAGGTACAGAGACTGATAGACAGATATACTGACATATAAGATACAGAGATTGATAGACAGATATACTGACAGATAATGTACAGAGACTGATAGACAGATATACTGACAGATAAGGTACAGAGACTGATAGACAGATATACTGACATATAAGATACAGAGATTGATAGACAGATATACTGACAGATAAGGTACAGAGACTGATAGACATATATACCGACAGATAATGTACAGAGATTGATAGACAGATATACTGACAGATAAGGTGCAGTGACTGATAGACAGATATACTGACATATAAGATACAGAGATTGATAGACAGATATACTGACAGATAATGTACAGAGACTGATAGACAGATATACTGACAGATAAGGTACAGAGATTGATAGACAGATATACTGACAGATAAGGTACAGAGATTGATAGACAGATATACTGACAAATAAGGTACAGAGACTGATAGACAGATATACTGACAGATAAGGTACAGAGACTGATAGACAGATATACTGACAGATAAGGTACAGAGACTGATAGACAGATATACTGACAGATAAGGTACAGAGATTGATAGACAGATATACTGACAGATAAGGTACAGAGACTGATAGACAGATATACTGACAGATAAGGTACAGAGACTGACAGACAGATATACTGACAGATAAGGTACAGAGACTGATAGACAGATATACTGACAGATAAGGTACAGAGACTGATAGACAGATATACTGACAGATAAGGTACAGAGACTGACAGACAGATATACTGACAGATAAGGTACAGAGACTGATAGACAGATATACTGACAGATAAGGTACAGAGACTGATAGACAGATATGCTGACAGATAAGGTACAGAGACTGATAGACAGATATACTGACAGATAAGGTACAGAGACTGATAGACAGATATACTGACAGATAAGGTCAGAGATTGATAGACAGATATACTGACAGATAAGGTACAGAGACTGATAGACAGATATACTGACAGATAAGGTGCAGAGATTGATAGACAGATATACTGACAGATAAGGTACAGAGACTGATAGACAGATATACTGACAGATAAGGTACAGAGACTGATAGACAGATATACTGACAGACTTGAAAAGCGTTGCAGCCCAGTGTGTGAGATTAGAGAGCAGCCTGGAGGGGGTGGGGGCATGTTCCACCCTGACTGCCTATCTCGCAGCCCCTGTAGTAACCAGCCGCCATTCTCCCTCCTCACTGTATTCCTCTAGCCCACCATAGTGGTGGATGAATTGTTCTCTTCCATGTTGGGGGGGTTTCGGCCCCTGTCACCGCACTCTCTCCCCTTCTCCTCCCAGGTGGTGGGATCGTCCATGCCTTTGATCGGAGATCAGCAGGATGAAGACCGGCAGCTGATAGCAGACCTGGTGGTGATGAAGATGTCTCAGGTCCAGCAGTGCAGCCCATCCCCCAGCCGATCCGTACATGGGCCGCAGCCGCAGGTAGGTGGTCCACAGGCAGGACCCCCCTCACTCTTAGTTCTGTGGTTCTCTATCTCTGACATTGTGTGCTTTATTACAGACTCAAGCTGCTCACACTCGTCCCACAGCCCCTGCCCAGCAACAGAGACCCCCTCCCCAAGGTGAGACCCTCCTTGTATTCCCTTTATGTAGTGATTAGTTCTGTAAGCCCGCAAGATATTCAGCATAAAAGATAGCGTCAGAGTATAAGCAGTGTTTAGGTGATACAGTCACAGTATAAGAAATGTTTGGGTGATACAGTCACAGTATAAGCAGTGTTTGGGTGACACAGTCACAGTATAAGCAGTGTTTAGGTGATACAGTCACAGTATAAGCAGTGTTTGGGCGATACAGTCACAGTATAAGCAGTGTTTAGGTGATACAGTCACAGTATAAGAAATGTTTGGGTGATACAGTCACAGTATAAGCAGTGTTTGCGTGATACAGTCACAGTATAAGCAGTGTTTAGGTCATACAGTCACAGTATAAGCAGTGTTTGGGTGATACAGTCACAGTATAAGCAGTGTTTAGGTGATACAGTCACAGTATAAGCAGTGTTTGGGTGATACAGTCACAGTATAAGCAGTGTTTGGGTGATACAGTCACAGTATAAGCAGTGTTTGGGTGATACAGTCACAGTATAAGCAGTGTTTAGGTGACACAGTCAAAGTATAAGCAGTGTTTAGGTGATACAGTCACAGTATAAGCAGTGTTTGGGTGATACAGTCACAGTATAAGCAGTGTTTGGGCGATACAGTCACAGTATAAGCAGTGTTTGGGTGATACAGTCACAGTATAAGCAGTGTTTAGGTGACACAGTCACAGTATAAGCAGTGTTTAGGTGATACAGTCACAGTATAAGCAGTGTTTAGGTGATACAGTCACAGTATAAGCAGTGTTTGGGTGATACAGTCACAGTATAAGCAGTGTTTAGGTGATCCAGTCACAGTATAAGCAGTGTTTGGGTGATACAGTCACAGTATAAGCAGTGTTTAGGTGATACAGTCACAGTATAAGCAGTGTTTAGGTGATACAGTCACAGTATAAGCAGTGTTTGGGTGATACAGTCACAGTATAAGCAGTGTTTAGGTGATGCAGTCACAGTATAAGCAGTGTTTAGGTGATACAGTCACAGTATAAGCAGTGTTTGAGTGATACAGTCACAGGATAAGCAGTGTTTAGGTGACACAGTCACAGTATAAGCAGTGTTTAGGTGATACAGTCACAGTATAAGCAGTGTTTAGGTGATACAGTCACAGTATAAGCAGTGTTTGGGTGATACAGTCACAGTATAAGCAGTGTTTAGGTGATACAGTCACAGTATAAGCAGTGTTTGGGTGATACAGTCACAGTATAAGCAGTGTTTGGGTGATACAGTCACAGTATAAGCAGTGTTTGGGTGATGGTCACAGTATAAGCAGTGTTTGGGTGATACAGTCACAGTATAAGCCGTGTTTGGGTGATACAGTCACAGTATAAGCAGTGTTTGGGAGATACAGTCACAGTATAAGCAGTGTTTGGGTGATACAGTCACAGTATAAGCAGTGTTTGGGTGACACAGTCACAGTATAAGCAGTGTTTGGGTGATGGTCACAGTATAAGCAGTGTTTGGGTGATACAGTCACAGTATAAGCAGTGTTTAGGTGATATAGTTACAATATAAGCAGTGTTTAGGTGATATAGTTACAATATAAGCAGTGTTTAGGTGACACAGTCACAGTATAAGCAGTGTTTAGGTTACACAGTCACAGGATAAGCAGTGTTTATGTGATACAGTCACAGTATTAGCAGTGTTTGGGTGATACAGTCACAGTATAAGCAGTGTTTAGGTGACACAGTCACAGTATAAGCAGTGTTTAGGTGATACAGTCACAGTATAAGCAGTGTTTAGGTGACACAGTCACAGGATAAGCAGTGTTTATGTGATACAGTCACAGTATAAGCAGTGTTTATGTGATACAGTCACAGTATAAGCAGTGTTTAGGTGATACAGTCACAGTATAAGCAGTGTTAAGCTGATACAGTCACAGTATAAGCAGTGTTTGGGTGATACAGTCACAGTATAAGCAGTGTTTGGGTGATACAGTCACAGTATAAGCAGTTTTTGGGTGATACAGTCACAGTATAAGCAGTGTTTGGGTGATACAGTCACAGTATAAGCAGTGTTTAGGTGATACAGTCGCAGTATAAGCAGTGTTTGGGTGATACAGACGCAGTATAAGCAGTGTTTAGGTGATACAGTCACAGTATAAGCAGTGTTTGGGTGATACAGTCACAGTATAAGCAGTGTTTGGCTGATACAGTCACAGTAGAAGCAGTGTTTGGGTGATACAGTCACAGTATAAGCAGTGTTTGGGTGATACAGTCACAGTATAAGCAGTGTTTGGGTGATACAGTCACAGTATAAGCAGTGTTTGGGTGATACAGTCACAGTATAAGCAGTGTTTGGGTGATACAGTCACAGTATAAGCAGTGTTTGGGTGATACAGTCACAGTATAAGCAGTGTTTAGGTGATACAGTCACAGTATAAGCAGTGTTTAGGTGATACAGTCACAGTATAAGCAGTGTTTGGGTGATACAGTCACAGTATAAGCAGTGTTTGGGTGATACAGTCACAGTATAAGCAGTGTTTGGGTGACACAGTCACAGTATAAGCAGTGTTTAGGTGATACAGTCACAGTATAAGCAGTGTTTAGGTGATACAGTCACAGTATTAGCAGTGTTTAGGTGATACAGTCACAGTATAAGCAGTGTTTAGGTGATACAGTCACAGTATAAGCAGTGTTTGGGTGATACAGTCACAGTATGAGCAGTGTTTGGGTGATACAGTCACAGTATTAGCAGTGTTTAGGTGATACAGTCACAGTATAAGCAGTGTTTAGGTGATACAGTCACAGTATTAGCAGTGTTTAGGTGATACAGTCACAGTATAAGCAGTGTTTGGGTGATACAGTCACAGTATAAGCAGTGTTTAGGTGATACAGTCACAGTATAAGCAGTGTTTAGGTGACACAGTCACAGTATAAGCAGTGTTTAGGTGACACAGTCACAGTATAAGCAGTGTTTAGGTGATACAGTCACAGTATAAGCAGTGTTTGGGTGATACAGTCACAGTATAAGCAGTGTTTGGGTGATACAGTCACAGTATAAGCAGTGTTTGGGTGATACAGTCACAGTATAATCAGCGTTTGGGTGATACAGTCACAGTATAATCAGCGTTTGGGTGATACAGTCACAGTATAAGCAGTGTTTGGGTGATACAGTCACAGTATAAGCAGTGTTTGGGTGATACAGTCACAGTATAAGCAGTGTTTGGGTGATACAGTCACAGTATAAGCAGTGTTTGGGTGATACAGTCACAGTATAAGCAGTGTTTGGGTGATACAGTCACAGTATAAGCAGTGTTTAGGTGACACAGTCACAGTATAAGCAGTGTTTGGGTGATACAGTCACAGTATAAGCAGTGTTTGGGTGATACAGTCACAGTATAAGCAGTGTTTGGGTGATACAGTCACAGTATAAGCAGTGTTTGGGTGATACAGTCACAGTATAATCAGCGTTTGGGTGATACAGTCACAGTATAAGCAGTGTTTAGGTGACACAGTCACAGTATAAGCAGTGTTTGGGTGATACAGTCACAGTATAAGCAGTGTTTGGGTGATACAGTCACAGTATAAGCAGTGTTTGGGTGATACAGTCACAGTATAATCAGCGTTTGGGTGACACAGTCACAGTATAAGCAGTGTTTGGGTGATAGTCACAGTATAAGCAGTGTTTAGGTGACACAGTCACAGTATAAGCAGTGTTTAGGTGATACAGTCACAGTATAAGCAGTGTTTGGGTGATACAGTCACAGTATAAGCAGTGTTTGGGTGATACAGTCACAGTATAAGCAGTGTTTGGGTGATACAGTCACAGTATAAGCAGTGTTTAGGTGATACAGTCACAGTATAAGCAGTGTTTGGGTGATACAGTCACAGTATAAGCAGTGTTTAGGTGATACAGTCACAGTATAAGCAGTGTTTGGGTGATACAGTCACAGTATAAGCAGTGTTTGGGTGATACAGTCACAGTATAAGCAGTGTTTGGGTGATACAGTCACAGTATAAGCAGTGTTTAGGTGATACAGTCACAGTATAAGCAGTGTTTGGGTGATACAGTCACAGTATAAGCAGTGTTTAGGTGGATAATAATAGTCAATGGTGCTAGTTGTAGGTATAATTATAGTGATAGTCTGGGGATAATTGCTGTGACCATCGCTGGGGATAATTGCTGTGACCATCGCTGGGGATAATTGCTGTGACCATCGCTGGGGATAATTGCTGTGACCATCGCTGGGGATTGGCACGGTAGCTTTTCCCCTGATGGCTGTTGCGGTGATTAACCGAGTGTTAATGGCTTCCATTAGGTGGTCCGCAGACCGCGCCCGCTCCTCAGCGCCAGGGCCCCCCTCCTCAGCAGAGACCTCCTCCACAGGGACAACAGCTACAGGGACTAGGCCCTCAGCCCTCACAACACCCACCAAATCTTCCCAGTCCAGGGGCCCAACAGCGTCAAATGATCCCCCCGCAGCAGCAACCGCCGCAGCAGGTTCGACCCCAGCAGCCAAGTCCCCGCCAGTCTCAATCTCCACAACGGCAGCCGAGCCCCCAGGGAGCTCAGTCACCCCAGCGCCAGCAGCAACAGCAGGCTCCTCCTATGCCATCAGGCCCAAAGCCAATGGGTGCTCAGCCACCCCAACCTCGGCAGCCAGGCCCACCACGGCATCCAGGGCCTCAGCAGAAGCCAGCTCCTCCTGCCCAGCAGCAGCTGCAGCATGGCATCCGCCAACCAGGACAACAGCCACCACCCCAGCCACGCCAGTCAGCGCCGGGGGCAACTCAACAGCAACCACCACAGCGACCAATGACCCAGCAGCCCAGGCCTAACCCACAAGGACCTGGGCAGGTCTCGTCCCGTCCTGGTGGTCCTCAAAAGCCTCAGCTGGCTCAGAAGCCGGGCCCCGAGCTGCCCCCACCCCAGCCGCAGCTGAAGTAAGCGCCCCCGAGGTTCAGGGTGGGCCCACACAGGTTTCAGCTTCATATATACTACATTTTGCATCCCCTTGTTGCATGCTGATTTGCTGATGTAAGAGCTCGGCACAGACTGAACCAAACAGTGCTTTTATTTTTTTGCTTGTGGATTTTGTGCACCCCATTTTGGCTGAAAACCATCATGTGGCCTTTGGTGGTCACTCTGTACATGGAGCCCACCTAGAAGTAGGAATTTAGGGAGTAAATTGTACCAACGAACACCTCTTGCCACGTGCCAGCTGCAACAAGCACTGAAAATGTACGAAATCAAAACCCCTCTCATAACTTAGAAAAACACAAAAAGCAAAAACACAAAAGTACTAGAGTTCCTTGAAGCGAGCGTTCCTAGGACATGTCCAGCGAATGCATCCCTGAGACTTGCATAGTTGAGGGTATTTGAAGCCTGTTTAAATAATAATAATGCATGACTTTAACTGTCCATTCTCTCTCTCTTCCTCCTCCTTCAATGTATTCCCTTCTCCCTGATACAACCACCTCTGACCTCCACATCCTCATCTTTCCTCCCACTCATGTCTCTGCTTCTTCTAATTATCCATTCTCTCTATCATGGCCGCCCCCCCCCCCATTGGTCGCTTGTCCACATCTTCCTCCATTCTGTGTTTTTGCCTTCCTTTCTTCTCCAGTAAATCCCAATCCCTCACCAACTCGTTCACCCTTGCAGAGTCACCAGCTCCACGGTCCAGTCTTAGCCACGACGAGGTAAAAGCCGAAACCATTCGAAACCTGAGGAAATCCTTTGCTAGTCTCTTCTCAGACTGAAGGCATGTTTCCGAGAATCATCACTCTTTCCCCCCCCAACCCTCTTCGATCACTCCATTACCTGTCCAACCCGGCCCTGCGTCCAAACCGTTTCCTGTCTCCCAGCTGGTACGCACGGTTTACTCTTCTCCTGAGAGGCAGATCTGGAGCGAAGGCTGACTGCAAACCGCGGGAGAGAGAGACCTTGGCGATAAATATATATCTATCACATCTTCTATAAAGAAAGTCTACATATATATATTATATAAGTGAAAAGAGAGAGGGGGCAAATCTTTAGTTGCATGGTTAAATACCGATGGAAAGAGGGCTGGCACACACAAAGCATGAGGGAATGTAAACGGAGGAGGTTTCTATCCTCCAATCATAGCGAAATGCACAGGTACACCGTAGAAAAAGCACAGTATGTGCTGTGCGTGTGTCAGCCCTCTGTATTTATATAAATATATATTCATACATATTAAATATTTGCAATCTTGTCTTAAAGTAGCATATTTGACATGGCATCTGTTGGCGCACTCTACTGCACGCAGTCACTGTGTTACACTCCTCCTACAAGCACGCTTGGTCCCTGGTTTCGTCCCTTTTCTGATCTGGTATAGTGAGTTGCTGTGCTCCCTTTTATTTCGTAATCCCGTGCACTCTATGCACCAGAGATTGTGCTCTTTGTCAATGAATGAACCGTTACAGCTTTGGGCCCCTGCCGTCCCCAATCATTGTGCCTGACCAACCTCCCTGTACGCTTTTCTGTTGTGTTCCCCCCTGTGTAACGTTGTGTGGGAGTAACACTGTTGTACTGTGTGTACTTTAAGCTTCCCGTGGGGTATCTCGTGATGGGACTGTTAGTGAGTGCTGTGTTTTTCAAGTAGTGAAATAATGTTGTAAGTATTACGAGTAATTCTATTATTATTATTATTATTATACATGATACAAATACAAAAGCATCATCGCCGCTGCAGGAAGCTGAACGAAGACGTTTGTGAATGTGTGCACTTGTGTACGTGTCGACCCACAGGGGGGGAATGAAAAAATGTTATTTGTCCAAAGAAATAAAAATTCAGACAGAGTTCATTTCAAAGGAATGTGGTTTGAGAGTATTCATTCCAGCACTTGCAGCTGTAATAAATCCCAGGAGCACAGGGGAGGGACAAACTGGGTACTGCTGGGATGAAGTGGGGTCACTCCAACCAATTACATTTAGTCAGAGAGATGTCACTGCAGGGACAGTAGAGGGCTATACATGTCATTGTGTAAGTAGAATGGCAGCAGGGACCTTTCTACTGTAAATCCATGTGTCTGTGGAGTCTTCTGCTTATGACATCACTGGTGGTTTGATATGCATATCAAGCCGCAAGGTGAGGCGTCTGTGACCTCACTGACAGGTAAAACACATATTTCTCTTATCTGAGGCATTTGCTGTAATTCTGCTGACACAATGTATAGATCATTTATATGGATCATTTATTATTCTCTACAGTCACAGTAATGCGTAGCAGGAAATGTAAGGCTTATATACAGCATTTAAAACAAAAGCTTCTATACATTGCTGCACATGCATGAATTCAAAGAACAATACAATGTTTAACTGTCTGTGGGAAATGTTTTATATATGATGTGGCCAGATATGCAAATAGATTCAAATTGAGAATGTGTAATTTGTATAAACAGGAGACAGTTATGTAGGTCACTGTATCATCACTGTATCATCACAGTGTCACCATCATCACAGTATCATCAGTGTCACCATCATCACAGTATCATCATCATCAGTGTCACCATCATCACAGTGTCATCATCATCACAGTATCATCAGTGTCACCATCATCACAGTGTCACCATCATCACAGTATCATCATCATCAGTGTCACCATCATCACAGTGTCATCATCATCACAGTATCATCACTGTATCATCAGTGTCACCATCATCACTGTATCACCAATCACCATCATCACTGTATCACCAATCACCACTGTATCATCACAGTGTCACCATCATCACAGTATCATCAGTGTCACCATCATCACAGTATCATCAGTGTCACCATCATCACAGTATCATCAGTGTCACCATCATCACAGTGTCACCATCATCACTATATCATCGCAGTGTCACCATCATCACTATATCATCGCAGTGTCACCATCATCACTGTTGTACACCCAGATAGTAAGAAACACACTATGTACAGGGTACATAGGCTTATATACAGCATTTAAAACAAAAGCTTCTATACATTGCTGCACATGCATGAATTCAAAGAACAATACAATGTTTAACTGTCTGTGGGAAATGTTTTATATATGATGTGGCCAGATATGCAAATAGATTCAAATTGAGAATGTGTAATTTGTATAAACAGGAGACAGTTATGTAGGTCACTGTATCATCACAGTGTCACCATCATCACAGTATCATCAGTGTCACCATCATCACAGTATCATCATCATCAGTGTCACCATCATCACAGTGTCATCATCATCACAGTATCATCATCATCAGTGTCACCATCATCACAGTGTCATCATCATCACAGTATCATCAGTGTCACCATCATCACAGTGTCACCATCATCACAGTATCATCAGTGTCGCCATCATCACAGTATCATCATCATCAGTGTCACCATCATCACAGTGTCATCATCATCACAGTATCATCATCATCAGTGTCACCATCATCACAGTATCATCATCATCAGTGTCACCATCATCACAGTGTCATCATCATCACAGTATCATCACTGTATCATCAGTGTCACCATCATCACTGTATCACCAATCACCATCATCACTGTATCACCAATCACCACTGTATCATCACAGTGTCACCATCATCACAGTATCATCAGTGTCACCATCATCACAGTATCATCAGTGTCACCATCATCACAGTATCATCAGTGTCACCATCATCACAGTGTCACCATCATCACTATATCATCGCAGTGTCACCATCATCACTATATCATCGCAGTGTCACCATCATCACTGTTGTACACCCAGATAGTAAGAAACACACTATGTACAGGGTTTGGTTAGTGATATCTAGTGAGTTCTACATGATGGGCACACAGACCAACACAATTATCTCTTACTCTATGGGATTTAATGAGAAGGTAAAACGACAAATATGTTTTGTGTAAATGAAATATTGAATCAAGTGCAGGCATTTAATATTGAAACGTTATAATGAAAGAATATAAATAAAGTCACTGCAGGGCTCGAAAAACGCAAAATTAGACGTGGCATCAGAGTTTGTCATTCACATTGCGGCGCCTGCCACTGCAATCTTTCAGCGCAGAGCAATGGGGCAAAGTGTCTGCAGCCGGTGCGAGAGGCACAGAGCAGGCTGCAGCCGGTGCGAGAGGCACAGAGCAGGCTGCAGCCGGTGCGAGAGGCACAGAGCAGGCTGCAGCCGGTGCGAGAGGCACAGAGCAGGCTGCAGCCGGTGCGAGAGGCACAGAGCAGGCTGCAGGCGGTGCGAGAGGCACAGACCAGGCTGCAGCCGGTGCGAGAGGCACAGACCAGGCTGCAGCCGGTGCGAGAGGCACAGACCAGGCTGCAGCCGGTGCGAGAGGCACAGACCAGGCTGCAGCCGGTGCGAGAGGCACAGACCAGGCTGCAGCCGGTGCGAGAGGCACAGACCAGGCTGCAGGCGGTGCGAGAGGCACAGAGCAGGCTGCAGGCGGTGCGAGAGGCACAGACCAGGCTGCAGCCGGTGCGAGAGGCACAGACCAGGCTGCAGCCGGTGCGAGAGGCACAGACCAGGCTGCAGCCGGTGCGAGAGGCACAGACCAGGCTGCAGCTGAAATGCCCCCTCCCCTGCAATAAGGTAATACAGAAGGGAGGGGAACATTGAGAAATGTACTTTCTTTTTTATTTAAACCCCCAAACTGCTGGCTTGTGGGTGTCTGTGCGTGCAGGAGACCGCATGTCCTCTCCGCAGGAAATACTGGGCACGGTGGCCCCAAGAAAAAGAAAGGGGGCTTAACAGCAGAGACACTGGCTGGGGATCAGGCAGCTTGATGTCTTGTTTCGATAGCTATAAACATACAGCACTGTCACAGCAATCGGATGCTTGTGGGAAATTGGGGGCTTCGAAGACATTGCTGAAACGCCACAGACACTTAGCCATGTAAGTTTTACTGCATACCGAGATCAGCAGCCATAAAACTGGATAAGCAGGGCTACAGTGCATCGGGCGATAGGAATCGTGCAATCCCTGTACCAGCCGATGAGTCACGTGTGACTCCCAGCGAGAGCAGCTCTGCGACTGACACACGTGTGACTCCCAGCGAGAGCAGCTCTGCGACTGACACACGTGTGACTCCCAGCGAGAGCAGCTCTGCGACTGACACACGTGTGACTCCCAGCGAGAGCAGCTCTGCGACTGTAACACACGTGTGACTCCCAGCGAGAGCAGCTCTGCGACTGACACACGTGTGACTCCCAGCGAGAGCAGCTCTGCGACTGTGACACACGTGTGACTCCCAGCGAGAGCAGCTCTGCGACTGTGACACACGTGTGACTCCCAGCGAGAGCAGCTCTGCGACCGTGCAATCCCTGTACCAGCCGATGAGTCCCTTTAATTAAATATGGCAGCACGAGCACCGCACAGTTACAAAAATACTAAATGAGCATCACAGGAAGACATAGATCTACAAAAACATTTAATTGTGAGTCACAACCAAAGAATTAAACCCCATTATTTACACCAAATGTATTTTATTTATTTAAAACTATATATTACACAAATCCATTAAAATATCTGTGTATTTCCCTCACCGTACAGTTATATGTATTCCACATCATTTCTCAAGCATAGCAGGCTTAATTTAACCATTTCACAAAAGGCGACCACCATACACCCCCCCCCCCCCCCCCCCCCCAAAAATAAAATATAGAGAAGCTTTAAATACAGCGTGAGACTTGGATTGGGATAATGGAGGATATTCCTCATGAAGTGACTTTATCAATAAATAGCGCCACCTCCTGGTGGAGATGAATCTCGGCTTGGGCTGCAGAGGGATTCAGTAAAAGTGGACAGCGGTATTGCATGAAGATGGCGGCACACATCTTTGTGATGGTTTCCGGGCCGACCCCAGTGCTGCTTTGTGGAAGGCACATGTGGAAAATTCAGCTCCCTTCAGATGCCAGACAGATGTTCCTGAAATATTTCCGGGGCCTGAGGGACACACCTTTGTCGCAGGAGGCGGAGCTTCTCGCTAGAGTTTCTTACAGTCTAAAGACACGTCCCCCTTGTAGAACGCAGGCAATGGTTTTGCGACATCCACCTGTGCCAATTTCTGTCAGCCCCGCACGGTACGTACTGCAGGGGCCTGGAAGTAACCCATCGGGGGCTCTGGCCTCATCCAAGCAAAGGAAGAAGGAATTTGCACAATTAAAGAAAAACGAAAAAAATCAAACAGACGTCAGAAGACTCCGGATGTTTTACAGAGAAGGGAAAGCAGCCGTGTGTGATGAAGTCCCTGCTTGGAGAGACACCAGGATCAGTTCCCGTCACAGTATCCGCGTCAGATATCTCTGCCCCACGCGCCATCACTGGGGCACCAGTCGGAGGGTACTGATTAGGAAGGGATTCAGGTCCTCAGCGTTAACGGCTCGGTGTAAAGATGGCTCAGACGCACTGCGTTCGATCTTGGGCAGAGAGCGCTGCAGCAGCTCGATGGATGAGAGAATCTGTAAGAGAGAAAACAGGACAGGCTCGGATCATGCAAGCAGCGGAGAATGGGTAACACGCGAATCGTGCACATGACATACACGGTGCCCCGGGAGTCTGAATCACGACAAACATCTCCTTACCTGGGGAAAGAGAGGTCTCTCGTCCCTCTTGAATTTTAAGCAGTTGATGAGGAGTCTCTTCATGGCTTTGGGGCAATTATTCGACACTTTGGTGAGATCAGGAGACAGGTAACCGCGGCCCACCATGAAGATTATCTGCAAGGCAGAGGACGCTGGTAAAAAGACGCAAAATACCCCCACAGCCACCTGGGCAAACCCCTATAACCCTAGTGAGAGCAGCTCTGTGACTGCGACATGCGTGTGACTCCCAGCGAGAGCAGCTCTGTGACTGCGACACGCGTGTGAATCCCAGCGAGAGCAGCTCTGTGACTGTGACACGTGTGACTCCCAGCGAGAGCAGCTCTGCGACTGTGACACACGTGTGACTCCTAGCGAGAGCAGCTCTGCGACTGTGACACACGTGTGAATCCCAGTGAGAGCCGTTCTGTGACACGCGTGTTAATACCAAATCCCACATTTCCCAAATCATAGAAACACCACTCATCCATCATGAAAGAGGGAATTTCAAACATAAGGCCAAAGTAGCCGAGTTGCAAAAGTTCTACCCTTCAAACCCACTTCAAACATGGCTATTTTTGCCTCAAGTTTAAGATTCCCTCCTCATTCATTAATACAAGTAATATTAACATGTAACAGAGTGTGTTGTCCATACACTTTGAATCACATTGGATCCGACATACTGCCGGGCTGCACTTTACATGCTGTTTCTGCAGCACATGGAACGTGTGTCTCTGGAAACATGGCGGATGGTTTAGTAAGAGGAGGGGGGGGGTCTCACCTGGTCTCTGTTGTTGATAGTTGCGTATGGTAATAACCCCGCCAACAGTTCATACAGGACCACACCGTAGGCATACACGTCAGACTGGAAGCTGTACGGACTATTCTCCTGCATACGGATCACCTCTGGAGCCTTACAGGGAGACACACAAGATATATAAACAACGGGAGACCATGTCCAGGGCAGGAGGGCGCGTCCAGGGGCAGGAGGGCGCGTCCAGGGGCAGGAGGGCGCGTCCAGGGGCAGGAGGGCGCGTCCAGGGCCAGGGCTACTCACCATCCATAGGATGGAGCCACTGGGTTGTTCCACCTGCTGGGATCCGCTCCACCGTGTCTTTACAGTGGCCAGACCAAAGTCCCCAATCTTCACAGTCAGACCCTCATGCAGGAAGATGTCTGGTTCACGGGCTTAAGGGAAACTCTACACGCTACAGCCTACAACTCCCATCATACCCTGCCAGCTGTCCCCGCACACTCCTATGTAAATGGAGCCACGTCGCCCCCTAGTGGCAGAAGGAGTGTGATGCAGCCTGCAATGCCTCTACACAAACCCCCAAATTGAGTGAGGAAGGATACTGTTTGACTTCAAGTCCCGATGGATGATATTCTTGGCATGGAGATAACTGGAAAGGAGAGAGGAGAATCAGTCACAGCAGGGGCTTTACTCTGTACAATACAGATCTCAAAACCTGCTCTGCTGGGGGTCTGCATTAACGTGGACAGACGTGGCCATATACATGGGGAGGGTAAATTACACTATTACCGGAGAGGGTATATAACACTTACTCCACGACCTGCGGTCAGGCAGAGCCAGGGAGGGTATATAACACTTACACCGAGCCAGGGAGGGTATATAAGCAGACCCATCTCTGTAAACTCGACACTATGTACAATACATTGTGTCGTTTTGCACTACAGTGTGATTATAACACGCATAACTGTAAAATGTTAAAAGAGTTAAATTGTCTCCCCCCCTACCTGAGCGGCATGCTCACTCTTACTCCCCCCCTACCTGAGCGGCATGCTCACTCTTACTCCCCCTCTACCTGAGCGCCACGCTCACTCTTACTCCCCCTCTACCTGAGCGGCACGCTCACTCTTATTCCCTCTCTACCTGAGCGCCACGCTCACTCTTACTCCCCCTCTACCTGAGCGCCACGCTCACTCTTACTCCCCCTCTACCTGAGCGGCACGCTCACTCTTATTCCCCCTCTACCTGAGCGCCACGCTCACTCTTACTCCCCCTCTACCTGAGCGGCACACTCACTCTTACTCCCCCTCTACCTGAGCGGCATGCTCGCTCTTACTCCCCCTCTACCTGAGCGGCATGCTCGCTCTTACTCCCCCCCCCTACCTGATCGGCATGCTCGCTCTTACTCCCCCCCCCCTACCTGAGCGGCATGCTCGCTCTTACTCCCCCCCCTACCTGAGCGGCATGCTCGCTCTTACTCCCCCCCTACCTGAGCGGCATGCTCGCTCTTACTCCCCCCCCCTACCTGAGCGGCATGCTCGCTCTTACTCCCCCCCTACCTGAGCGGCATGCTCGCTCTTACTCCCCCCCTACCTGAGCGGCATGCTCGCTCTTACTCCCCCCCCTACCTGAGCGGCATGCTCGCTCTTACTCCCCCCCTACCTGAGCGGCATGCTCGCTCTTACTCCCCCCCCTACCTGAGCGGCATGCTCGCTCTTACTCCCCCCCCCCTACCTGAGCGGCATGCTCGCTCTTACTCCCCCCCCTACCTGAGCGGCATGCTCGCTCTTACTCCCCCCCCCCTACCTGAGCGGCATGCTCGCTCTTACTCCCCCCCCTACCTGAGCGGCATGCTCGCTCTTACTCCCCCCCCCCCCTACCTGAGCGGCATGCTCGCTCTTACTCCCCCCCCTACCTGAGCGGCATGCTCGCTCTTACTCCCCCCCCTACCTGAGCGGCATGCTCGCTCTTACTCCCCCCCCTACCTGAGCGGCATGCTCGCTCTTACTCCCCCCCCTACCTGAGCGGCATGCTCGCTCTTACCCCCCCCTACCTGAGCGGCATGCTCGCTCTTACCCCCCCCGCCTACCTGAGCGGCATGCTCGCTCTTACCCCCCCGCCTACCTGAGCGGCATGCTCGCTCTTACCCCCCTCGCCTACCTGAGCGGCATGCTCGCTCTTACCCCCCCGCCTACCTGAGCGGCATGCTCGCTCTTACTCCCCCTCTACCTGAGCGGCATGCTCGCTCTTACTCCCTGCACATCACACAATCTCAGATCCTGCACCAACCCTTCACTAGCGATTCCCCACTTCAAAAAGGAAGCGGGTCGAGGTGCTTTCTCTTTCAGAGCGCCTCATATGTGGAATCAGCCTTCCCGTTTCTGCTAAATCATCATCTAGTCTAAAATCCCTGAAAAAAAAGTATCTCCCAAATCCTCAAAACAGATTGTACCTGTTATTAGTTTACTCTTTCGTATACTGTACATGTTGTTCCTTTTTGTATCAATAATGATTTACCCTGTATGTTCTCCTTCCAACTTGTTTAATATATGTATGCATTTATTTTTGATAAACTATTAGCGGGGAGGGTATATAACACTTACTCCGAGCCGGGGAGGGTATATAACATTTACTCCGAGCCGGGGAGGGTATATAACATTTACTCCGAGCCGGGGAGGGTATATAACACTTACTCCGAGCCGGGGAGGGTATATAACACTTACTCCGAGCCGGGGAGGGTATATAACACTTACTCCGAGCCGGGGAGGGTATATAACACTTACTCCGAGCCGGGTAGGGTATATAACACTTACTCCACACCCTATGGCCAGGGTAGCCAGGGAGGGTATATAACACTTACTCCACGCCCTATGGCCAGGGCAGAGCCGGGGAGGGTATATAACACTTACTCCACGCCCTATGGCCAGGGCAGAGCCGGGGAGGGTATATAACACTTACTCCACGCCCTATGGCCAGGGCAGAGCCGGGGAGGGTATATAACACTTAATCCACGCCCTATGGCCTGGGCAGAGCCGGGGAGGGTATATAACACTTATTCCACGCCCTATGGCCAGGGCAGAGCCGGGGAGGGTATATAACACTTACTCCACGCCCTATGGCCAGGGCAGAGCCGGGGAGGGTATATAACACTTACTCCACGCCCTATGGCCTGGGCAGAGCCGGGGGGGGGGTATATAACACTTACTCCACGCCCTATGGCCAGGGCAGAGCCGGGGAGGGTATATAACACTTACTCCACGCCCTATGGCCACGGCAGAGCCGGGGAGGGTATATAACACTTACTCCACGCCCTATGGCCACGGCAGAGCCGGGGAGGGTATATAACACTTACTCCACGCCCTAGGGCCAGGGTAGCCGGGGAGGGTATATAACACTTACTCCACGCCCTATGGCCAGGGTAGCCGGGGAGGATATATAACACTTACTCCACGCTCTATGGCCAGGGCAGAGCCGGGGAGGGTATATAACACTTACTCCACGCCCTAGGGCCAGGGTAGCCGGGGAGGGTATATAACACTTACTCCACGCCCTATGGCCAGGGCAGAGCCGGGGAGGGTATATAACACTTACTCCACGCCCTATGGCCAGGGCAGAGCCGGGGAGGGTATATAACACTTACTCCACGCCCTATGGCCAGGGCAGAGCCGGGGAGGGTATATAACACTTAATCCACGCCCTATGGCCTGGGCAGAGCCGGGGAGGGTATATAACACTTATTCCACGCCCTATGGCCAGGGCAGAGCCGGGGAGGGTATATAACACTTACTCCACGCCCTATGGCCAGGGCAGAGCCGGGGAGGGTATATAACACTTACTCCACGCCCTATGGCCTGGGCAGAGCCGGGGAGGGTATATAACACTTACTCCATGCCCTGTGCAGTCTGCCGTGCGATGTCAATCAGCTGAAAGATGTCGAAGCGTGTCTCGATGACGTGCAGGTGGCGGTACAAGCTGCTCCCTTCGCACCACTGGGTGATTATGGCGAAGGTCGGACGAGTCATGAAGCCCATGAACAGCAGGATGTTGACATGACGCGTTTTCCTGCCGAGGAGACAAAGCTGCAGTGAGTAGGATGTGGGGAGGTCTGGCCCAGCACTTCCCCAGCTCTCTCTCTCCAGACATTACCTGAGGACCTGCATCTCGTTCTTGAAGGCCTGGATCTGCTCAGAGGTGGGATTGGTCACTTTAAGGATCTTAACGGCCACATCCCCGTGCCATTTGCCACGGTACACGGTCCCAAAAGATCCTGTGCCAATCCGCTTCTTGACATCCACCTCGCTGGGATTGACCTCCCAGTAGTAGCTGGAGTCACGGTAGCCCAGCTGTTTCTGAGGCCGGGAGAGAAAACATTGGAATTATACAGAGAATGAGCGGTATATAATCAGCATGAGAGCAGACACCGCTAGCTCCGTGACACATGTCAGATTATGTGGGAGTTAATTATTCTGCCTCCTTATTGAATTATCACACACGTCTCATGACTGGATCATTTCTAGGATCTGTCTTCATGTTACAGGTCAACCTAAACACGGCTTATACTGTCACTATAGAGAATAACAAATGATCTATACATTGTGTCAGCAGAATTGCAGCAAATGCAGAAAATAAGAGAAATATATGGTGTAATTGTGTCTGGGAAGTCTCATGTCTATGACATCAACTTGTGGCTTGATATGCAAATGAACTTATTTTCAATGGGAAATGTGTAATTTGCATTTCAAGCCACAAGGTGATGTCATAAGCCGGAGACTCCACAGACACAGTTACACCATATATTTCTCTCATTTGCTGTGATTCTGACGACACAATATATAGATCATTTTCATCATTCTCCGCACTGAGGGTGACCAAATCCTTTTCAGGGTCACATATGGGGACATTGCACACTAGGGGTATAGTTTGGGCAGGGTGATAAGTCAGCTGAAAGACACAATGAGCTGTAGATTTAGAAACAAACTCGAAGCAATCTTGGAGCAAAGTGCTAGAAAACCGAGCTGTAACCAGGTAAAGGTAACCAACGGCAGCTTTCTGCTCCAATAGACACACTCTGTCCCCATCCCCGAATCCTCTCTCACCACTTTCTTCTTGTCGTCAGAGGCAGAGGTCTTCCTCTCCCGCGCTGGTTCTACCGGGGACTTGGCTTGGGGAGACTTGCTCTTCTGAGGAGTGGCACTTTTAGGGGGTGCTTCAATGGCTGCTGGGGAGAGAAAAGCACAGATCTATAAAACTAAAAAGATACAGGCCTGTGGGCTAATATTCAGTGCGGCACACACAGAGTTAAAATGTCTGCATTCCCTTGGTGGGAAGGTTTGGATCTGGAGACCCCCGGTGGGACACACCACAGACACATCTAAAACATTTGATTTATGCATTTCTTGCTATTTTGCCAACAATGTGTAGATCATTTTATATTATCCCCAGTATAGGCGACATTGAGGCCGACTGAGTTCCTTTCATGAATAAAAGCCAGACAATGTACTCACGGTGGCCATGTCTGCAAAGTAACCAAGTACAGTGGGGTCTATCTAATGCCCCAAAAACGGACAGGTCAGGAGCTCAATTCTATCACTGCATCCAAAACTAGCAAAATATGTAATAATATAATCCTGGTGAGGATGGCAATGGTTGGCAGCTGCCTCACATGTCGCTTGTTTGTCCTATTATTTGTATATTGGTATATATACTTTATTGGTGCTTTATTGTTATACTGGAGGAGACGTGTCTGCTTGGTGATGTGGGTTTATTTAATGACCAGAGTTAATGTCACTCACTGAATACCTCAGGCTGCAATAGAAACCTGCGAGTTACAAACCAGCATCCAAGTGACACAGCTACATATAATACATATAGGGACCAGCGATCTCCCACAACAGGTTAAACCTTAAAGCCGAAGCGTTTCTCAGAACTACATAAAACACATTTATCTGGACTGAGATACTCACGGGAAGTAGCGGCAGGCCACAATGCTCCCTGCAAAACCAAGAGACAAATGACATTACATAGAGAGCTCGCACAGAGCCAAGTAGCCAGCTGGTAGCGCCGTCTGGGAGAGCGAAGGATGGAGGGTTCAGAAATGTATGTGTGAAGTCTGACCACGGGGGACGGGCCAGTCTGCGTATCCAGAAGGACAACGCATTTCACTGCTGGTCTTTAATGTAAGAGAGGAGGCCGTCATGGGAAGCAGTGTGTGGAAATGTGCAGTCTGGGTTCAGCCTGTTGCAGCTAGGGATTTAGGTTTTTTTCTGCCCTAGGCCTAACTAAAAACTCATGTACCACCCAATGCATCCACAGCGCCAGACTGCCCCCACACTCCCTGTCCACAGCGCCAGACTGCCCCCACACTCCCTGTCCACAGCGCCAGATTGCCCCCACACTCCCTGTCCACAGCGCCAGATTGACCCCACACTCCCTGTCCACAGCGCCAGATTGCCCCCACACTCCCTGTCCACAGCGCCAGATTGCCCCCACACTCCCTGTCCACAGCGCCAGATTGACCCCACACTCCCTGTCCACAGCGCCAGATTGCCCCCACACTCCCTGTCTACAGCGCCAGATTGCCCCCACACTCACAGGGGAACTCTGTCTACTTGTCCCAGGTTATTCTCTACCCCAGAAAATTTTGGGTGCCCTCAAGCCATAAACAGTACTTTATATGATGACCTCCCCCCTGCTATATCACGTCTACCTATCAGCACTCGACCCTCAGGCGGCTGTTCCACACATTGATCACTTCCCCCCTGCTATATCACGTCTACCTATCAGCACTCGACCCTCAGGCGGCTGTTCCACACACTGATCACCTCCCCCCTGCTATATATCACGTCTACCTATCAGCACTCAGGTCGCTGTTCCTTACACTGATCCACCCCCCCCCCGCCTCCTATCAGTAAACCAGGAACCAAGAGTCGGCCAGGGTACCTCAATGATGGAGTTATCCACAGGGCCAGTAGTGCTGTCAATATGAACGTTTGGGGTGGAGGTGGAACGGTGTCTCTGCAGGGGCGGCCCCTCACCAGGAAATGAAAAGGAAGCAGTTCCTGGATGCGATGTCCGGGGGCTGTGAGAGGGAGAGATGGAATGGGGTGGGAACCAGGGACATTAACGTAGAGAGGGACACAGCGATGCAAGGGGGAAATGAAGGACTAGCGGAAACCTGGCGTCAGTTACCTGGAGGGCTGCGGAGTCAGAGGCTCCGGGATAAAACTGGGGAAATCCTGATAATCATAAGTCCTGGAAAAAAAGATAAATCAGCCTTGTGGACTCCAACAGTACCAACATGGGCGGGGGGGGGGGACAGCAGTGATTATACCAGCATCATTACAGGCAGCACCCCCCAGGGAGCACAGGCACTCACGTGGTCTTGGGGAGTTTGGCCATGTCCACACACGCGGTGGGCACTTTGCTGCTGCAGTGCTGGTGGAATTTGTAGCCACAAGTCTGGCAGCGGAAACCGTGGAACAGAAACTTCAGGCAGAAATCACAAAAGGCCAGGTTAAAATGAGTCTTCCTCACCTGCCAGCACCGAAGAGGAAGAAAGAACATTTTCCATCACTTGGTTCAGCAGTTTTGAAGAGATTCATGTGACCCTCATTAGATCAGGCGTATTCGGAACACGCATCCAAATATTATAACCAGTTAAGAGAGACGTGAAATGCAACTATTATAACTTGAAATCAAGTCACAGATTTCTCCATTCCTTTCACATCGGAAATTTCACCGGGGCTTCTAAATCCAGGGACATTCCAATAGGGAGGGGCTTGGGGAGATGGGAGGGGCTTGGGAAGACGGGAGGGGCTTCTAAATCCAGGGACATTCCAATAGGGAGGGGCTTGGGGAGATGGGAGGGGCTTGGGAAGACGGGAGGGGCTTCTAAATCCAGGGATATTGCAATAGGGAGGGGCTTGGGGAGATGGGAGGGGCTTGTGGAGACAGGAGGGGCTTCTTAATTAAGGGACATTCCAATAGGGAGGGGCTTGGGGAGACAGAAGGGGCTTCTAAATCCAGGGACATTGCAATAGGGAGGGGCTTGGGGAGATGGGAGGGGCTTGGGGAGACGGGAGGGGCTTGGGAAGACGGGAGGGGCTTCTAAATCCAGGGACATTGCAATAGGGAGGGGCTTGGGGAGATGGGAGGGGCTTGGGAAGACGGGAGGGGCTTCTAAATTCAGGGGCATTCCAATAGGGAGGGGCTTGGGGAGATGGGAGGGGCTTGGGAAGATGGGAGGGGCTTGGGAAGATGGGATGGGCTTCTAAATTCAGGGGCATTCCAATAGGGAGGGGCTTGGGGAGATGGGAGGGGCTTGGGAAGATGGGAGGGGCTTGGGAAGATGGGAGGGGCTTGGGGAGACGGGAGGGGCTTCTTAATTAAGGGACATTCCAATAGGGAGGTGCTTGGGGAGATGGGAGGGGCTTGGGGAGACAGGAGGGGCTTCTTAATTAAGGGACATTCCAATAGGGAGGTGCTTGGGGAGATGGGAGGGGCTTGGGGAGACGGGAGGGGCTTGGGGAGACAGGCGGGACTGTTACTATAGTACCAGCAGTCATTATATTGCACTTTCTATGCAGTGTTTAGGAGACGGGAAGAGATGATGAATAAACTGATCAGATCCTTTACTTTCCATAAAGGAACTCTTTATTTAGACACTGCAGGTGGCACTGGCCCTTCAAAAGGGACAACTGGAGTAAAACAAAACAGGTTACCCACTGATAACAGTGCAGAAAGAGTTAAATGAAGGGATATGACCTTAAGGCCAAAGTAGCCGAGTTGGAAAAAATTCTCCTATGCAGCTATAGCTTAAAAATCGGCTACTTTGGCCTTAAGATTGCAATTCCCTTCTCAATTCCCACCTTCATGAATAAAGACATAAGAAAAGTGATCTGAATTCCCTAAAAGACAGACGATCTCTTCAAATCACTCACGAAATTATGCATAGAGAGCGGGACATCAGCCAAGACTTCCACCATCAGCTCCTCTCCAACCAGCGGCGTGATGTCCGTTTCCCAGTCTGTGATGGTTTTACGGCTGCCAGAGAGACAATCGCTCATTATTTACCTTGCAGTAACAGGCTGTGTAGCGTTGTACAAGATGTGCGGACATGTGGTGAGTGCTACAGCCAAATGCCTCCTTACCCTCGTATAAGACGATATACTGCACAGCACTCCTGGCTCAGGCCACGCACTTTTAATGCCTTATCTAGAGAGTCATAGACAGTCATTCCTGGCTTCACATTAACCTGCAACGAGAGAGGAAAACAACAATGGGGGACATGAGAAGAAAGCCACCGGCCCGGCGCAGTTAGAAAGCCACCGGCCCCGAGCAGTTAGAAAGCCACCGGCCCGGCGCAGTTAGAAAGCCACCGGCCCGGCGCAGTTAGAAAGCCACCGGCCCGGCGCAGTTAGAAAGCCACCGGCCCGGCGCAGTTAGAAAGCCACCGGCCCGGCGCAGTTAGAAAGCCACCGGCCCGGCGCAGTTAGAAAGCCACCGGCCCGGCGCAGTTAGAAAGCCACCGGCCCGGCGCAGTTAGAAAGCCACCGGCCCGGCGCAGTTAGAAAGCCACCGGCCCGGCGCAGTTAGAAAGCCACCGGCCCGGCGCAGTTAGAAAGCCACCGGCCCGGCGCAGTTAGAAAGCCACCGGCCCGGCGCAGTTAGAAAGCCACCGGCCCGGCGCAGTTAGAAAGCCACCGGCCCGGCGCAGTTAGAAAGCCACCGGCCCGGCGCAGTTAGAAAGCCACCGGCCCCGAGCAGTTAGAAAGCCACCGGCCCCGAGCAGTTAGAAAGCCACCGGCCCCGAGCAGTTAGAAAGCCACCGGCCCCGAGCAGTTAGAAAGCCACCGGCCCCGAGCAGTTAGAAAGCCACCGGCCCCGAGCAGTTAGAAAGCCACCGGCCCAGCGCAGTTAGAAAGCCACCGGCCCCGAGCAGTTAGAAAGCCACCGGCCCGGCGCAGTTAGAAAGCCACCGGCCCGGCGCAGTTAGAAAGCCACCGGCCCGGCGCAGTTAGAAAGCCACCGGCCCCGAGCAGTTAGAAAGCCACCGGCCCCGAGCAGTTAGAAAGCCACCGGCCCCGAGCAGTTAGAAAGCCACCGGCCTGGCGCAGTTAGAAAGCCACCGGCCCCGAGCAGTTAGAAAGCCACCGGCCCAGCGCAGTTAGAAAGCCACCGGCCCCGAGCAGTTAGAAAGCCACCGGCCCAGCGCAGTTAGAAAGCCACCGGCCCGGCGCAGTTAGAAAGCCACCGGCCCGGCGCAGTTAGAAAGCCACCGGCCCGGCGCAGTTAGAAAGCCACCGGCCCGGCGCAGTTAGAAAGCCACCGGCCCGGCGCAGTTAGAAAGCCACCGGCCCAGCGCAGTTAGAAAGCCACCGGCCCAGCGCAGTTAGAAAGCCACCGGCCCCGAGCAGTTAGAAAGCCACCGGCCCGGCGCAGTTAGAAAGCCACCGGCCCGGCGCAGTTAGAAAGCCACCGGCCCGGCGCAGTTAGAAAGCCACCGGCCCCGAGCAGTTAGAAAGCCACCGGCCCGGCGCAGTTAGAAAGCCACCGGCCCAGCGCAGTTAGAAAGCCACCGGCCCCGAGCAGTTAGAAAGCCACCGGCCCCGAGCAGTTAGAAAGCCACCGGCCCGGCGCAGTTAGAAAGCCACCGGCCCCGAGCAGTTAGAAAGCCACCGGCCCCGAGCAGTTAGAAAGCCACCGGCCCCGAGCAGTTAGAAAGCCACCGGCCCCGAGCAGTTAGAAAGCCACCGGCCCCGAGCAGTTAGAAAGCCACCGGCCCCGAGCAGTTAGAAAGCCACCGGCCCCGAGCAGTTAGAAAGCCACCGGCCCGGCGCAGTTAGAAAGCCACCGGCCCCGAGCAGTTAGAAAGCCACCGGCCCCGAGCAGTTAGAAAGCCACCGGCCCCGAGCAGTTAGAAAGCCACCGGCCCCGAGCAGTTAGAAAGCCACCGGCCCCGAGCAGTTAGAAAGCCACCGGCCCCGAGCAGTTAGAAAGCCACCGGCCCCGAGCAGTTAGAAAGCCACCGGCCCGGCGCAGTTAGAAAGCCACCGGCCCCGAGCAGTTAGAAAGCCACCGGCCCGAGCAGTTAGAAAGCCACCGGCCCGGCGCAGTTAGAAAGCCACCGGCCCGGCGCAGTTAGAAAGCCACCGGCCCGGCGCAGTTAGAAAGCCACCGGCCCCGAGCAGTTAGAAAGCCACCGGCCCCGAGCAGTTAGAAAGCCACCGGCCCCGAGCAGTTAGAAAGCCACCGGCCCCGAGCAGTTAGAAAGCCACCGGCCCCGAGCAGTTAGAAAGCCACCGGCCCAGCGCAGTTAGAAAGCCACCGGCCCAGCGCAGTTAGAAAGCCACCGGCCCCGAGCAGTTAGAAAGCCACCGGCCCCGAGCAGTTAGAAAGCCACCGGCCCCGAGCAGTTAGAAAGCCACCGGCCCCGAGCAGTTAGAAAGCCACCGGCCCCGAGCAGTTAGAAAGCCACCGGCCCCGAGCAGTTAGAAAGCCACCGGCCCCGAGCAGTTAGAAAGCCACCGGCCCCGAGCAGTTAGAAAGCCACCGGCCCAGCGCAGTTAGAAAGCCACCGGCCCGGCGCAGTTAGAAAGCCACCGGCCCGGCGCAGTTAGAAAGCCACCGGCCCGGCGCAGTTAGAAAGCCACCGGCCCGGCGCAGTTAGAAAGCCACCGGCCCGGCGCAGTTAGAAAGCCACCGGCCCGGCGCAGTTAGAAAGCCACCGGCCCCGAGCAGTTAGAAAGCCACCGGCCCCGAGCAGTTAGAAAGCCACCGGCCCCGAGCAGTTAGAAAGCCACCGGCCCCGAGCAGTTAGAAAGCCACCGGCCCCGAGCAGTTAGAAAGCCACCGGCCCGGCGCAGTTAGAAAGCCACCGGCCCCGAGCAGTTAGAAAGCCACCGGCCCCGAGCAGTTAGAAAGCCACCGGCCCGGCGCAGTTAGAAAGCCACCGGCCCGGCGCAGTTAGAAAGCCACCGGCCCGGCGGTAAAAAAAAAAAAGAGCTGCTGGCTGCATGGTAAAGGACCACTGATGGCAGGAAATAAAGATATGTTTCATTGAAAGATGAAGACATGTTGTTTAGAATCTTTGCTCTGTATAGCTCTATCAGGGGGCGGACATGTTTAGAATCTTTGCTCTGTATAGCTCTATCAGGGGGACATGTCTAGAATCTTTGCTCTGTATAGCTCTATCAGGGGGTGGACATGTTGTTTAGAATCTTTGCTCTGTATAGCTCTATCAGGGGGCGGACATGTTTAGAATCTTTGCTCTCTATAGCTCTATCAGGGGGACATGTTTAGAATCATTGCTCTATATAGCTCTATCAGAGGGCGGACATGTTGTTTAGAATCTTTGCTCTGTATAGCTCTATCAGGGGGACATGTTGTTTAGAATCATTGCTCTGTATAGCTCTATCAGGGGGAGGACATGTTTAGAATCTTTGCTCTGTATAGCTCTATCAGAGGGCGGACATGTTGTTTAGAATCTTTGCTCTGTATAGTTCTATCAGGGGTGGACATGTTTAGAATCTTTGCTCTGTATAGCTCTATCAGGGGGCGGACATGTTTAGAATCTTTGCTCTGTATAGCTCTATCAGGGGGACATGTTTAGAATCTTTGCTCTGTATAGCTCAATCAGGGGGTGGACATGTTGTTTAGAATCTTTGCTCTGTATAGCTCTATCAGGGGGCGGACATGTTTAGAATCTTTGCTCTCTATAGCTCTATCAGGGGGACATGTTTAGAATCATTGCTCTATATAGCTCTATCAGAGGGCGGACATGTTGTTTAGAATCTTTGCTCTGTATAGCTCTATCAGGGGGACATGTTGTTTAGAATCATTGCTCTGTATAGCTCTATCAGGGGGAGGACATGTTTAGAATCTTTGCTCTGTATAGCTCTATCAGAGGGCGGACATGTTGTTTAGAATCTTTGCTCTGTATAGTTCTATCAGGGGTGGACATGTTGTTTAGAATCTTTGCTCTTTATAGCTCTATCAGGGGGAGGACATGTTTAGAATCTTTGCTCTGTATAGCTCTATCAGGGGGCGGACATGTTGTTTAGAATCTTTGCTCTGTATAGCTCTATCAGGGGGAGGACATGTTTAGAATCTTTGCTCTCTATAGCTCTATCAGGGGGCAGACATGTTGTTTAGAATCTTTGCTCTGTATAGCTCTATCAGGGGGCAGACATGTTGTTTAGAATCTTTGCTCTGTATAGCTCTATCAGGGGGTGGACATGCTGTTTAGAATCTTGGGTCAGATCAATAAAGTCTAAAAACAATAATAATAATAAAGACTAATCTGACTTAATATGTCTGCCTCCTGATAGAGCTATACAAAGCAAAGATACTCAATAAGGTACTTTGCTTGTATTCTTTCATTAAAGCATTTCTATTTAATATGCCTGCATTTAATACAATCTTAAGAAAACCATGGCTGAACAAATCCAAGGAGCCAGGTCTCCTAAAATCCATGTTACTGGCTCCTAACTTTTTGATTGCTTTACCTAGAAGCCTATGGAACTACCACATACCTTACTCTTAAATTTAGTAGGCCGGCTCCTAAATTACAAACATTTGTCAAGCCCTGAATTAAACAGATCATAATTTGATGTCCTTTAAGGATAGAGGCAGCCGGACATCACTGGCCTAAACCCACCGGAGTGAAAGCAGCCCCCACAATTCCACACTCACCACCGTCCTCTGCTGGTTGGGCAGGTACACTTTGACGGTGCCCCCAGACTTGCCCTCCGGTGTCTGCATGTCACTTTGGCTGGCCAATCTGGTCCCTTCCTGGGGCAAGGGTCCACGTGCCCCTGGGCTTGGCAGCTCCAACACGGCTGCAGAGAGCATGACCGCACTCCCTTTCCCCAGCTCTCGAGAGAGGGAGAGCAGAGCCCCATTTACCAGGTTTCCCGGTGGGGTGTGTGAGCGCTTCATTGGTCCCCTGGTGAAAAGGAGAAGACAGTCAATAGAAGGAGATGAACGTTGCTCCCCAGTGCCTTGCCACAGCTTCTAAAGCTGCATTTCTCTGCCTGCAATCCCCCCCCCCCCAAACTCGCACCCACTGCCCCGCGTTCCCAGTCATGCTGCAGATCTCACACAGAAAAACCGATCAAACCATTTGGTGGAACAATAAAGTAACAGATGGAAAGAAAAGAGAAACCACGAAACAAGGACTGGGAAAGTAGGAGGGAGAGAGGAAGAATGGCTGACACAGTGCCACACACCATGTCCACAGAGAATCAGTCACTACTCACCTCTCACGCTGCAGACTCTATAAGGATCCAGTATGGGTGTAACCTGGGGGGTGGGGAAATGCATGTCATACAGTATCATAGTAATATCACACTGTGCGTGAATACATGTATGTTTAATATACTGGTACATTGTGGCAGCACAATTTCTAGAAAATATGTTTTACATGTGTCTGTGCAGTCTGCTGATTATGACATCACCTGAGGCCCGATATGCAAATGAACTACTTCTCTATGGGAAATGTGTCATTTGCCACAAAGTGATGTCATAAGTAGGAGACCCAGCATTTCTGCTGACACAATGTATAGCCAAGCCCCCCCCAGTCACAGCATACACGGTATAAAAACAGAGTTACACTAAGGTACACAATTTGGGGGATGATTCACATAGGCTCAGGGGAAAAAAACAATGGGGCCGTAACTGACCCAAAAGGTTTATAACATTCACAAAATATTACTTTATCAACTGAAAACGAGAAAGAAATGGAGAAAAATGAAAGAAACAAGTTATGGGGTTGAGAAGCTTGATCAGTACTACTAATCCCATCACTCTGCATATAATCCCCCCAGGGGTTAATACAGCAGCTATATTACAGTAACGAGTCTACGCCAGGACAGGTTTTCCCAATGCTGATCATGTAGATCACACGTTGGACATGATTTAGTGGATCATACAGCTGGCCGCTTGTTTGCCAACATACTTTGCCGGTAGTCATGGAAAAGAGAGAGGCTGCGATGGCGGCCATCTGCTCCGGGAATACGGGGTTTACTGTTAATTAGGACCTACTGCGTTATCAAATCGCTTTCAAAGAGGAGAACATGTACAGGTTAATAAACAGTGCCAGCCCTACACATTTCATCATGGGGGGGTCAGACACTAAGGGGTTAATATCCTGGAACCTGGTCTGGGGGCGTGGCCACCAAATCTGCCCATTACATCATTAAATGACTCAAATCCTTATTACAGAGACAGGAGAGTATAATAAACACTATATGGACACCTGACCATTACCCCGACTGTTATGACATCACATTATAAATAAATAGACATTGATATGTAGTTGGTCCCTTTGCAGGATGAGAGCTTGCACTCTTCTGGGAAGGTTTCTGTGGGATTTCCCCCCATTCATCCAGTAGATCATTTGTGAGGTCAGGTACTGCTGTTGGATGAGAAGGCCTGGCTCCCAATCTCCCAGAGGTGTTTGATGGGGTTGTGGTCAGGACACTGTGATGCCAGTCAAGTTCTTCCACACCAATCTCATCCAGCCATGTCTTTGTGCACTGGGCACAGTCATACTGGAATAGAAGAGGGTCCCAAACTGTCCCCTCAAAGCATTGTCCAAAATGTCTTGGTATGCTGAAGCATTAAGATTTCCCTATACAAGAGAGAATGCGTGATATATATATACAGGGGAGTGTGCGTGACATAATATATATACAGGGGATTGTGCGTGACATAATATATATACAGGGGAGTGTGCGTGACATAATATATATACAGGGGAGTGTGCGTGACATAATATATATACAGGGGAGTGTGCGTGACATAATATATATACAGGGGAGTGTGCGTGACATAATATATATACAGGGGAGTGTGCGTGACATAATATATATACAGGGGAGTGTGCGTGACATAATATATATACAGGGGAGTGTGCGTGACATAATATATATACAGGGGAGTGTGCGTGACATAATATATATACAGGGGAGTGTGCGTGACATAATATATATACAGGGGAGTGTGCGTGACATAATATATATACAGGGGAGTGTGCGTGACATAATATATATACAGGAGAGAATGATTGACATAATATATACAGGGGAGTAATATATAATGGAGTATGTGTGATATATAATACACCCAGGGCAGGGATATTTACTACACCCAGGGCAGGGATATATACTACACCCAGGGCAGGGATATATACTACACCCAGGGCAGGGATATATACTACACCCAGGGCAGGGATATATACTACACCCAGGGCAGGGATATATACTACACCCAGGGCAGGGATATATACTACACCCAGGGCAGGGATATATACTACACCCAGGGCAGGGATATATACTACACCCAGGGCAGGGATATATACTACACCCAGGGCAGGGATATATACTACACCCAGGGCAGGGATATATACTACACCCAGGGCAGGGATATATACTACACCCAGGGCAGGGATATATACTACACCCAGGGCAGGGATATATACTACACCCAGGGCAGGGATATATACTACACCCAGGGCAGGGATATATACTACACCCAGGGCAGGGATATATACTACACCCAGGGCAGGGATATATACTACACCCAGGGCAGGGATATATACTACACCCAGGGCAGGGATATATACTACACCCAGGGCAGGGATATATACTACACCCAGGGCAGGGATATATACTACACCCAGGGCAGGGATATATACTACACCCAGGGCAGGGATATATACTACACCCAGGGCAGGGATATATACTACACCCAGGGCAGGGATATATACTACACCCAGGGCAGGGATATATACTACACCCAGGGCAGGGATATATACTACACCCAGGGCAGGGATATATACTACACCCAGGGCAGGGATATATACTACACCCAGGGCAGGGATATATACTACACCCAGGGCAGGGATATATACTACACCCAGGGCAGGGATATATACTACACCCAGGGCAGGGATATATACTACACCCAGGGCAGGGATATATACTACACCCAGGGCAGGGATATATACTACACCCAGGGCAGGGATATATACTACACCCAGGGCAGGGATATATACTACACCCAGGGCAGGGATATATACTACACCCAGGGCAGGGATATATACTACACCCAGGGCAGGGATATATACTACACCCAGGGCAGGGATATATACTACACCCAGGGCAGGGATATATAATACACCCAGGGCAGGGATATATAATACACCCAGGGCAGGGATATATAATACACCCAGGGCAGTGATATATAATACACCCAGGGCAGTGATATATAATACACCCAGGGCAGTGATATATACTACACCCAGGGCAGTGATATATACTACACCCAGGGCAGTGATATATACTACACCCAGGGCAGTGATATATACTACACCCAGGGCAGTGATATATACTACACCCAGGGCAGTGATATATACTACACCCAGGGCAGTGATATATACTACACCCAGGGCAGTGATATATACTACACCCAGGGCAGTGATATATACTACACCCAGGGCAGTGATATATACTACACCCAGGGCAGTGATATATAATACACACAGGGCAGGGATATATAATACACACAGGGCAGGGATATATAATACACACAGGGCAGGGATATATACTACACCCAGGGCAGTGATATATAATACACACAGGGCAGGGATATATAATACACCCAGGGCAGGGATATATAATACACCCAGGGCAGTGATATATAATACACACAGGGCAGGGATATATACTACACCCAGGGCAGGGATATATACTACACCCAGGGCAGGGATATATAATACACACAGGGCAGGGATATATAATACACACAGGGCAGGGATATATACTACACCCAGGGCAGTGATATATAATACACACAGGGCAGGGATATATACTACACCCAGGGCAGTGATATATAATACACACAGGGCAGGGATATATAATACACACAGGGCAGTGATATATAATACACCCAGGGCAGTGATATATAATACACCCAGGGCAGTGATATATAATACACACAGGGCAGGGATATATAATACACACAGGGCAGGGATATATAATACACACAGGGCAGTGATATATAATACACACAGGGCAGGGATATATACTACACCCAGGGCAGGGATATATACTACACACAGGGCAGTGATATATAATACACACAGGGCAGGGATATATAATACACACAGGGCAGTGATATATACTACACCCAGGGCAGTGATATATAATACACCCAGGGCAGTGATATATACTACACCCAGGGCAGTGATATATAATACACACAGGGCAGGGATATATAATACACACAGGGCAGGGATATATAATACACACAGGGCAGGGATATATAATACACACAGGGCAGTGATATATAATACACACAGGGCAGTGATATATAATACACACAGGGCAGGGATATATAATACACACAGGGCAGGGATATATAATACACGCAGGGATATATAATACACACAGGGCAGGGATATATAATACACACAGGGCAGGGATATATAATACACGCAGGGATATATAATACACACAGGGCAGGGATATATAATACACACAGGGCAGGGATATATAATACACGCAGGGATATATAATACACCCAGGGCAGTGATATATAATACACGCAGGGCAGGGATATATAATACACGCAGGGCAGGGATATATAATACACGCAGGGATATATAATACACACAGGGCAGTGATATATAATACACACAGGGCAGTGATATATAATACACACAGGGCAGGGATATATAATACACACAGGGCAGTGATATATAATACACACAGGGCAGGGATAATACACACAGGGCAGGGATATATAATACACACAGGGCAGGGATATATAATACACACAGGGCAGGGATATATAATACACGCAGGGATATATAATACACACAGGGCAGGGATATATAATACACACAGGGCAGGGATATATAATACACACAGGGCAGGGATATATAATACACACAGGGCAGGGATATATAATACACACAGGGCAGTGATATATAATACACACAGGGCAGGGATATATAATACACACAGGGCAGGGATATATAATACACGCAGGGATATATAATACACGCAGGGATATATAATACACACAGGGCAGGGATATATACTACACACAGGGCAGGGATATATAATACACACAGGGCAGGGATATATAATACACACAGGGCAGGGATATATAATACACACAGGGCAGGGATATATAATACACACAGGGCAGGGATATATAATACACACAGGGCAGTGATATATAATACACACAGGGCAGGGATATATAATACACACAGGGCAGGGATATATAATACACGCAGGGATATATAATACACACAGGGCAGGGATATATACTACACACAGGGCAGGGATATATAATACACACAGGGCAGGGATATATAATACACACAGGGCAGGGATATATAATACACACAGGGCAGTGATATATAATACACACAGGGCAGGGATATATAATACACACAGGGCAGGGATATATAATACACACAGGGCAGTGATATATAATACACACAGGGCAGGGATATATAATACACACAGGGCAGTGATATATAATACACACAGGGCAGGGATAATACACACAGGGCAGGGATATATAATACACACAGGGCAGGGATATATAATACACACAGGGCAGGGATATATAATACACGCAGGGATATATAATACACACAGGGCAGGGATATATAATACACACAGGGCAGGGATATATAATACACACAGGGCAGGGATATATAATACACACAGGGCAGTGATATATAATACACACAGGGCAGGGATATATAATACACACAGGGCAGGGATAATACACACAGGGCAGGGATATATAATACACACAGGGCAGGGATATATAATACACACAGGGCAGGGATATATAATACACGCAGGGATATATAATACACACAGGGCAGGGATATATAATACACACAGGGCAGGGATATATAATACACACAGGGCAGGGATATATAATACACACAGGGCAGTGATATATAATACACACAGGGCAGGGATATATAATACACACAGGGCAGGGATATATAATACACGCAGGGATATATAATACACGCAGGGATATATAATACACACAGGGCAGGGATATATACTACACACAGGGCAGGGATATATAATACACACAGGGCAGGGATATATAATACACACAGGGCAGGGATATATAATACACACAGGGCAGGGATATATAATACACACAGGGCAGTGATATATACTACACCCAGGGCAGGGATATATAATACACACAGGGCAGGGATATATAATACACCCAGGGCAGGGATATATAATACACACAGGGCAGGGATATATAATACACACAGGGCAGTGATATATAATACACACAGGGCAGGGATATATAATACACACAGGGCAGGGATATATAATACACGCAGGGATATATAATACACACAGGGCAGGGATATATACTACACACAGGGCAGGGATATATAATACACCCAGGGCAGGGATATATAATACACGCAGGGATATATAATATACACAGTGGGTTTATCTCTCTGCGTGTAATACACAGTCACACACATTATACACAGTGACTCCTGCAGACCACCCTCCCTGCCTTTCCCCCTCATACTTCGTGCACCGAGCAGGCGACGCGCTGCGATGACGTCACGTTGGGCCCAGTCTCGGTTCCAGTTACCCGGTACGAGGAGCCTCCGCCGCCATGTCAGAGCTGAACGTGCCGAGCCCGCCCCCCACGCCGCGACTGATTGGGCAACGGCAACACCACGTCCCGTTCTATTGGCCGGCTGGGATGCCTCTCACCCCGCCCCGCCTGGAACGTGTCCAGCGCTAAGGTGACGTCATGCGGAGTGTTATACGCCCGAGACGTAACGCAACCACTGAGCTCCGATCCAGTCAGTGTGAGGGGAGTGTAGAATAATGGCAGTAATCTTCTAGTCAGTGTGAGGGGAGTGTAGAGTAATGGCGGTAATCTTCCAGTCAGTGTGAGGGGAGTGTAGAGTAATGGCGGTAATCTTCCAGTCAGTGTGAGGGGAGTGTAGAGTAATGGTGCTAATCTTCCAGTCAGTGTGAGGGGAGTGTAGAGTAATGGCAGTAATCTTCCAGTCAGTGTGAGGGGAGTGTAGAGTAATGGCGCTAATCTTCCAGTCAGTGTGAGGGGAGTGTAGAGTAATGGCGGTAATCTTCCAGTCAGTGTGAGGGGAGTGTAGAGTAATGGCAGTAATCTTCCAGTCAGTGTGAGGGGAGTGTAGAGTAATGGCGCTAATCTTCCAGTCAGTGTGAGGGGAGTGTAGAGTAATGGCGCTAATCTTCCAGTCAGTGTGAGGGGAGTGTAGAATAATGGCGCTAATCTTCCAGTCAGTGTGAGGGGAGTGTAGAGTAATGGCAGTAATCTTCCAGTCAGTATGAGGGGAGTGTAGAGTAATGGCAGTAATCTTCCAGTCAGTGTGAGAGGAGTGTAGAGTAATGGCGGTAATCTTCCAGTCAGTATGAGGGGAGTGTAGAGTAATGGCGCTAATCTTCCAGTCAGTGTGAGGGGAGTGTAGAGTAATGGCAGTAATCTTCCAGTCAGTATGAGGGGAGTGTAGAGTAATGGCGCTAATCTTCCAGTCAGTGTGAGGGGAGTGTAGAGTAATGGCGCTAATCTTCCAGTCAGTGTGAGGGGAGTGTAGAGTAATGGCGCTAATCTTCCAGTCAGTGTGAGGGGAGTGTAGAGTAATGGCGCTAATCTTCCAGTCAGTGTGAGGGGAGTGTAGAGTAATGGCGCTAATCTTCTAGTCAGTGTGAGGGGAGTGTAGAGTAATGGCAGTAATCTACCAGTCAGTGTGAGGGGAGTGTAGAGTAATGGCGGTAATCTTCCAGTCAGTGTGAGGGGAGTGTAGAATAATGGCAGTAATCTTCTAGTCAGTGTGAGGGGAGTGTAGAGTAATGGCAGTAATCTTCCAGTCAGTGTGAGGGGAGTGTAGAGTAATGTCGGTAATCTTCCAGTCAGTGTGAGGGGAGTGTAGAGTAATGGCGGTAATCTTCCAGTCAGTATGAGGGGAGTGTAGAGTAATGGCGGTAATCTTCTAGTCAGTGTGAGGGGAGTGTAGAGTAATGGCGGTAATCTTCCAGTCAGTGTGAGGGGAGTGTAGAGTAATGGCGGTAATCTTCCAGTCAGTATGAGGGGAGTGTAGAGTAATGGCGGTAATCTTCTAGTCAGTGTGAGGGGAGTGTAGAGTAATGGCAGTAATCTTCTAGTCAGTGTGAGGGGAGTGTAGAGTAATGGCGGTAATCTTCTAGTCAGTGTGAGGGGAGTGTAGAGTAATGGCGGTAATCTTCTAGTCAGTGTGAGGGGAGTGTAGAGTAATGGCAGTAATCTTCTAGTCAGTGTGAGGGGAGTGTAGAGTAATGGCAGTAATCTTCTAGTCAGTGTGAGGGGAGTGTAGAGTAATGGCAGTAATCTTCCAGTCAGTGTGAGGGGAGTGTAGAGTAATGGCGCTAATCTTCCAGTCAGTGTGAGGGGAGTGTAGAGTAATGGCGGTAATCTTCCAGTCAGTGTGAGGGGAGTGTAGAGTAATGGCGGTAATCTTCCAGTCAGTGTGAGGGGAGTGTAGAGTAATGGCGGTAATCTTCCAGTCAGTGTGAGGGGAGTGTAGAATAATGGCAGTAATCTTCCAGTCAGTATGAGGGGAGTGTAGAGTAATGGCGGTAATCTTCTAGTCAGTGTGAGGGGAGTGTAGAGTAATGGCAGTAATCTTCCAGTCAGTGTGAGGGGAGTGTAGAGTAATGGCAGTAATCTTCCAGTCAGTGTGAGAGGAGTGTAGAGTAATGGCGCTAATCTTCCAGTCAGTGTGAGGGGAGTGTAGAGTAATGTCGGTAATCTTCCAGTCAGTGTGAGGGGAGTGTAGAGTAATGGCAGTAATCTTCTAGTCAGTGTGAGGGGAGTGTAGAGTAATGGCGGTAATCTTCCAGTCAGTGTGAGGGGAGTGTAGAGTAATGGCGGTAATCTTCCAGTCAGTGTGAGAGGAGTGTAGAGTAATGTCGGTAATCTTCCAGTCAGTGTGAGGGGAGTGTAGAGTAATGGCGGTAATCTTCTAGTCAGTGTGAGGGGAGTGTAGAGTAATGGCAGTAATCTTCCAGTCAGTGTGAGGGGAGTGTAGAGTAATGGCAGTAATCTTCCAGTCAGTGTGAGAGGAGTGTAGAGTAATGGTGCTAATCTTCCAGTCAGTGTGAGGGGAGTGTAGAGTAATGTCGGTAATCTTCCAGTCAGTATGAGGGGAGTGTAGAGTAATGGCGGTAATCTTCCAGTCAGTGTGAGGGGAGTGTAGAGTAATGGCGGTAATCTTCCAGTCAGTGTGAGGGGAGTGTAGAGTAATGGCGGTAATCTTCCAGTCAGTGTGAGAGGAGTGTAGAGTAATGGCAGTAATCTTCCAGTCAGTGTGAGGGGAGTGTAGAGTAATGGCGCTAATCTTCCAGTCAGTATGAGGGGAGTGTAGAGTAATGGCAGTAATCTTCTAGTCAGTGTGAGGGGAGTGTAGAGTAATGGCAGTAATCTTCCAGTCAGTGTGAGAGGAGTGTAGAGTAATGGCAGTAATCTTCCAGTCAGTATGAGGGGAGTGTAGAGTAATGGCGGTAATCTTCTAGTCAGTGTGAGGGGAGTGTAGAGTAATGGCAGTAATCTTCTAGTCAGTGTGAGGGGAGTGTAGAGTAATGGCGGTAATCTTCTAGTCAGTGTGAGAGGAGTGTAGAGTAATGGCAGTAATCTTCCAGTCAGTGTGAGAGGAGTGTAGAGTAATGGCGCTAATCTTCCAGTCAGTGTGAGGGGAGTGTAGAGTAATGGTGCTAATCTTCCAGTCAGTGTGAGGGGAGTGTAGAGTAATGGCGGTAATCTTCCAGTCAGTGTGAGGGGAGTGTAGAGTAATGGCGGTAATCTTCTAGTCAGTGTGAGGGGAGTGTAGAGTAATGGCAGTAATCTTCCAGTCAGTGTGAGGGGAGTGTAGAGTAATGGCAGTAATCTTCCAGTCAGTGTGAGGGGAGTGTAGAGTAATGGCAGTAATCTTCCAGTCAGTGTGAGGGGAGTGTAGAGTAATGGCAGTAATCTTCCAGTCAGTGTGAGGGGAGTGTAGAGTAATGGCGGTAATCTTCCAGTCAATGTGAGGGGAGTGTAGAGTAATGGCAGTAATCTTCCAGTCAGTGTGAGAGGAGTGTAGAGTAATGGCAGTAATCTTCCAGTCAGTGTGAGGGGAGTGTAGAGTAATGGCGCTAATCTTCCAGTCAGTGTGAGGGGAGTGTAGAGTAATGGCGCTAATCTTCCAGTCAGTGTGAGGGGAGTGTAGAGTAATGGCGCTAATCTTCCAGTCAGTGTGAGGGGAGTGTAGAGTAATGGCGCTAATCTTCCAGTCAGTGTGAGGGGAGTGTAGAGTAATGGCGGTAATCTTCCAGTCAGTGTGAGGGGAGTGTAGAGTAATGGCGGTAATCTTCCAGTCAGTGTGAGGGGAGTGTAGAGTAATGGCGCTAATCTTCCAGTCAGTGTGAGAGGAGTGTAGAGTAATGGCGGTAATCTTCCAGTCAGTGTGAGGGGAGTGTAGAGTAATGTCGGTAATCTTCCAGTCAGTGTGAGGGGAGTGTAGAGTAATGTCGGTAATCTTCCAGTCAGTGTGAGGGGAGTGTAGAGTAATGTCGGTAATCTTCCAGTCAGTGTGAGAGGAGTGTAGAGTAATGGCGGTAATCTTCCAGTCAGTGTGAGGGGAGTGTAGAGTAATGTCGGTAATCTTCCAATCAGTGTGAGGGGAGTGTAGAGTAATGTCGGTAATCTTCCAGTCAGTGTGAGGGGAGTGTAGAGTAATGTCGGTAATCTTCCAGTCAGTGTGAGGGGAGTGTAGAGTAATGGCGCTAATCTTCCAGTCAGTGTGAGGGGAGTGTAGAGTAATGGCAGTAATCTTCCAGTCAGTGTGAGGGGAGTGTAGAGTAATGGCGGTAATCTTCCAGTCAGTGTGAGGGGAGTGTAGAGTAATGTCGGTAATCTTCCAGTCAGTGTGAGGGGAGTGTAGAGTAATGGCGCTAATCTTCCAGTCAGTGTGAGGGGAGTGTAGAGTAATGGCAGTAATCTTCCAGTCAGTGTGAGGGGAGTGTAGAGTAATGGCGGTAATCTTCCAGTCAGTGTGAGGGAAGTGTAGAGTAATGGCGGTAATCTTCCAGTCAGTGTGAGGGGAGTGTAGAGTAATGGCGCTAATCTTCCAGTCAGTGTGAGGGGAGTGTAGAGTAATGTCGGTAATCTTCCAGTCAGTGTGAGGGGAGTGTAGAGTAATGGTGGTAATCTTCCAGTCAGTGTGAGGGGAGTGTAGAGTAATGGCGCTAATCTTCCAGTCAGTGTGAGAGGAGTGTAGAGTAATGGCAGTAATCTTCCAGTCAGCGTTAGGGGAGTGTAGAGTAATGGCAGTAATCTTCCAGTCAGTGTGAGAGGAGTGTAGAGTAATGTCGGTAATCTTCCAGTCAGCGTGAGGGGAGTGTAGAGTAATGGCGCTGATCTTCCAGTCAGTATGAGGGGAGTGTAGAGTAATGGCGGTAATCTTCCAGTCAGTGTGAGGGGAGTGTAGAGTAATGGTGCTAATCTTCCAGTCAGTGTGAGGGGAGTGTAGAGTAATGGCGCTAATCTTCCAGTCAGTGTGAGGGGAGTGTAGAGTAATGGCGGTAATCTTCCAGTCAGTGTGAGGGGAGTGTAGAGTAATGGCAGTAATCTTCCAGTCAGTGTGAGGGGAGTGTAGAGTAATGGCGCTAATCTTCCAGTCAGTGTGAGAGGAGTGTAGAGTAATGGCAGTAATCTTCCAGTCAGTGTGAGGGGAGTGTAGAGTAATGGCGCTAATCTTCCAGTCAGTGTGAGAGGAGTGTAGAGTAATGGCAGTAATCTTCCAGTCAGTGTGAGGGGAGTGTAGAGTAATGGCAGTAATCTTCCAGTCAGTGTGAGGGGAGTGTAGAGTAATGGCGGTAATCTTCCAGTCAGTGTGAGGGGAGTGTAGAGTAATGGCGCTAATCTTCCAGTCAGTGTGAGGGGAGTGTAGAGTAATGGCGCTAATCTTCCAGTCAGTGTGAGGGGAGTGTAGAGTAATGGCGCTAATCTTCCAGTCAGTGTGAGGGGAGTGTAGAGTAATGGCGCTAATCTTCTAGTCAGTGTGAGGGGAGTGTAGAATAATGGCGGTAATCTTCCAGTCAGTGTGAGGGGAGTGTAGAGTAATGGCGCTAATCTTCCAGTCAGTGTGAGGGGAGTGTAGAGTAATGGCGCTAATCTTCCAATCAGTGTGAGGGGAGTGTAGAGTAATGGCGGTAATCTTCCAGTCAGTGTGAGGGGAGTGTAGAGTAATGGCGGTAATCTTCCAGTCAGTGTGAGGGGAGTGTAGAGTAATGGCGGTAATCTTCCAGTCAGTGTGAGGGGAGTGTAGAGTAATGGCAGTAATCTTCCAGTCAGTGTGAGGGGAGTGTAGAGTAATGGCGCTAATCTTCCAGTCAGTGTGAGGGGAGTGTAGAGTAATGGCGCTAATCTTCCAGTCAGTGTGAGGGGAGTGTAGAGTAATGGCGCTAATCTTCCAGTCAGTGTGAGGGGAGTGTAGAGTAATGGCGGTAATCTTCCAGTCAGTGTGAGGGGAGTGTAGAGTAATGGCGGTAATCTTCCAGTCAGTGTGAGGGGAGTGTAGAGTAATGGCGGTAATCTTCCAGTCAGTGTGAGGGGAGTGTAGAGTAATGGCGGTAATCTTCCAGTCAGTGTGAGGGGAGTGTAGAATAATGGCGCTAATCTTCTAGTCAGTGTGAGGGGAGTGTAGAATAATGGCGGTAATCTTCCAGTCAGTGTGAGGGGAGTGTAGAGTAATGGCGCTAATCTTCCAGTCAGTGTGAGGGGAGTGTAGAGTAATGGCGCTAATCTTCCAGTCAGTGTGAGGGGAGTGTAGAGTAATGGCGCTAATCTTCCAGTCAGTGTGAGGGGAGTGTAGAGTAATGGCGCTAATCTTCCAGTCAGTGTGAGGGGAGTGTAGAGTAATGGCGGTAATCTTCCAGTCAGTGTGAGGGGAGTGTAGAGTAATGGCGGTAATCTTCCAGTCAGTGTGAGGGGAGTGTAGAGTAATGGCAGTAATCTTCCAGTCAGTATGAGGGGAGTGTAGAGTAATGGCGGTAATCTTCTAGTCAGTGTGAGGGGAGTGTAGAGTAATGGCGCTAAACTTCCAGTCAGTGTGAGGGGAGTGTAGAGTAATGGCGGTAATCTTCCAGTCAGTGTGAGGGGAGTGTAGAGTAATGGCGGTAATCTTCCAGTCAGTGTGAGGGGAGAGTAGAGTAATGGCGGTAATCTTCCAGTCAGTGTGAGGGGAGTGTAGAATAATGGCGCTAATCTTCCAGTCAGTGTGAGGGGAGTGTAGAGTAATGGCGCTAATCTTCCAGTCAGTGTGAGGGGAGTGTAGAGTAATGGTGCTAAACTTCCAGTCAGTGTGAGGGGAGTGTAGAGTAATGGCGGTAATCTTCCAGTCAGTGTGAGGGGAGTGTAGAGTAATGGCGCTAATCTTCCAGTCAGTGTGAGGGGAGTGTAGAGTAATGGCGGTAATCTTCCAGTCAGTGTGAGTGGAGTGTAGAGTAATGGCGGTAAACTTCCAATAATAATACGTTATGCTATATCACTGGTAGTCCGTGTGGGAATGTGACGACAGTAACAGCGGTGTAATAATAATACGTCATGTTATATCACTGGTAGTCAGTGTGGGAATGTGACGCCAGTAACAGCAGTGTAATAATAATACGTTATGCTATATCACTGGCAGTCAGTGTGGGAGTGTGACGCCAGTAACAGCGATGTAATAATAATACGTTATGCTATATCACTGGTAGTCAGTGTGGGAGTGTGACGCCAGTAACAGCGGTGTAATAATAATACGTTATGCTATATCACTGGTAGTCAGTGTGGGAATGTGACGCCAGTAACAGCGGTGTAATAATAATACGTTATGTTATATCACTAGCAGTCAGTGTGGGAATGTGACGCCAGTAACAGCGGTGTAATAATAATACGTTATGCTATATCACTGGTATTCAGTGTGGGAATGTGAAGCCAGTAACAGCGGTGTAATAATAATACGTTATGCTATATCATTGGCAGTCAGTGTGGGAATGTGAAGCCAGTAACAGCGGTTTAATAATAATACATTGTTATATCACTGGCAGTCAGTGTGGGAATGTGAAGCCAGTAACAGCGGTGTAATAATAATACGTTATGTTATATCACTGGCAGTCAGTGTGGGAATGTGAAGCCAGTAACAGCGGTGTAATAATAATACGTTATGTTATATCACTGGCAGTCAGTGTGGGAATGTGAAGCCAGTAACAGCGGTGTAATAATAATACGTTATGCTATATCATTGGCAGTCAGTGTGGGAATGTGACGCCAGTAACAGCGGTGTAATAATAATACGTTATACTATATCACTGGTAGTCGGTGTGGGAATGTGAAGCCAGTAACAGCGGTGTAATAATAATACGTAATGCTATATCACTGGTAGTCAGTGTGGGAATGTGATGCCAGTAACAGCGGTGTAATAATAATACGTTATGCTATATCACTGGTAGTCAGTGTGGGAATGTGAAGCCCGTAACAGTAGTGTAAAAACAATACTTCAGATCAATAACGGAATCTATCTAATACCAATACTTCAGATCAATAACGAAATCTATCCAATACCAATACTTCACGTCAATAACGGAATCTATCCAATACCAACACTTCAGATCAATAACGGAATCTATCCAATACCAACACTTCAGATCAATAACGGAATCTATCCAATTCAACACTTCAGATCAATAACGGAATCTATCCAATACCAACACTTCACGTCAATAACGGAATCTATCCAATACCAATACTTCAGATCAATAACGGAATCTATCCAATACCAATACTTCAGATCAATAACGGAATCTATCCAATACCAATACTTCAGATCAATAACGGAATCTATCTAATACCAATACTTCAGATCAATAACGGAATCTATCCAATACCAACACTTCACGTCAATAACGGAATCTATCCAATACCAATACTTCAGATCAATAACGGAATCTATCCAATACCAATACTTCAGATCAATAACGGAATCTATCTAATACCAATACTTCAGATCAATAACGGAATCTATCTAATACCAATACTTCAGATCAATAACGGAATCTATCTAATACCAATACTTCAGATCAATAACGGAATCTAATACCAATACTTCAAATCACTAACGGAATCTATCCAATACCAACACTTCAGATCAATAACGGAATCTATCCAATACCAATACTTCACGTCAATAACGGAATCTATCCAATACCAACACTTCAGATCAATAACGGAATCTATCCAATACCAACACTTCAGATCAATAACGGAATCTATCCAATACCAACACTTCAGATCAATAACGGAATCTATCCAATACCAACACTACAGATCAATAACGGAATCTATCCAATACTTCAGATCAATAACGGAATCTATCCAATACCAATACTTCAGATCAATAACGGAATCTAATACCAATACTTCAGATCAATAACGGAATCTAATACCAATACTTCAGATCAATAACGGAATCTAATACCAATACTTCAGATCAACAACGGAATCTATCCAATACCAATACTTCAGATCAACAACGGAATCTATCCAATACCAATACTTCAGATCAACAACGGAATCTATCCAATACCAATACTTCAGATCAACAACGGAATCTATCCAATACCAATACTTCAGATCAACAACGGAATCTATCCAATACCAATACTTCAGATCAACAACGGAATCTATCCAATACCAATACTTCAGATCAACAACGGAATCTATCCAATACCAATACTTCAGATCAACAACGGAATCTATCCAATACCAATACTTCAGATCAACAACGGAATCTATCCAATACCAATACTTCAGATCAATAACGGAATCTATCCAATACCAATACTTCAGATCAATAACGGAATCTATCCAATACCAATACTTCAGATCAATAACGGAATCTATCCAATACCAATACTTCAGATCAATAACGGAATCTATCCAATACCAATACTTCAGATCAATAACGGAATCTATCCAATACCAATACTTCAGATCAATAACGGAATCTAATACCAATACTTCAGATCAATAACGGAATCTAATACCAATACTTCAGATCAATAACGGAATCTAATACCAATACTTCAGATCAATAACAGAATCTATCTAATACCAATACTTCAGATCAATAACGGAATCTAATACCAATACTTCAGATCAATAACGGAATCTAATACCAATACTTCAGATCAATAACGGAATCTAATACCAATACTTCAGATCAATAACGGAATCTAATACCAATACTTCAGATCAATAACAGAATCTATCCAATACCAATACTTCAGATCAATAACGGAATCTATCCAATACCAACACTTCAGATCAATAACGGAATCTCTACAATACCAATACTTCAGATCAATAACGGAATCTAATACCAACACTTCAGATCAATAACGGAATCTAATACCAATACTTCAGATCAATAACAGAATCTATCTAATACCAATACTTCAGATCAATAACGGAATCTAATACCAATACTTCAGATCAATAACAGAATCTATCCAATACCAATACTTAAGATCAATAACGGAATCTATCCAATACCAATACTTAAGATCAATAACGGAATCTATCCAATACCAATACTTAAGATCAATAACGGAATCTATCCAATACCAATACTTCAGATCAATAACAGAATCTATCCAATACCAATACTTCAGATCAATAACAGAATCTATCCAATACCAATACTTCAGATCAATAACGGAATCTATCTAATACCAATACTTCACATCAATAACACAATTTCATCACTTTGAAGAACACATGTAACATGACATATAATATATGCAGACCCATATACATATAGAGAGAGTGAGAGAGGAGACCTGATGCTTTTCACCCTATTGGGGCGAGGTCACGGATGGTCAGTAAGAGGTGTCTGTATGTGAGATGGGGGCAGTGATTTTGGATGTTAGAATCCTGGCTGAAGTGGTTCATGCTGAATGTTGATTGAGGGGAGTACAGGTTAAAGGATGTTGATACGCTGTGATTGGATGCATGGCATGCGCTGACTGAGAGTGATGAGTAACCAGTATTTAATATTGTATATTCCAGGACAGTGCTTCCAGTACGAGATTAGATATCATAGGGTGAAATGAGTCAGGTCTCTCCAGAGAGGGTCTGCATACCACATTATACAGATTGTATATTTTACCCGTCTGTCCGTGTCTGTATTATATGATATGTCAAATTAGATTTATTGGTGATTCATTTCTTTTATTGATTTGACGTATTCGTGTTGTCTCTGAGCACTCACGTCAACATATTCTAAGTCGTTAGCCATTACTGTGGAATCAGCCTCTTTCTGTGCTCCGCGGCTATATGTGGCATGCAGGGTATGTGGTTTGAGCCAGCTGTGATGTAACGCAAGAAGGAGGGGCTTGGAGAGCTAGGCGAGACTGTTGCTATAGTAACAGCAGGATATTACACTTTATTTGCTGTGAAATGGGAAGAGATGAGGATTGTAGGTGGAGCTGGCCCTTTAAACTGCATTACACGTGTTTGTACAATCAATATGGAGAATTCACTGCCCCCTTGTGGTCATTCCACGTGTTGCAGGCCAGTGCCGCCCTGTTTGCTATGTTTGGAGGTTGGAATTTCTGTCTCTACAGCTTTGAACTGTGTGTTTTGGAGGGGCCTCTGGAGTAAAGAATGAGGAGGGGTGCCAGAGTCGTAAACACCAGAGACTATGCACCTCTTGAATGGAGTAGATATCAGAGGGTACAGACATGTTACTGGAGTTCAATACTCATAAATGTCTGAGATTATGGCTCCTGTGATGAAGACACAAATCACTTTTCAGACTGTCTCCAGTGTTCAGTATTGTGGTCACATGACAAGTGATATTATGTGATGTTATGTGTGAACCTCCTGCTCGCTCAGGAAAACTGAAATCAGTAACTTTATATGACACAGAGGGACAGCACCCACTGCGGTACCGTGCCTCCCCCATGTAGTACCGTGCCTCCCCGTGTAATACCGTGCCTCCCCGTGTAATACCGTGCCTCCCCGTGTAATACCGTGCCTCCCCGTGTAATACCGTGCCTCCCCGTGTAATACCGTGCCTCCCCGTGTAATACCGTGCCAATACCGTGCCTCCCTGTGTAATACCGTGCCTCCCCGTGTAATACCGTGCCTCCCCGTGTAATACCGTGCCTCCCCGTGTAATACCGTGCCTCCCCGTGTAATACCGTGCCTCCCCGTGTAATACCGTGCCTCCCCGTGTAATACCGTGCCACCCCGTGTAATACCGTGCCTCCCCGTGTAATACCGTGCCTCCCCCATGTAGTACCGTGCCTCCCCGTGTAATACCGTGCCTCCCCGTGTAATACCGTGCCTCCCCGTGTAATACCGTGCCTCCCCGTGTAATACCGTGCCTCCCCGTGTAATACCGTGCCTCCCTGTGTAATACCGTGCCTCCCTGTGTAATACCGTGCCTCCCCGTGTAATACCGTGCCTCCCCGTGTAATACCGTGCCTCCCCGTGTAATACCGTGCCTCCCCGTGTAATACCGTGCCTCCCCGTGTAATACCGTGCCTCCCCCATGTAGTACCGTGCCTCCCCGTGTAATACCGTGCCTCCCCGTGTAATAACGTGCCTCCCTGTGTAATACCGTGCCAATACCGTGCCTCCCTGTGTAATACCGTGCCTCCCCGTGTAATACCGTGCCTCCCCGTGTAATAGCGTGTCTCCCCGTGTAATACCGTGCCTCCCCGTGTAATACCGTGCCTCCCCGTGTAATACAGTGCCTCCCCGTGTAATACCGTGCCTCCCCGTGTAATACCGTGCCTCCCCGTGTCATACCGTGCCTCCCCGTGTAATACCGTGCCTCCCCCATGTAGTACCGTGCCTCCCCGTGTAATACCGTGCCTCCCCGTGTAATACCGTGCCTCCCCGTGTATGCCTCCCCGTGTAATACCGTGCCTCCCCATGTAATACCGTGCCTCCTTTTGTAATACCGTGCCAATACCGTGCCTCCCTGTGTAATACCGTGCCTCCCCGTGTAATACCGTGCCTCCCTGTGTAATACCGTGCCTCCCTGTGTAATACCGTGCCTCCCTGAGTAATACCGTGTAATACCGTGCCTCCCCGTGTAATACCGTGCCTCCCCGTGTAATACCGTGCCTCCCCGTGTAATACAGTGCCTCCCCGTGTAATACCGTGCCTCCCCGTGTAATACCGTGCCTCCCCGTGTAATACCGTGCCTCCCCGTGTAATACAGTGCCTCCCCGTGTAATACCGTGCCTCCCCGTGTAATACCGTGCCTCCCCGTGTAATACCGTGCCTCCCCGTGTAATACCGTGCCTCCCTGTGTAATACCGTGCCTCCCCGTGTAATACCGTGCCTCCCCGTGTAATACCGTGCCTCCCCGTGTAATACCGTGCCTCCCTGTGTGGTACCTTCCCTCCCCGTGCTGTACCGTGCCTCCCCATGTAATAGCGTGTCTCCCTGTGTGGTTCGTTCCCTCCCCGTGCTGTACCGTGCCTCCCCGTGTAATACCGTGCCTCCCTGTGTGGTACCTTCCCTCCCCGTGCTGTACCGTGCCTCCCCATGTAATAGCGTGTCTCCCTGTGTGGTACCTTCCCTCCCCGTGCTGTACTGTGCCTCCCATGTGTGTTACCATGCCTCTCCGTGCAGTTCCCTGCCTCCCCAGTGCTCATGTTTTGGAGGGACAGTGGCTCTTTTGCACCCAGACCCAGATTATCCCTCTTGGCCATTTAAAGCCCAATGCTAATACGGAGGTATAGATACCGGCACTGAGTGAAATCTAGTACTAGATATACAGAAATGTGCTGATACACAGATACACAGTGATAGCAGCTTTCTGCCTTAATAAAAGAAAATGTTGAAAGTTTCCCCATGCATGCTTAAACTCCTTCACTGTTTTAACCTCTACCACTTCTACTGGAAGACTATTCCATACATCCACTACCCTCTCAGTAATGTAATACTTTCATTAGTCCCTGACCTTATCTTATATCCAGGATAGCCTTATACCTATCCCATGCATGCTTAAACTCCTTCACTGTATTAACCTCTACCACCTCTGCTGGAAGACTATTCCATGCATCCACTACCCTCTCAGTAATGTAATACTTTCATTAGTCCCTGGCCTTATCTTATATCTAGGACAGCCTTATACCTATCCCATGCATGCTTAAACTCCTTCACTGTTTTAACCTCTACCACTTCTACTGGAAGACTATTCCATACATCCACTACCCTCTCAGTAATGTAATACTTTCGTTAGTCCCTAGCTTTATCTTATATCTAGGATAGCCTTATACCTATCCCATGCATGCTTAAACTCCTTCACTGTTTTAACCTCTACCACTTCTACTGGAAGACTATTCCATGCATCCACTACCCTCTCAGTAATGTAATACTTTCATTAGTCCCTGGCCTTATCTTATATCTAGGATAGCCTTATACCTATCCCATGCATGCTTAAACTCCTTCATATATTAACCTCTACCACTTCTACTGGAAGACTATTCCATACATCCACTACCCTCTCAGTAATGTAATACTTTCATTAGTCCCTGGCCTTATCTTATATCTAGGATAGCCTTATACCTATCCCACGCATGCTTAAACTCCTTCACTGTATTAACCTCTACCACTTCTACTGAGAGACTATTCCATACACCCACTACCCTCTCAGTAAAGTAATACTTTCATTAGTCCCTGGCCTTATCTTATATTTAGAATAGCCTTATAGCCTTATACCTATCCCACGCATGCTTAAACTCCTTCACTGTATTAACCTCTACCACTTCTACTGGAAGACTATTCCATACATCCACTACCCTCTCAGTAATGTAATACTATCATTAGTCCCTGGCCTTATCTTATATCTAGGATAGCCTTATACCTATCCCATGCATGCCTAAACTCCTTCACTGTATTAACCTCTACCACATCTACTGGAAGACTATTCCATACATCCACTACCCTCTCAGTAATGTAATACTTTCATTAGTCTCTGGACTTATCTTATATCTAGGATAGCCTTATACCTATCCCATGCATGCTTAAACTCCTTCACTGTATTAACCTCTACCACTTCTACTGGAAGACTATTCCATACATCCACTACCCTCTCAGTAAAGTAATACTTTCATTAGGCCCGGGCCTTATCTTATATCTAGGATAGCCTTATACCTATCCCATGCATGCTTAAACTCCTTCACTGTATTAACCTCTACCACTTCTACTGGAAGACTATTCCATACATCCACTACCCTCTCAGTAAAGTAATACTTTCATTAGTCCCTGGCTTACCTTATATCTAGGATAGCCTTATACCTATCCCATGCATGCTTAAACTCCTTCACTGTATTAACCTCTACCACTTCTATTGGAAGACTATTCCATGCATCCACTACCCTCTCAGTAATGTAATACTTTCATTAGTCCCTGGCCTTATCTTATATCTAGGATAGCCTTATACCTATCCCATGCATGCTTAAACTACATCGCTGTATTAACCTCTACCACTTCTACTGGAAGACTATTCCATACATCCACTACCCTCTCAGTAAAGTAATACTTTCATTAGTCCCTGGCCTTATCTTATATCTAGGATAGCCTTATACCTATCCCATGCATGCCTAAACTCCTTCACTGTATTAACCTCTACCACATCTACTGGAAGACTATTCCATACATCCACTACCCTCTCAGTAATGTAATACTTTCATTAGTCTCTGGACTTATCTTATATCTAGGATAGCCTTATACCTATCCCATGCATGCTTAAACTCCTTCACTGTATTAACCTCTACCACTACTACTGGAAGACTATTCCATACATCCACTACCCTCTCAGTAATGTAATACTTTCATTAGTCCCTGACCTTATCTTATATCTAGGACAGCCTTATACCTATCCCATGCATGCTTAAACTCCTTCACTGTATTAACCTCTACCACTTCTACTGGAAGACTATTCCATACATCCACTACCCTCTCAGTAAAGCAATACTTTCATTAGTCCCTGACCTTATCTTATATCTAGGACAGCCTTATACCTATCCCATGCATGCTTAAACTCCTTCACTGTATTAACCTCTACCACTTCTACTGGAAGACTATTCCATACATCCACTACCCTCTCAGTAAAGCAATACTTTCATTAGTCCCTGCCCTTATCTTATATCTAGGATAGCCTTATACCTATCCCATGCATGCTTAAACTCCTTCACTGTATTAACCTCTACCACTTCTACTGGAAGACTATTCCTTACATCCACTACCCTCTCAGTAATGTAATACTTTCATTAGTCCCCGACCTTATCTTATATCTAGGATAGCCTTATACCTATCCCACGCATGCTTAAACTCCTTCACTGTATTAACCTCTACCACTTCTACTGGAAGACTATTCCATGCATCCACTACCCTCTCAGTAACGTAATACTTTCATTAGTCCCTGGTCTTATCTTATATCTAGGATAGCCTTATACCTATCCCACGCATGCTTAAACTCCTTCACTGTATTAACCTCTACCACTTCTACTGGAAGACTATTCCATACATCCACTACCCTCTCAGTAATGTAATACTTTCATTAGTCCCTGACCTTATCTTATATCTAGGATAGCCTTATACCTATCCCACGCATGCTTAAACTCCTTCACTGTATTAACCTCTACCACTTCTACTGGAAGACTATTCCATACATCCACTACCCTCTCAGTAAAGTAATACTTTCATTAGTCCCTGGTCTTATCTTATATCTAGGATAGCCTTATACCTATCCCATGCATGCTTAAACTCCCTCACTGTATTAACCTCTACCACTTCTACTGGAAGACTATTCCATACATCCACTACCCTCTCAGTAATGTAATACTTTCATTAGTCCCTGGCATTAGCTTATATCTAGGAGAGCCTTATACCTATCCCATGCATGCTTAAACTCCTTCACTGTATTACCCTCTACCACTTCTACTGGAAGACTATTCCATGCATCCACTACCCTCTCAGTAATGTAATACTATCATTAGTCCCTGTCCTTATCTTATATCTAGGATAGCCTTATACCTATCCCATGCATGCTTAAACTCCTTCACTGTATTAACCTCTACCACTTCTACTGGAAGACTATTCCATGCATCCACTACCCTCTCAGTAAAGTAATACTTTCATTAGTCCCTGGCCTTATCTTATATCTAGGACAGCCTTATACCTATCCCATGCATGCTTAAACTCCTTCACTGTATTAACCTCTACCACTTCTACTTGAAGACTTTTCCATGCATCCACTACCCTCTCAGTAAAGTAATACTTTCATTAGTCCCTGGCCTTATCTTATATCTAGGATAGCCTTATACCTATCCCACGCATGCTTAAACTCCTTCACTGTATTAACCTCTACCACTTCTACTGGAAGACTATTCCATGCATCCACTACCCTCTCAGTAAAGTAATCCTTTCATTAGTCCCTGGCCTTATCTTATATCTAGGATAGCCTTATACCTATCCCATGCATGCTTAAACTCCTTCACTGTATTAACCTCTACCACTTCTACTGGAAGACTATTCCATACATCCACTACCCTCTCAGTAAAGTAATACTTACATTAGTCCCTGGCCTTATATTATATCAAGGATAGCCTTATACCTATCCCATGCATGCTTAAACTCCTTCACTGTATTAACCTCTACCACTTCTACTGGAAGACTATTCCATACATCCACTACCCTCTCAGTAATGTAATACTATCATTAGTCCCTGGCCTTATCTTATATCTAGGATAGCCTTATACCTATCCCATGCATGCTTAAACTCCTTCACTGTATTAACCTCTACCACTTCTACTGGAAGACTATTCCATGCATCCACTACCCTCTCAGTAATGTAATACTTTCATTAGTCCCTGACCTTATCTTATATCTAGGATAGCCTTATACCTATCCCATGCATGCTTAAACTCCTTCACTGTATTAACCTCTACCACTTCTACTGGAAGACTATTCCATGCATCCACTACCCTCTCAGTAATGTAATACTTTCATTAGTCCCTGGCCTTATCTTATATCTAGGATAGCCTTATACCTATCCCATGCATGCTTAAACTCCTTCACTGTATTAACCTCTACCACTTCTACTGGAAGACTATTCCATGCATCCACTACCCTCTCAGTAAAGTAATACTTTCATTAGTCCCTGGCCTTATCTTATATCTAGGACAGCCTTATACCTATCCCATGCATGCTTAAACTCCTTCACTGTATTAACCTCTACCACTTCTACTGGAAGACTTTTCCATGCATCCACTACCCTCTCAGTAAAGTAATACTTTCATTAGTCCCTGGCCTTATCTTATATCTAGGATAGCCTTATACCTATCCCACGCATGCTTAAACTCCTTCACTGTATTAACCTCTACCACTTCTACTGGAAGACTATTCCATACATCCACTACCCTCTCAGTAATGTAATACTATCATTAGTCCCTGGCCTTATCTTATATCTAGGATAGCCTTATACCTATCCCATGCATGCTTAAACTCCTTCACTGTATTAACCTCTACCACTTCTACTGGAAGACTATTCCATGCATCCACTACCCTCTCAGTAATGTAATACTTTCATTAGTCCCTGACCTTATCTTATATCTAGGATAGCCTTATACCTATCCCATGCATGCTTAAACTCCTTCACTGTATTAACCTCTACCACTGGCTATGATATCCGAATTACGGAGGCACATGAGGTCATACTGGGTAACTCGTACTCCTGATATGTCCCCCATGTGCCCGGAATGATTCCCACTTCAGAGGCACCATGTCAGGCGTTGGAGACTCTTTGGATGTCTGAAGCACATGTGCAAGCTCAGCACTTCTCTAAAGAGAGACCCGCAACGCATGTGCATCATGCATGTTGTACACACATGGTCTCTTCTATTGATTACATGAAAAAAAACTGGGTCTGTCACTGCTTGCAGAGCCATGCTGATGGATCCTGATGTCATGGGATGGATCCTGATGTCATGGGATGGATCCTGATCACTGATATTACGTATTGGATGCTTATTGCTGATCCTATGTGATGGATCCTTATTGCTGATCCTACGTGATGGATCCTTATTGTTGATCCTACACGATAAATCCTAATAGCTGATCCTATGTAATGGATCCTGATATCTGATCCTACCTGATGGATCATTGATCAGTCTGTGTCCACCTGGAAGACCTTCTCTCCCCAGCCATGTATACACAAACATCTGTGTGAGTATGCATGCAGTGTGTGTGCATCTGTGTGAGTATGCATGCAGTGTGTGTACATCTGTGTGAGTATGCATGCAGTGTGTGTGTGTGGATCTGTGTGAGTATGCATGCAGTGTGTGTGTGTGAGTATGCATGCAGTGTGTGTGTGTGAGTATGCATGCAGTGTGTGTGTGTGTGCGCACCTGTCAGTATGCATGCAATCTATGTGACTTCCAGACAGGTGCACACACACTGCATGCATACTCACACAGGTACACACACACTGCATGCATACTTACACAGGTGCACACACACTGCATGCATACTCACACAGGTACACACACACTGCATGCATACTCACACAGGTGCACACACACTGCATGCATACTCACACAGGTGCACACACACTGCATGCATACTCACACAGGTGCACACACACTGCATGCATACTCACACAGGTAAACACACACTGGAAGTCACATAGATTGCATGCATACTCACACATGTACACACACACTGGAAGTCACATAGATTGCATGCATACTCACACAGGTACACACACACACTGGAAGCCACATAGCTTGCATGCATTTGCACACACAGGTACACACACACTGGAAGTCACATAGATTGCATGCATACTCACACAGGTACACACACACTGGAAGTCACATAGATTGCATGCATACTCACACAGGTACACACACACACTGGAAGCCACATAGCTTGCATGCATTTGCACACACAGGTACACACACACTGGAAGTCACATAGATTGCATGCATACTCACACAGGTACACACACACTGGAAGTCACATAGATTGCATGCATACTCACACAGGTACACACACACTGGAAGCCACATAGATTGCATGCATACTCACACAGGTACACACACACTGGAAGCCACATAGATTGCATGCATACTCACACAGGTACACACACACTGGAAGTCACATAGATTGCATGCATACTCACACAGGTACACACACACTGGAAGCCACATAGATTGCATGCATTTGCACACACACAGTTGTAGATAGAGAGAGAGAGGTGCCTCCTCCTCCGTCCTCCTCCTCTCAGTGCCTCCCCCTCCTCCTCTCTCCACCTCCAGCCGATGTGATAAACTCTCCCCGGGCCGAGGCTGCCAGGGAGCCGGGACTCAGTGCCACCCAGCCGGCCAGGACTACCCCCATGCACCGGGGAGCCACCAGGAAGGTAGGTGCTCCAATATGGGGCCAGGGAAGGGCAGCATCACCAAGCCCACACCCCCCTCCCCGCAGCTAGCAGACAGAGCAGCATGGGAGTGCTGGGGGCAATCTAAGGGGTGTGGAGGTAGTACTAGGGGGATGCTGGGGAGAGTTTGGGGGTCACCCCCAAAGTGGAGGGGGGGTATGCTCCCTACCACTATATGTACCCCCCTTAAAGTGCCTGCTTTGGGGGAAAACAAAAGCCATCCTGTCAGCCATATCAGCTCCCCTCCCCCTCATTTAGAGGGGGCTCACATCCTATGCATCCAGCTCAGGACCCCCCATGTCTGTATCAGGCCTTATTGCTCTTTCTCAATTTCTCCAATTTTTTTTTTTTTTTTTACCAGCAGATTTGTTTTATTAGAAGGGCGCCACCTGCAGGACAACATCCCACAAATAGGACAAATTCATTTCAAAAAAAGGAATTATTTGCTTTTTTCCTATTTTGCAAAATCTCAAAGTTTCATTTTCTTAGCAAAGAATATTTTTGTTTCTGGATTTTTACATTTTTATATAAGAAACAATCTCTAGGTCCCTTTCTGCTGTGATGATTACAGGAATCTACAAATGCTAATCCTAGGGTTTTTTTGTTTTTTTTTAAATGGCTGATAAATTAATTTGAATCACAATTTTTTTTTTTTTTTTTAAACGTACAAATTCTGTGCATTTCCCAAATGTAAGGGTTGGCAACGTGTTATGTCTCATACAGTTAGGGGAAAAAAGAACAAAAAAATCAGAAATTTGAATTGTTTTAGCAAACATGAAATGCCTTCAATTTGTCTGTGTGGAAATTCTTGTCCTTGGATTCCGAGAATAGACAATTTATCCTCTGAAATCAGAATGTAATGACAAATTTGTCAAAGACACACCCAATTAAATTTCCAGTTACATTTCTTTCATATAAATGCTAAAATCAGGGCTGTGCAGAATTTTGAAGTATGTTTTGTGAAATCTGGGACTGTCTCTGTTCATGTTAGTGCAGAACTAGGCTTTCAATGTTTTATAGGGTATTTGTTTGAAATATTTTCCATTTTGGTCTAAACTTTCAGTGCAGGATGCTGATTCATTTATTTTTCTCTGAATGTGAATTCCTGTTGAAAACAAGTTTTATGCTGCAATTAAAATATGATTATTCTACGTATCCAAACGTCTCCCAAATGTGACACATTTCATTCACCCAGTGTCTGCCATATTGAATTAAAATTGAATAAATTGATTTGTTTTAATTGGCTGTTAAAGATGAAAACTGGTTGGAATTGAACTAAAACCATATTTTCTTAATCCTCTTTCTCAGCCTTATGCTTTTTTGTTTTGATTGAGAGATTTCCAGATTGCTCATCGTGATATAAATCAGTGTATTTCAGAGTTTAGATGATTTTGCAGCTGTATAATTTATTTGTTTTCTAAATATAAAGTTTTTAAAACATTTACAAAAAAAAAAAAAAAATGCCATTTCACCTATGAATGTTTTTAGTCTTCTTACAACATGAACCTATTTTATTTCTAATTAAATTTACTCTTGTACGAATACATTTTTAGATATTTTTATTGGAAAAGTAATTCCACTATAATTTTTTTTTTTCTGGTGCCCTTGATGATATATTTAGATTTTAGCCACTTGTCTTCATGGTAACATGATTTTAAACATAATCGTCTGTTTAATTATTTCGGACTGTTCAAAGCACTAATCTTGTTGAAGAATTTTATGCAGTATTTAACCTTTCAGTTTCCAAAGGGATTTGTACTCACACGGGCCAAATATATTCTTGCTTGAATTATCTCCCTTAAGTAATAATAATAATAATTGTTTAAAAAAAAAAAAAAAATACTATCGAGTGTGCAGAACCACAAAAAAACTAAATTTGTAGTTTTCTCTTTTTATCTTTTTAAAATTACAATCTTTCATTTTGTAGTAAAATAAAAATATTCAAAATGTTAAAGCAACTGTAAAACAACTGTAGGATTTAAAGCTTTTATCTAGTGATTCTATTGTGGCAGCACAGACACAAGTGGTACCCAAACAGGCCGTGATTAGATGACTGAATTATTTTTTTTCCAGGCCGGATTCAAAAAGAAATTTTATCGTCGGGGAAAAAATATCCCCTGGGCTTAATATGCCCCATCCCTCGAACAATTTCTATCTAGTGCAGAGAATCCCAAGAATTGGTGAATGTTGAGACAATTTTTTAAGCATTCTTTTATATTTTTATTATTATTCGGGAAGGGAAATGATAAAAGGGTTCGATTTATAAATGGAGGTGAAAGAAGAATACATTTTTAAAAAGGAACTTTTTCCACCGGTTTAGAACAGTCAATGCATTGTACGCCCTGTGTTTTTTGCCGTGTTTTTTTTTTGTATTTTTTATTTTCCATCACTCATACGGTACATTACAAGTTCATACCTCCCAACATTTTAAATGGCCAAAGAGGGTTGTTTCATTTCTTGTGGGAGGGGCTATGGGTGGTGGGGCTTTACAGGAACATTTTCAGTGACTTTATGGCCAGTTGGTGTCTTTTTCATGAAGTTTATTAAAGTCCTTCCTTTTAGAACAAAAACAAATTATTTTATTTTCACAAATTTAATATAAAATCACTTTACTGCGGTGTAATTGTCTCAAAAAAAACTACATTTTTTTTTCCATCTCTGCTTTGAGAATTTTTTTGTAACCCTCTTTTATACCCTGGCTGCTCCCTTTTGCAAACGATGTCAGCCGTAAGGGAGCAGAGTGCAAAGGGCCAAGTAAATCACCCTGCTTACACATAGGTGTATCTTGCTCTAGTGTTTTACATTGCAAGCCCGCTAACGTAAGGGAATCGTTTGGGTCATATCCTCAGCTGATGTATCTAATGTCTTGGGCAGAGATGGTACGTACGTTTGGCTGCACTGCTGGGATGCAGACCGGTTCTTGCTGAATCCTATAGATATGTACCTAGGGACAGACAATGAGTGCTTCCTTATTGGTTTTATCTGTTACATGCCAGGTGATACAGACGGTGTGTCTCGACTTGTGTTCCAAGTGGTTTTCTTTTTGTTTTTTGTAAATATCGGTAATTTCTTTCTTTCTTCGTTCTGGCTCCTGGAGTCCCATCTCTCCATGCTGCCAGTGTTACGTGGTGTCACTCAGCCGGTAGGGATGTTCCCTTGGTTTCCGCGGTGACTGCTCCACATTTTTAAAACGTTGACTCAGGATGGCTCTTTGTACAGAACTCATCACGGACGCCTGTGCCTCCGGATATAGTCGGCTTGTGCTCTGAACATTTCTAGCTCGTCTGGCGTTTTTTGTTGAATTGTTATATTTTGTGTAAACCAGACTCCTACGTCTGTTCCTCGTGGCATTCAGTTTGCAATCTGATTTTAGAGAGCTGCGTGTGCGTAAATGAACACAAGGTACACTGGACCCAAAGAACGGATACGGTGCATAGTGTGGTCATAATACAATCTATATGGGCAGACCATTGGTCAGGGTACAATCTGGGCAGACCATTGGTCAGGGTACAATCTGGGCAGACCATTGGTCAGGGTACAATCTGGGCAGACCATTGGTCAGGGTACAAGCTGGGCAGACCCCATCGGTCAGGGTACAATCTATATGGGCAGACCCCATCGGTCAGGATACAATCTATATGGGCAGACCCCATCGGTCAGGATACAATCTGGGCAGACCATGGAAGCTGCCACTGAGAACCTGATGTTGCTCTTTAAATTGTTCTTTTATTTAAATTTCTGCTTCTGTCTTTATGGCTCCTGTTCATATCTCCCACTCTTTCCCCGTTTATCGCTAAAATAAATTCAGCTAAGTAAAAAAAGAAATGTTGATTTCTGTATAGTGTTGTGGATTTGTGTATAACAATTAATACAGAATTTACACCATGGCCTTAAAAATAATCCAAATTAAAGCTTTTGTTAACCAGGAAATGAGAGAAGCGAGGACGGTCATTGACATATTATAAGTGCTAGGCCTCACACATATGGCCTGTGCACATCCCCAGTATAGGGTGAAGAGAATCTCCCGGCCTGCAAAAATAAAAGACTTGGGGACATATATATATATATTTCCCCCAAAAAATTGTTTTCATTTTTTCTTTTCTTTTTTTTTTACTTTTATTAAAAATATATAGAGAATAGACAGTTACACATATACACAAAAATCCCACAAGACAAATGTTAAAAACACCTGACGATAAATACATTTAATGAGTTGATGCCACAATAAGAAAGATAAAAAACATTACAAAGAATATTGTGAATATTTTAAAGTCAACTTTGGCAAGAATAGCACATTATAGAACATTTATTCCATTCTTCTTTTATCTTCTGGTCTTCATCTTCTCCTACCCCCCATTCTCGTTTCCCGATTTTTTTACTTGCTCGTTCTTTATTCCATTGATTTTTCTTTATTGTGTCTCTGTTTGAGAATAATATTTTTAGTGTTTTGAGTTAAATTGTTTTGGAAGTTTAGACCTTTCTTCATCTTACATTATTAGATTATCTGTGTTTTAAATTTTGTAAGTACAGAAGTCGGGGGCCTGACAAACCCAGGACATCACATAGGACTCTGTCTGTCTCCTAAATTCAGGATTGATTTATGTGTGTGTAATTTAAAATAAACATACATATCTCAGAAACTACTTTGGACCAGGAAACACATTTTTTTTAGCCCTTTTTTTTGTAATGTATTTCATACAGAGAAAACTGGAATTTTTTTCATATTTTTTGTGTGAATTATTAAATTGTAGATTTTACCTTTCAGTGAGTTATCCGAAACGTCATAAAAAACCTTTTCGCTGGAGACTTTATTACCGCAAGTCATTACTTCCTAATAACATTTTTTTTTTTCTCAAATCCTTCACAAAGGGTTTCTTTCTGAAATGAATAACAGTGGATTTTTGAGTGGATTTAGCTTGTCATCCCCAGTCTGCGCATGAAGAGAAACCATCTGTTATTTGTGTGGTCCTAAATTCCGGTGAGAGAAATATGGCCGAAGCTGGAGAGAATATTCCTCATCCCAAAGACCACCCCAACCCCCCCCCCCCCCCCCGATTTCTACCCAATTACAAACTTTGATAACGCGTACGTTTGTGCACTTTACAAGGAATGTTAAAAAGTGAGACAATAAGTTGTACAATATAGTGCAATACAGATTTTAGGAGAGTGAGAATAGTAGGGTAGGATATGCTTTTAGAGGGGGAAATAAATGGTGAGAATATATTAAGGGAGGTATGTTGATGGAGATAATAAAAAAAACCATAAATTAAAATTTCTGCAATAAATTTGGTATTTAATTGCAATAGAGGTCACAGCAGTTATGTTTGGAACTTTTAACATTCATTTTATTTTATTTTTTTACTATATAGAAGGTAGATATTCTACCATCTACATTTGTAACATTGTAAGGTGCTCTTAATAAATACCACTTATACCATTATATCTTAAAGAAATATTGATGTCAAGAAAGATTGTTTTGTTTTGTTTTTTGTATGTTTGTTTTTTGTACAGTAACTCAGTAACTCTCCTACATGCCACTGTATCTGAACAGCATATAAATATATCACATCCACTGCATTGCCTTGGTGTTTTTAAAACTCCCCTGTTCTGTACACACCACGAGACTATTATATCTAATTGTCATGGAAAATAAAAATTGTTAAATTTGGAATGAGAATTAGTTGGCTTCCAACCAAGAGACTGGAATATGTTTTGTATGACTGGGTTCTAGGAAGGGAGGGAGAGCAGGCAGACAGTGAGAAGATGGGGGTGCCAGAGCCTCAGAAGTATTACACAAGTTGTTAGCTCTGAAGTAGAAGAGGGAGCACAGATCTCCTTGATTCAGAAGATGTTTGTGCAGAAATCACATTTTTGGAGAATTTGAATAGTTTAATTTCTCCTACTCATTAAATTTAATAGCATCTTGCTCCCAGTCCAGAATGCAGTTTTTTTTGGTGGGTTTCTCCCTCACGTTTTGGTAAGTGAATAGATATGGTAGCAGATATATTCCACTTTGATTTTAAGCTATGTATTAAAGGTGCACTTCAGCCTACAGTGTGTGCAAAAAAACTTTTTAGATAAGTACTAGATGATGTAAAGGAAAACGATATCCAACATACACAAAATAATATTGATGGACCTGCCCATCAGACTAAACCTTTTATCATTTTTATTTTGCTTCTATTGCAGAAACAAACATGAAAGTGACTCTGGCCCTAATTTGGTTATAAAATGATATGTTTATTTTTTTTCTGTAACAATCCATTTTATTCCCTCTCGGTCTGTGACGCATACAGTCAGATGCAGTCGCTGACTGTCTCTCCGCTAGCACAGTGACACCTTCCTTTAAATATAAATCCCAGCGCTGACTATGATTAGACATGTTATATATATATGGACTATATATTTATATTGCAGCCCTTCAATTAACCAGTCTGTGCCGGTGGGTTTTCTACAAGAATAAAACGTTATATTCGCAGTCCGGCATGTTATACGAGAGCATCCAAATGTAAATTATTATTGTTATTCCAGCACTGTTTATTTGTTTCTTCCTTTATGTTGCAAGTAAAATTCTGTTTTGCTGAAATAATTTGTTTCTTTTTTTACACATATGTTGGCTCTTCCATAACCGCGACATCCTATATATTGAATTTGATACGTGTAGACACTGTGATAGGTAAATGTGTGGTTCACTTTCACAGAGAGTAACGTGTGATTTACAAATCATTTGTGTTTCGGGGGGGGTCAGACCATTCAAAGAATTAATTTTAATGATAGAAATTTGGGCTTTGCAAATGGTGAGACTCTAGCTGGGATGCAGAGCCAGACGCAGAGGTGACGGGATGCAGGGTTTTGGGGGGACGTAGCTGGTTAGCATTGTAATTCTCTGTTACCCGACACTAATCCTGTCCTCCCCATGTCCAGTACAGAGAAGGTAACATGCAACTGAAATATCTTGGCTTGGATATATTATTAAATAATAAAAATAATGAATGATGTGTCTCCAGCCGCGGCGTGATCCTGACAACTAACGGTTATTTATAACCGCGCGCAGCCTCTTGGACTATTTTTAACTGGCTAAAATCAAATCAGAGACCTTGCCCCGCTAATGCAAGTAATAACCTTTCATTCTTTGTGCAAACGTACAACTTTACAGACTTCCACAGAAACCCAACCTGGTTTAATATCCAAACTCTTGAGAAATGGAGCCGTCCTGTTAAAACAAGTTACGTCAGTCACTGGGGAGAATTAAATAATGTCTCTCTAGGGATTTGTACAATTTCGCTCCCTCTTGCTAGTTTTTAAGGATGACTCTGGAATTTACCTGTGATCATTTCTTGTAAGTTACCCCCCCCATCCCCCTGAAAGATCGGTAGATCTTTTCAAAACACTGTGATCTGGAGGTCCGTTGGGTTTGTCGTGATTTAAAATACAACATTTTTGAATTCTGTAGGGCTCTTGAGATCCGGAGATTTTTAGACCAAGACTTGGCTGATGCGTGCTTCTCTGGTATAACCCGACGTAGCCCGTTGGAAGAGAGCTGTAATGTTTTGTTTTTCATTTTTTTTTTTGCTCTAGTGATCATCTGTATAGGAATTTCACACTACTGTATTGTGGATCTTTCATGTTTAGCATTATTGCATTTGGTTTGTTACAATCTGTCTTCGTCATCGCTGGATTTAAAGAATAAAAAAATCAGAAAGAAAATCTATTGATCTTCTAGGTCAGCGGAGACTGGGAATGATGAGATTGTACGCAGAGGAGACATTTACAGTTAATTATGTTCTAATGTTAGAAAGCACTGTACGGTGAATTATCAATATTTTAACCAGTTAGCCAAATCTGTCCACTCGTTTCTTTTGCAGACGGCTAGTTTTGGCTTGTTCACCTTTAAATAAATATATATAAGTCATTGATTGGGGTTTCTTGTGTATTGACCGGATGCAGAGAGATGCGAGCCTGGGAATTTTTATTTAATTGGTTACATTGTTAGAGTTTTGGTCACAATGTATTTCAGGCTTTTAGATTAATTGTTTGTGGCTGATGGTTATTATTCCAGTACCGGGACCCCTGCATCTCTTCATAGAGGGTACTGACTGCCATCTTGACCGATTTAATGGATAATAATAATAATCATTCCAATCACAATCTTTTAATAGAAGATATATCTGATTGGAGCTATAGGATCCTTATACAGTCTGTCAGACTAGATTTAATAATATATTACTGTCCTTACTCTTGGGGTTTTGTTGTAAAAAAATAAATAAATATTACATTCCAGATGAGCACATCGGAAGTCAAATAAATACAAATAAGAAACGCAATTGATCTGCTCTATATTCCTACTCACTCTATACATACTATTTAGTGAACGAGTGATATAGCATTATTATCCAGTGTATAGGTACACAGTTCATTGCAATTTTTAAATCCCCAACTAATTGGAGCTCGGGGGCAAGGCCGAGAGTAATTGGAGCTCGGGGGCAGGGCCGAGGGTAACTGGAGCTCGGGGGCAATTGGAGCTCGGGGGCAGGGCCGAATGTAACTGGAGCTTGGGGGCAGGGTCGAGGGTAACTGGAGCTCGGTGGCAGGGCCGAGAGTAATTGGAGCTCGGGGGCAGGGCCGAGAGTAATTTCAGCTCTGTGATGACCAATTACAGCGATCACATGACAAAGTCAATGTTTTGAACCACTGACATGGCCTCCAAGTTGCTCTTGGGACCGCTCACACTGATCTGTTAACCCTTGCAGGCTTGTGCTATAGGTCAAATCATTCTGCCCAGTACATTGCACAGCTCAGATCACATGTTTTTCTTCTTCTGGGACATCTTGGTATATTTATTTTATTAGTTTCTTGGCGATTGCATGAGATGAGTGGGTTAATGAACGTGTTGCACTAACCCAATAATTGTTTGCTGCTTTAACCCTGTCATTGACCATGTAGATGATCTGTGTGTGACATCCAAGAAGCTCTAACGGCTCTGTGTATAACATACAGCTTGTGTGACTGCATTAAATGACAAAATGGAAATTGACATTTACACAAACATGCATCAAATATGAAAAACATCGCCATATTAAGAAATCCTGGTCAGGAAAGGGTTAACCTATAAATCCACTCCATGGGCATTCTTCACATTTAGTAAATGCACCAAGGCCAGAATCTCAAGTCTCACCTCAGCCCCCTCCAATACAGAGTCCAATTATGTTACTGTATTGTACATAGGATAGTTGCCAGGCAGTGACGGATGTACAAGCTGCAATCTTAATGTTAATTCAAATATATTCTTACTGTAGAAAATGCAGATTCCATCCAAAGAAGTAAACTATACACATTACCAGAGGAGAACGAGGAATGACGTATTCTAATAATGTTTAACAAGGTTCTATTTAATATCTATATCTGCTTGGTTTATGTTCTCTATAGTTTGATCCGGAGGCAGACATTTTGGTTCTGATGGAACCAAAAGAAGATCTTCCTTCATCCAACTAGAGATTCCAAACAACATGTCTGCCCCCTGATAGAGCTACACAGAGCAAAGATTCTAAACAACATGTGTGCCCCCTGATAGAGCTATACAGAGCAAAGATTCTAAACAACATGTCCTCCCCCTGATAGAGCTATACAGAGCAAAGATTCTAAACAACATGTCCTCCCCCTGATAGGGCTATACAGAGCAAAGATTCTAAACAACATGTCCGCCCCCTGATAGAGCTATACAGAGCAAAGATTCTAAACAACATGTCCTCCCCCTGATAGGGCTATACAGAGCAAAGATTCTAAACAACATGTCCTCACCCTGATAGAGCTATACAGAGCAAAGATTCTAAACAACATGTCTGCCCCCTGATAGAGCTACACAGAGCAAAGATTCTAAACAACATGTCTGCCCCTGATAGAGCTATACAGAGCAAAGATTCTAAATAACATGTCTGCCCCCTGATAGAGCTACACAGAGCAAAGATTCTAAACAACATGTCCGCCCCCTGATAGCTATACAGAGCAAAGATTCTAAACAACATGTCTGCCCCCTGATAGAGCTACACAGAGCAAAGATTCTAAACAACATGTCTGCCCCTGATAGAGCTATACAGAGCAAAGATTCTAAATAACATGTCTGCCCCCTGATAGAGCTACACAGAGCAAAGATTCTAAACAACATGTCCGCCCCCTGATAGAGCTATACAGAGCAAAGATTCTAAACAACATGTCCGCCCCCTGATAGAGCTATACAGAGCAAAGATTCTAAACAACATGTCCACCCCTGATAGAGCTATACAGAGCAAAGATTCTAAACAACATGTCCGCCCCTTGATAGAGCTATACAGAGCAAAGATTCTAAACAACATGTCCGCCCCCTGATAGAGCTATACAGATCAATGACTATACACAACATGTAATGTGGTACTTTATTTGTATTTTTTTATTAAAGCATTTGTATTTAAAATATCTACATGTATTGCAATCTTTCAATTAAACAACTTATTTTTTGATGGATGTTGTCTTTTAAACTCTTAGTGACACAAATTTTAGCTATGTCTTTACCCTTGGTGACATCTGCTGTGTTTGTGTTTAGCTGTAATTTTTTTTAGGTACCATTATTTTCATAATGTCGTATAATTCTTAAATATAATGAAAAAAAGAAACACTTTTTCTAAAGTTGACCTGAAAAAGCTTTGACACAATTACAAATGGTAAAAAATACCCTGTCTAAATAGATCTTGTCCTGAGTTTAGAAGTATGCCATGTTTACATGATTTTCTGTTGTTTTTGTGCAATAGGGCAATAGCCAAATTTGTTTGTTTACTAACCATTTTCTCCAATGGTGACCTTTTGAACCCAATCCTGACCCTAACGTAACCCTAACCCTTATGCCAGTCGGAAAGCTTTGGATTCTTTTCAAAACATTAACATGTTGGGGCATCGGTGGTAGATCTTTATCAGCCATGGCTGGCTGGCTAGTAAGGAATTAATTGTCAGGAAGCCTACCTTGTGTGACCTTTTAGAAACTGTCTCCGGAGGGTCTAGGTAAAGGTGATTTCCTTTGGTGAGGTTCTAGGTAAAGGTGATTTCCTTTGGTGAGGTTCTAGGTAAAGGTGATTTCCTTTGGTGAGGTTCTAGGTAAAGGTGATTTCCTTTGGTGAGGTTCTAGGTAAAGGTGATTTCCTTTGGTGAGGTTCTAGGTAAAGGTGATTTCCTTTGGTGAGGTTCTAGGTAAAGGTGATTTCCTTTGGTGAGGTTCTAGGTAAAGGTGATTTCCTTTGGTGAGGTTCTAGAGGAATCTAATCCGGAGGAACATTACATCGGTTCCCATAGACCCGCAAAACTGACTACATAATGAGATGGTCCGGTTAGTAGTCAGTCAAACCATGTTTAGGAGGTAGGAGTCCATGTTTGAGATGATAATGAAGCTATAATAAGTGTGTCCATTGTGCACAGATTGCTTCCCTTAAATCTTCCAGACTTTCTGTTTGGCTAAACCATCCAGAGAGCGAAATATTCAGTCCCTCTGCCAAGCTTACGGAGCGCATATTACCGCGGCCAGCTACTGTCGGAGAGTGTGCCAGCTCTCTGGTTAGACGTGCGTTTGTCTTTCGGATGCCAGAATAGGTGATCTCAATCTAGAAATCAGGTCTCCGTTACTTTTTGTTACAGACGGCACACTTGTAGATTTTTGGGGGGAGTGAGCACGGGTGGCCAAGGTTTAAGAAGGCCATGTTGTTTGACGGGTATAAAACCTGTAGAATTGATGGTGATGTTTCTAGCTGAATATTTCTGTACAATGGACTTCCTGCACACAGAATTTACACACTTATTAGAGAATCCCTCGGAGCTTCATTATCATCTCACACATGGCCTCCTACTGCCTTACTGCACGTTATATGTAAATCTGTCTTTATTCATCAAACTGCACCATCACGACTGAGAAACAACTCTTCAATTATGCTATACTGAGACAATTTCTCCAACTACCTTGTATCTTCCCACTAATGAATAAATCCCTAGAAAGTTTTGTAAATCATATTTTATGTACCCCTTGGCGACACAGGGTATCCGGCAGTTGGTGACACAGGACCTACATTAGGGTCCAGTGTTAAAACGAGCGTTGGAAGTGATCAATGATCACCGTACAGACGCATCCACCATTACCAGAACTTTCTCCCTAATTCACACACCGTCGCTCCACGTAGGGTTAGCGTTAGGTTGGAGTTTGGTCTAGGTTATGATGATAACGGCTGGTTTCAAAAGGTCACTGTAGGAGAAAATGGTTTGTGGAAAAAAAAAATGCCACTTTCGGTTATTGCCAATAAATATTAGAATGTATATGTGTGTGTATATATATATATATATACATATATATATATATATATATATAAATATAAATAAACATGATGAAATTAATGGTATCTTAAGAAAGCCCTTCTTATGCCGATAAAAACAATCTATAATATGTGAAGGTACATTAAACGAGAGAGGAAAATTACAGCTAAACCCAAACACTGCAGCCTCTGTCACCATAGATAACATTAGAAGATTGTCCGGTCAGCAAGGGGTTAAGAAGTTTTCTGGGGGTTTGGGGGCAGGGGGGGTGATAGAACATGGGAAGGGAGAGGCTGCTCAATGTTTTTTTTGTACAGTCAGTCTGGGTTTTGCTCTAGCATCTGTATAAAGTTGTCACAATGATTTCCATACATAAGAGAATAAGGCGAAAAGACTGTGACTTGTCATTCTCTATATGTGACTTTTCGTTCAGCGCAGATAACATCAGATTAGAAACTAGTGGAGGATTATAGTACAATATAAAGTGATCTAAAGTATGTGCTATTTTGTGGCTATTTTCATACACCGCCTGCGACAGAATCTTACACGATGATTAGATCGCTTTCTTATTCTGGCGCTCAGAGAGTTTTATACATAGGGGAAAACTTTAATTATGGTGCAACTGTGCTACATATCTGACTGAACAACACCTTCATACAGAGCCCCCTTTGCAAGCCCTCTATACTAAAGTGTATGTGAGGGGTTTGTACGTTGGATACTGTTACATCACTAGTAACCTCGCTGTGTAGTAAATACTCCTCTAGCGTGGGCAGAATGGACGCTAATCCCGACTCTAAATTAGGAACAGAGGGGTGAAGAGTTCACTGTCTATTTTGGCGTCTGAAGTCTGCATGCAATCTCCGAAATTTAGTTTTTTATCTGCAGATCATGTAAGAAATTCAGGACACAGGACCGGGGAGAATGAAATAATAAGATATTATAAAGTTCTATTTGGGCTAATGTTGTTTAGAATCTTTTTTGCTCTGTATAGCTCTATCAGGGGCGGACATGTTTGGAACGTTTGCTCTGTATAGCTCTATCAGGAGGTGGGCACGTTGTTTAGAATCTTTGCTCTGTATAGCTCTATCAGGGGGCGGACATGTTTGGAATGTTTGCTCTGTATAGCTCTATCAGGGGCGGACATGTTGTTTAGAATCTTTGCTCTGTATAGCTCTATCAGGGGGTGGGCACGTTGTTTAGAATCTTTGCTCTGTATAGCTCTATCAGGGGGTGGGCACGTTGTTTAGAATCTTTGCTCTGTATAGCTCTATCAGGGGGCGGACATGTTGTTTAGAATCTTTGCTCTGTATAGCTCTATCAGGGGGTGGGCACGTTGTTTAGAATCTTTGCTCTGTATAGCTCTATCAGGGGGTGGGCACGTTGTTTAGAATCTTTGCTCTGTATAGCTCTATCAGGGGGCGGACATGTTGTTTAGAATCTTTGCTCTGTATAGCTCTATCAGGGGGTGGGCACGTTGTTTAGAATCTTTGCTCTGTATAGCTATATCAGGGGGCGGACATGTTGGTTAGAATCTTTGCTCTGTATAGCTCTAGCAGGGGCGGACATGTTGGTTAGAATCTTTGCTCTGTATAGCTCTATCAGAGGGCGGACATGTTGGTTAGAATCTTTGCTCTGTATAGCTCTATCAGGGGAGGACATGTTGTTTAGAATCTTTGCTCTGTATGGCTCTATCAGTGAGCGGACACAATATTTGCAGTTGTCCTTTAACACTATAAATTAGTGACTTTCGTTCCTGTCCATTAGCTGTATCAATCTGTCTTCCAGGAACCCGTGATTATATTAACTGCAACAGGACTGGGCCCATAAATCTCTGCCCATCAGTATGGCAATTATAAGCGTTTTTTCTTTCACCAATATGAATGGTTTTATAGGTGGACTGTCCAACAGAGGGCGGAAAATGCTTTTTATGGAGAGATTGTGGCCAACCCCCTGTACATGTTTACCCTGGCGGGGTGTGCACCATTTGTCTCCTCTGGACCCTCCCCATGATATCTATTGCTGGTCCCCCTGAGGACTTGAGCATTTGGATGATAGTTACATACATAATATAATGCCTGAAATATTCCTTACAATGTAGCACATGGAATCCCCTGGGATCGGCTGACCCACTTTTCACTCTTTTGGGCACTAGACAGGCAGCTGTTTGCACAGCCAGTGTAATGTAAGGCGACACTGTCCCAAATTTGGACAGACAGGTCCGGGATTATTCCCAGGCAGAATCCACAAATGTTTTGGCCTTTCTTTTAATGAGCTTTGTAAGTCGGGGCCGGCAATTAAAGTGTTACTCTGACGTCTCCCGCTGGCCTGGTTTATATCCCCATAATTAGAACTTTAAACGAAATCGCTTATTTTGATTATTTCGTATTTATTAGCCTGAAAATGTCGCTGGTTCTGCGTTGTGGGACGAGTTTGGGTTTTTCTAGCATCCTTTGTCTGATTTTTAGATTTGTTTTGTTTTGCAGTCACCTCCCGTGGTATTGGGTGCTGGCCCTGTTTGTATTGCATTGTGGGATATGGCGGTATCGTCTGTTTGTCGAGACTGGTCCGACTATAATTGCTCTATACATTAAGACTTTCAGAAAAACGTCCGATGGTTTTGTGTTTGGTATTCAGTAACATGTTTAGCGTTTTACTTTTGTGCGCAGTGTGTTTTCTATCTCCCGCTAGTTACAAAGTTCAGGATTTGGACAAGTCACATGTCCGTGGTCGGACTTCGTCTCACACTCAATGGCTGCTCTCCTTGGATCAATTGCTTTAACTCAATGTTTGTTTTCCCTTTTTTACCTCTTTACAAATAAATCTATCTCAAGTTATTGTTTTATATGGTTAATATCTGTGAGATGCCCTTATTTTTACTTGAAGACATTTTTACAGTTCACACAAAGTTTTACATTGAAAATAATTTCGCCGGGGCTTCTAAATTCATTGACATTCCAATAAGGAGGGGCTTGGGGAGAGGGGCGGGGCTTGGGGAGAGAGGCGGGACTGTTGGTATGGCAACACGCTAGCACACTTTATTTTCAGTTTTTAGAAGAACTGAACTTAACCTCAGCAAAGTCGCACACTGTTTTCTTTGTGTTTAAATATTTGTCATTTTGGGGAATTTCCAAATACATTTTCTGTTTGACTCACTCGAAATTTAGAGGAATTTACAGGGCATGGAATTTAATAAATGTAACCGTCCAAGCAGTGATTTGCTCCCTTACTACAGACTTTCCCACCTGAATATTATTACGAGCTGTAGCCTAGAGGACCCCCGTACCAAAGTTCTGTTTGATGGAGATATTACAGTAGCATTTTAAACGGAAATGTTTTAATTAAAGATTAGAAATAAAGCACTTTATTCAGTCACCTTTGCATATATAGCTCTATCAGGAGGCGGACATGTTGTTTAGAATCTTTGCTCTGTATAGCTCTATCAGGAGGAGGACATGTTGTTTTAGAATCTTATGTCAGAGAAGAAAGATCTGACCCAAGATGTCAGCCTCCTGATAGAGCAACGAGGGCCCAATAAGATGCTTTATTTATATTCTTTCATTAAAGCATGTCTAGTAAAAGTGTTTATCTCTCAATTAAATATAACTTAATGTTTTGTCCATGAAAAAGTGTCTGTATGTCGGGTTTTATACCATCGAAGGGTTTGTCTGCCGTACAGTGACTCCTCGTGAAGTGGGGATGACGGCACTGGAGCCGCTACGCCCCCTGCGCAAATATTACGCCTCTAAAAGTGAAAGAAAATCCAGATCTCCGACGGCTGCTAAACTGTAAATAAATGACAGTAATATCGGGGGCGATTTGCTGTGAATTTCTATTTGGTTTATTTTTATTTAATCTTATAGTCCACACTGTAAATATGTAGTAGGTCAGTTCAGTTTAATAGCCACCCTTGGAATTTTGGTCAGATTAGGATTAATTACACGCAAAGGGCACATATTACATTGCAAACCAGTTCTCATCACCTTGGTGTGAAATGTGTGTAATCTGAAGGGTCAATCCCTATATCTGCTCTACCAAACGGGATATATACAGCCCCCCCCCCCCCCCCACTTACCCAAACTGGAAATCCCTATATCTGCTCTACCAAACGGGATATATACAGCCCCCCACTTACCCAAACTGGAAATCCCTATATCTGCTCTACCAAACGGGATATATACAGCGCCCCCCACTTACCCAAACTGGAAATCCCTATATCTGCTCTACCAAACGGGATATATACAGCCCCCCACTTACCCAAACTGGAAATCCCTATATCTGCTCTACCAAACGGGATATATACAGCCCCCCACTTACCCAAACTGGAAATCCCTATATCTGCTCTACCAAACGGGATATATACAGCCCCCCACTTACCCAAACTGGAAATCCCTATATCTGCTCTACCAAACGGGATATATACAGCCCCCCACTTACCCAAACTGGAAATCCCTATATCTGCTATACCAAACGGGATATATACAGCCCCCCCCCCCCCCCCACTTACCCAAACTGGAAATCCTTATATCTGCTCTAACAAACGGGATATATACAGCCCCCCCCCCCACTTACCCAAACTGGAAATCCTTATATCTGCTCTACCAAACGGGATATATACAGCCCCCCCCACTTACCCAAACTGGAAATCCCTATATCTGCTCTACCAAACGGGATATATACAGCCCCCCCCCCACTTACCCAAACTGGAAATCCCTATATCTGCTCTACCAAACGGGATATATACAGCGCCCCCCACTTACCCAAACTGGAAATCCCTATATCTGCTCTACCAAACGGGATATATACAGCCCCCCCCCCCCCCCCACACTTACCCAAACTGGAAATCCCTATATCTGCTCTACCAAACGGGATATATACAGCCCCCCCCCCCCCCCCCACACTTACCCAAACTGGAAATCCCTATATCTGCTCTACCAAACGGGATATATACAGCCGGGCCCCCCCCTTACTGAAACTGGAAATCCTTATATCTGCTCTACCAAACGGGATATATACAGCCCCCCCCCCCCCCCACACTTACCCAAACTGGAAATCCCTATATCTGCTCTACCAAACGGGATATATACAGCCCCCCCCCCCCCCCACACTTACCCAAACTGGAAATCCCTATATCTGCTCTACCAAACGGGATATATACAGCCGGGCCCCCCACTTACTGAAACTGGAAATCCCTATATCTGCTCTACCAAACGGGATATATACAGCCCCCCACTTACCCAAACTGGAAATCCCTATATCTGCTCTACCAAACGGGATATATACAGCCCCCCCCCACTTACTGAAACTGGAAATCCTTATATCTGCTCTACCAAACGCGATATATACAGCCCCCCACTTACCCAAACTGGAAATCCCTATATCTGCTCTACCAAACGGGATATATACAGCCGGGCCCCCACTTACTGAAACTGGAAATCCCTATATCTGCTCTACCAAACGGGATATATACAGCCGGGCCCCCACTTACTGAAACTGGAAATCCCTATATCTGCTATACCAAACGGGATATATACAGCCCCCCCCCCCCCCCACTTACCCAAACTGGAATTCCCTATATCTGCTCTACCAAACGGGATATATACAGCCCCCCCCCACTTACTGAAACTGGAAATCCCTATATCTGCTCTACCAAACGGGATATATACAGCCCCCCACTTACCCAAACTGGAAATCCCTATATCTGCTCTACCAAACGGGATATATACAGCCGGGCCCCCCCCTTACTGAAACTGGAATTCCTTATATCTGCTCTACCAAACGGGATATATACAGCCCCCCCCCCCCCCCTTACTGAAACTGGAATTCCTTATATCTGCTCTACCAAACGGGATATATACAGCCGGGCCCCCCCCCCTTACTGAAACTGGAATTCCTTATATCTGCTCTACCAAACGGGATATATACAGCGCCCCCCACTTACCGAAACTGGAAATCCCTATATCTGCTCTACCAAACGGAATATATACAGCCCCCCACTTACCCAAACTGGAAATCCCTATATCTGCTCTACCAAACGGGATATATACAGCCCCCACTTACTGAAACTGGAAATCCCTATATCTGCTCTACCAAACGGGATATATACAGCCCCCCCCACTTACCCAAACTGGAAATCCCTATATCTGCTCTACCAAACGGGATATATACAGCCCCCCCCACTTACCCAAACTGGAAATCCCTATATCTGCTCTACCAAACGGGATATATACAGCCCCCCCTTACTGAAACTGGAAATCCCTATATCTGCTCTACCAAACGCGATATATACAGCCCCCCCTTACTGAAACTGGAAATCCCTATATCTGCTCTACCAAACGGGATATATACAGCCCCCCCCCCCCCTTACCGAAACTGGAATTCCTTATATCTGCTCTACCAAACGGGATATATACAGCCCCCCCCCCCCCCTTACTGAAACTGGAATTCCTTATATCTGCTCTACCAAGCGGGATATATACAGCCCCCCCCCCCCCCCCCACTTACCCAAACTGGAAATCCCTATATCTGCTCTACCAAACGGGATATATACAGCCCCCCCCCCCTTACTGAAACTGGAAATCCCTATATCTGCTCTACCAAACGGGATATATACAGCCCCCCCCCCCTTACTGAAACTGGAAATCCCTATATCTGCTCTACCAAACGGGATATATACAGCCCCCCCCACTTACCCAAACTGGAAATCCCTATATCTGCTCTACCAAACGGGATATATACAGCCCCCCACTTACCCAAACTGGAAATCCCTATATCTGCTCTACCAAACGGGATATATACAGCCCCCCCTTACTGAAACTGGAAATCCCTATATCTGCTCTACCAAACGGGATATATACAGCCCCCCCCCCTTACCGAAACTGGAAATCCCTATATCTGCTCTACCAAACGGGATATATACAGCCCCCCCCCCCCCTTACTGAAACTGGAAATCCCTATATCTGCTCTACCAAACGGGATTTATACAGCCGGGCCCCCCCTCTTACCGAAACTGGAAATCCTTATATCTGCTCTACCAAACGGGATATATACAGCCCCCCCCTTACCGAAACTGGAATTCCTTATATCTGCTCTACCAAACGGGATATATACAGCCCCCCCCCCCCCCTTACTGAAACTGGAATTCCTTATATCTGCTCTACCAAACGGGATATATACAGCCCCCCCCCCCCCCCACTTACCCAAACTGGAAATCCCTATATCTGCTCTACCAAACGGGATATATACAGCCCCCCACTTACCCAAACTGGAAATCCCTATATCTGCTCTACCAAACGGGATATATACAGCCCCCCCTTACTGAAACTGGAAATCCCTATATCTGCTCTACCAAACGGGATATATACAGCCCCCCACTTACCCAAACTGGAAATCCCTATATCTGCTCTACCAAACGGGATATATACAGCCGGGCCCCCCCCTTACTGAAACTGGAAATCCTTATATCTGCTCTACCAAACGGGATATATACAGCCGGGCCCCCACTTACTGAAACTGGAAATCCCTATATCTGCTATACCAAACGGGATATATACAGCCCCCCCCCCCCCCCACACTTACCCAAACTGGAAATCCCTATATCTGCTCTACCAAACGGGATATATACAGCCCCCCCCCCCCCCCTTACTGAAACTGGAATTCCTTATATCTGCTCTACCAAACGGGATATATACAGCCGGGCCCCCCCCCCCTTACTGAAACTGGAATTCCTTATATCTGCTCTACCAAACGGGATATATACAGCCGGCCCCCCCCCCCCCCCCCCTACTGAAACTGGAATTCCTTATATCTGCTCTACCAAACGGGATATATACAGCCCCCCCCCCCCCCTTACTGAAACTGGAATTCCTTATATCTGCTCTACCAAACGGGATATATACAGCCGGCCCCCCCCCCCCTTACTGAAACTGGAATTCCTTATATCGGCTCTACCAAACGGGATTTATACAGCCGGGCCCCCCCTCTTACCGAAACTGGAAATCCTTATATCTGCTCTACCAAACGGGATATATACAGCCCCCCCCCCCCCTTACTGAAACTGGAATTCCTTATATCTGCTATACCAAACGGGATATATACAGCCGGGCCCCCCCCCCCTTACTGAAACTGGAATTCCTTATATCGGCTCTACCTAACGGGATATATACAGCTGCCCAATAATCCAGCTCGACACCTAAAATAAAGAAAAATTAGAATTTGGAAACCTTGTCCTCCATCTTATTTATTTCACATTCTGGTCGCGTCTTTGGAAATTATACCAAATTAATGTTAATGGCTTCGTAGCAGGATTAAAATCTTTGAAAAACAAAAATGCAGCAGTAACGTGACTCAGTCTGTGTCTTTCTCTATCAGTCTGTGTCTTTCTCTATCAGTCTGTGTCTTTCTCTATAAGTCTGTGTCTTTCTCTATCAGTCTGTGTCTTTCTCTATCAGTCTGTGTCTTTCTCTATCAGTCTGTGTCTTTCTCTATAAGTCTGTGTCTTTCTCTATCAGTCTGTGTCTTTCTCTATCAGTCTGTGTCTTTCTCTATCAGTCTGTGTCTTTCTCTATCAGTCTGTGTCTTTCTCTCAGTCTGTGTCTTTCTCTATCAGTCTGTGTCTTTCTCTATAAGTCTGTGTCTTTTTCTATCAGTCTGTGTCTTTTTCTATCAGTCTGTGTCTTTCTCTATCAGTCTGTGTCTTTCTCTATCAGTCTGTGTCTTTCTCTATCAGTCTTTGTCTTTCTCTATCAGTCTTTGTCTTTCTCTATCAGTCTTTGTCTTTCTCTATCAGTCTGTGTCTTTCTCTATCAGTCTGTGTCTTTCTATATCGTCTGTGTCTTTCTCTATCCGTCTGTGTATTACTCTATCGGTCTGTGTCTTTCTATATCGGTCTGTGTCTTTCTATATCGGTCTGTGTCTTTCTATATCGGTCTGTGTCTTTCTCTATCGGTCTGTGTCTTTCTCTATCAGTCTGTGTCTTTCTCTATCAGTCTGTGTCTTTCTCTATCAGTCTGTGTCTTTCTCTATCGGTCTGTGTCTTTCTCTATCAGTCTGTGTCTTTCTCCATCAGTCTGTGTCTTTCTCCATCAGTCTGCGTTTCACAAATGTAAACTTTTTTCCCCCAATTCTGTAAGTAGCAGAACATAGTGTAACCATTTTGTAAATTACGCTAGAATAAAAGGGTAAAAACGACCTTGACAAATACCTCGTTTTAAAGTGTTGAAAAGGCTTTTATGCTGTTTTATTTTGTTGTTTTTTTTTGCAATAACTATATACATATATACAAGGTTTGAAAAATACCTTCTGCTGGCTCCAAACATTTTTCATTGTTTACAAAAAAACTATTTTGTAAATACGGGATCGTGTTTTTTATTTATTAAAAACTCATAGAGAAATTATCTTTTTTTTTATCCCCCTTGGTGTTAAAATTTTCTCACAAATCTGCTTTTATAACTGTGGTTTTGGAACAAATAATGCTATTTTTATGGCCGATATTCCTTTAATATTTCCGAATTTGACGAGTACATTAAATGTGACCTCTATAACTCTGAATTAAGAATTTATACTGTCTTAAAATGTATGAAATATTCCAGCATGAAAGAGAGGCCTGTTCCCCTGTGAAGAAAGAATAATAAATCACTGCTCTGTGGATTTAATACTCTGTAGTCAGCAAGATCTGATTTTCGCTTCACTCAAAAATGGAAAAAAAAAAAAAAAAATGTAATCCTATAAAATAGCTTAACTGCCATCATCCCACATACTAGAATTTTTAATTTCTGCTTAGATTTATTTCCAATATTCCAGCTCAGCTTTTCAATTTCCTCTGTTATTAAAATTTAATTCAGTGCATTAGCATTTAAATTAAAAAAAAAGGTTTTTATTTTGTAAGAATCATTGGCGCGGGGGGGGGGGGGGGGGGATGGAATTGTAGCCGACCGATTCTAGCGTTACACGAATATTTGTGATATTATTTCCGAGCTTGAAATGCAGCTGGGTTTTTTTAAAATGTATTTATTTATTTTTTTGTTGTCATTTTAAACCTTTTCTTATAAATTTAAAAAAAATCAAAAAAAAATCCATGTGAATAAAGAATATAATCCGTTGATGAGAAGGTTTATAGAAAATGCTGTTTTGTTAATTTAATTAAAAAGTAACAAAGGCTAATGAGAAATAGATAAACACAGATGGCGCCGTGGAAGCCATCTTGGGATCCATCCACTTAATTTGAGTATGTTGTGGTATAGCACAGTCAGCCATGAAATCAGACCGATCTGCGTTGTTTATATTGCTTCCGATGAATTGGCAGCAGAGGGAAATTCAATTCTGTTTTAAATAATAATGATTTTTTTTTTTTTTTTAATAAAAATGAATTATTTGTGTATTTATTATGTTGTGTATATCCTGCCTTGGTATTTGTTAGTGTATTATTTTTCTTTATTCATGGTAACTGTACCAGCTGTTCAGGTTCTCTGTCGGACATTACTCACAATGTAAATATAGAAAGTACAAAATGATGAACAAATTACCTACACATTGCTTATAACATCACCTGTGGGAAATGTGTAATTTGTATATCATTCCAGAAGATGATGTGATTAGCAGGACACAGACACCTTTAAACCAAATATTTTTCTTATTGTATGCATTTTCTGCAGTTCTGATAATGCAATGTATGGATCATTTTTCAGCAATTTCTTTCTCTACAGTCACAGTATAAGCAGTGTTTGGGTGATACAGTCACAGTGTAAGCAGTGTTTAGGTGATACAGTCACAGTATAAGCAGTGTTTGGGTGATACAGTCACAGTATAAGCAGTGTTTGGGTGATACAGTCACAGTATAAGCAGTGTTTGGGTGATACAGTCACAGTATGAGCAGTGTTTGGGTGATACAGTCACAGTATAAGCAGTGTTTGGGTGATACAGTCACAGTATGAGCAGTGTTTGGGTGATACAGTCACAGTGTAAGTAGTGTGTGGGTGATACAGTCACAGTATAAGCAGTGTTTGGGTGACACAGTCACAGTATGAGCAGTGTTTGGGTGATACAGTCACAGTATAAGCAGTGTTTGGGTGACACAGTCACAGTATAAGCAGTGTTTGGGTGACACAGTCACAGTATAAGCAGTGTTTGGGTGATACAGTTACAGTATAAGCAGTGTTTGGGTGATACAGTCACAGTATAAGCAGTGTTTGGGTGATACAGTCACAGTATAAGCAGTGTTTGGGTGATACAGTCACAGTATAAGCAGTGTTTAGGTGATACAGTCACAGTATAAGCAGTGTTTAGGTGATACAGTCACAGTATAAGCAGTGTTTGGGTGATACACTCACAGTATAAGCAGTGTTTAGGTGATACAGTCACAGTATAAGCAGTGTTTAGGTGACACAGTCACAGTATAAGCAGTGTTTGGGTGATACAGTCACAGTATAGGCAGTGTTTGGGTGACACAGTCACAGTATAAGCAGTGTTTGGGTGACACAGTCACAGTATAAGCAGTGTTTGGGTGATACAGTCACAGTATGAGCAGTGTTTAGGTGATACAGTCACAGTATAAGCAGTGTTTAGGTGATACAGTCACAGTATAAGCAGTGTTTGGGTGATACAGTCACAGTATAAGCAGTGTTTGGGTGATACAGTCACAGTATAAGCAGTGTTTGGGTGATACAGTCACAGTATAAGCAGTGTTTAGGTCATACAGTCACAGTATAAGCAGTGTTTGGGTGACACAGTCACAGTATAAGCAGTGTTTGGGTGATACAGTCACAGTATGAGCGGTATTGAGGTTGTCAGTGACTTTTTTGCTTTGGTTAAATGTTGTGCCATATTACTTCTTTAAAAGCCCTAGGTGTGTTAACTCTGCATGAAATGTGTGTAATTGCTCTGAGCGAAGAGGGTTTTTATTTTTTTTTAGGACTAGTTGATTATAACTGGTGCTTTTTACCCCTGTCATGGACCATTAACAGGTGGGAAACAATCAATATTCACTATAATTATCCACCAGAACCCAATACAGATAGATATCATCTGAGGATATAGTGTACAGTAGAAACGCAAGAGAAATACTGCATAATAAACACCAAACAAACACAAACCAAGAGTGCCGGTAAATGTTTAATTGAACTGGGGGCTGCTGTGATTCACCATAACCTGTAATATCCAACATTTTTTGTAAACACATCTGTGGTGCCCTTACGTTAAACAATATTCTGTTTGAGCTGGAGTTTATTATGCTTTGTGTTTTGTTACCGGCAGTTTTTTCATGCTTCCCTCTCATTAGCCATTAATGTGGAATCAGCCTCTTTCTGTTGAACTCAGCAGAGGGGCGTGTCTGTTGGTCATGGGGCGTGGCTATCCGCACATATTCCAGGAAGAATTCTGCTAGTTTCTACAGAACATGTCCTCTCTACTAACCCAAAACATAACAGACAAATAACATGATAAATCTGCAATATGGGGGCACCGTATTAATAATATTAAAATGTTCTCATTACCCTTTAATAATCAGAGATCTTTTTTACACCGCGGCAGCTAATGATAACAATATGTGGTCTGGCAGAATACAAACCTAGAAGGCCTCCCGTTTCTTAGATAATCAAATAAAGATGTTTTTCATGGACGCCTTCCTCTTTGGAGAATTAAATTGGATTATAAGTGAACCTGCCCATGATTAGCGTAACCCAAAGCAATGGGATTTTCTTGGTCAATATATTAAAGAGATGTATGGTTCAATTTTGACCCATGCAAAGGCCACTTCACATTGTAATCCACAAACATAGGATTTGTCTATTGTCTGCGGAGAGTTTGAGATATTGGATATTTCTGAGTGGTGTAATATATTTTGCTGTTTATAATTTTAATGTTATTTTTTGCACAGTGCTTGGGGGTTTACTGTTGACTCTTAATGTTTTTGATTATTTTGCTTATCTCTTCCCTGGCTTACTATAAAAGCCAAATTAAATAAATCCATCTAGAGATCTTTGTAATTTCAGGATTTTTTATTTTTTTAACAGAAAGGATTAGTTGCTCATGTTAAACCTGTTTTTATTTATTTTGTTGACATATAAATATTGGGATTGAATGAATCCTCTATATTTGTTATTCGTTTTATCAGCAGCATTGTCATTATTATATCACCTCCTGGCAGATCATACCAGACATTTCTCATTTTTATCATTTTCTTGATTGAATTAGAAGAAAGCGGTTAATTCTTTCCCATCTTTTCACGTCATTTGAACCTTTGGAAGGCGTTTCTCGTTTTATCGCGCACCTTGCGTATAATAGTTCATTCTATCAGTAACGATAGATTAATAACTGCGGGCTTTCTTATTCTCCTTGCAGGGACGGCCGGCATCTCGCACACAGCTAATAAAATATACCCACAATCTGTGGGTTGAGAGCGGCCAGGTCTAACCCTAAACCCAATCTATTGTACCTCCTCGGACACGAGGGCCTCTTCCCTGGAAGTCAGAGATTTACCACGCTTATATTGACAGTATTTGCAAAGGATGATGGGAAAAGAGAGCAGGGCTTCTTTGCCTGGAGCTGGAGCACTTTTTCCTGCTCCAAGACCCTGTTTCTTCCTAATTATTTCCATTCTCCTTGCCACCCCCTTTCACGAGCTGCCTTCCCTGCTCCGGAGACGGATCTCCTTAAAGTCTCAAAAGAGAGAAACAAAACGTCAGGCACCTGTGCAAGAGGAATAGAAAACCGAGGGAAAATAGGAACCATGCCTGACGCGTTTCACAAATGCAATGTTTAATCAGAGGCACGGGGAAGGACTTATTATATATCCTATCTCATTAAATAAACTGTTAAGGTTACAGTCACGACCTTGTATGTCGCTAGCCAGATACATGCGGGTTTACACACAATGGCTGCGTCCTGACGGCGTCTGCTGCCCGTTGGAAGATACTGTTCTGTGTATTTTTAGAAGTAGCCGCCATGTTTTGTAAATATAGCTGAACGGGAGAATTTTTCCAACTCTGCTACTTTGGCCTTACGTTTGAATCTGATGTATAAATCCGTCACTGGCTCGGTCACTGGATTGTATCTTCCTAGTGCCCTGTAATCTGGGGCGGCACAGTGCGCACTTCACCCACCTTACGGCTCATTCCCTGTATGTGCAGGATGATACCGCTCGGACAGCCGCGGATTATTACACAGGAGGGGGCATGACTTGCCTGCAGAGGGCGGGCGTCATCTCTCAGACTGTATCAGAATCACACATCCATAATGATCCTTTCGTTCGTTTAGGATTTGCTTGTGTAAATTGCGTGGATTTCGTTTCCCCCCCCCCCCCCCCCGCTCCCCATTTTCAGTCATTGCTAATGTTTTTTTGTTCACGCCATCGACTCCAAACCCCACCCTGCTCTCCCGCAAATCTCTCTAGAAGGGGGTCTCTCTCCCTTGACATCATTACTCGTGGGGCGGTTAATAAATATTCATGTTGTGGAAAATGTGCAGAATAATTATATATTCCAGTTTCCATTAATTAGGAGCCGTACAATGAAACAGACCAACCTTTAAACTAAGAGGCAGTGGATTGTATAAATTATCCTCAATATTAGGCACATTTCTCCTGGGACCCCTCATTAAAGCCGGACCGTATCTTGAAGATTTACTTCTATAAATCAGTTTCAGATTAACATAATCTTCATATGTAAATGTAGCTGTAATAAGCACATGAGGACATGGTGGCCATCTTGGAATCGCATCACAAAGTGAGACTGTATCTAAATAAAAAATAAATAAAAATAAAAACATCTTTTATAAAAAGCTGTAGCTAGCATCCATGTGTGTTTAACATTTCTTCATCATAGAAGATTGCTTCCTGCAGTCCAAAAACAGATGAAAAACGATGGCGATGCAGTGTGCCCCCTGTGCCCCAGTAAATTAACTGGAAGTAAAGCATTGTTAGAAATCGGTTACTGATCTAAAATACTCCGCACCAGGTAAATATGCATAAAATATACAGCGATGCACAGAAAGCGCGTGACGTCTGGCCCACTGTATGGATTTCAGATTTTTGCCAGCCATATTGTTTTTTTGGTGGGCAGCGATTCTACCTGCTGCTCAGTGATCCCACAGTGATTTCCCATGATGTTTCAGCTGCACATCCCACAGTTGTCCTCAAAAACTCAAGACTGTAAGAATTGCATGCCGGTGAGTCCGCTCAGGGGCTAACGCACGATCTGTATCATCTGATCATCCGTATGAGATCAACTAAATGAATCCCATCAAATTGGGTAATGTCTCCCGGGCGTGCATGAAAACCAGCGAGAGTCTGAATGTGCTTTTACTGGTTAAACATGTGGAGAGGATCACGGTAGTTGTAGTTCAGAAGCAGCAGGAGGGCCACACTTGGACACCAATGCTTTTGACAGATTTTAGCATCCAAGTACCGATAAGGATGTAACCAGCGGGCACGCTCCTCTGGGCAGAAGTAACCAGCGGGTAGGCTCCTCTGGGCAGAAGTAACCAGCGGGTACACTCCTCTGGGCAGAAGTAACCAGCGGGCACGCTCCTCTGGGCAGAAGTAACCAGCGGGCAGGCTCCTCTGGGCAGAAGTAACCAGCGGGCAGGCTCCTCTGGGCAGAAGTAACCAGCGGGCACGCTCCTCTGGGCAGAAGTAACCAGCGGGCACGCTCCTCTGGGCAGAAGTAACCAGCGGGTAGGATCCTCTGGGCAGAAGTAACCAGCGGGCACGCTCCTCTGGGCAGAAGTAACCAGCGGGCACGCTCCTCTGGGCAGAAGTAACCAGCGGGCAGGCTCCTCTGGGCAGAAGTAACCAGCGGGTAGGCTCCTCTGGGCAGAAGTAACCAGCGGGTACACTCCTCTGGGCAGAAGTAACCAGCGGGCACGCTCCTCTGGGCAGAAGTAACCAGCGGGCAGGCTCCTCTGGGCAGAAGTAACCAGCGGGCAGGCTCCTCTGGGCAGAAGTAACCAGCGGGCACGCTCCTCTGGGCAGAAGTAACCAGCGGGCACGCTCCTCTGGGCAGAAGTAACCAGCGGGTAGGATCCTCTGGGCAGTAGTAACCAGCGGGCACGCTCCTCTGGGCAGAAGTAACCAGCGGGCACGCTCCTCTGGGCAGAAGTAACCAGCGGACAGGCTCCTCTGGGCAGAAGTAACCAGCGGGTAGGCTCCTCTGGGCAGAAGTAACCAGCGGGCACGCTCCTCTGGGCAGAAGTAACCAGCGGGCACGCTCCTCTGGGCAGAAGTAACCAGCGGGCAGGCTCCTCTGGGCAGAAGTAACCAGCGGGTAGGCTCCTCTGGGCAGAAGTAACCAGCGGGTAGGATCCTCTGGGCAGAAGTAACCAGCGGGCAGGCTCCTCTGGGCAGAAGTAACCAGCGGGCAGGCTCCTCTGGGCAGAAGTAACCAGCGGGCAGGCTCCTCTGGGCAGAAGTAACCAGCGGGTAGGATCCTCTGGGCAGAAGTAACCAGCGGGCACGCTCCTCTGGGCAGAAGTAACCAGCGGGTAGGCTCCTCTGGGCAGAAGTAACCAGCGGGTAGGCTCCTCTGGGCAGAAGTAACTAGCGGGCACGCTCCTCTGGGCAGAAGTAACTAGCGGGCACGCTCCTCTGGGCAGAAGTAACCAGCGGGCACGCTCCTCTGGGCAGAAGTAACCAGCGGGCACGCTCCTCTGGGCAGAAGTAACCAGCGGGTAGGATCCTCTGGGCAGAAGTAACCAGCGGGCACGCTCCTCTGGGCAGAAGTAACCAGCGGGCACGCTCCTCTGGGCAGAAGTAACCAGCGGGCAGGCTCCTCTGGGCAGAAGTAACCAGCGGGTAGGCTCCTCTGGGCAGAAGTAACCAGCGGGCACGCTCCTCTGGGCAGAAGTAACCAGCGGGCACGCTCCTCTGGGCAGAAGTAACCAGCGGGCAGGCTCCTCTGGGCAGAAGTAACCAGCGGGTAGGATCCTCTGGGCAGAAGTAACCAGCGGGCAGGCTCCTCTGGGCAGAAGTAACTAGCGGGCTCGCTCCTCTGGGCAGAAGTAACCAGCGCGTAGGCTCCTCTGGGCAGAAGTAACCAGCGGGTAGGCTCCTCTGGGCAGAAGTAACCAGCGGGTAGGCTCCTCTGGGCAGAAGTAACCAGCGGGTAGGCTCCTCTGGGCAGAAGTAACCAGCGGGTAGGCTCCTCTGGGCAGAAGTAACCAGCGGGCACGCTCCTCTGGGCAGAAGTAACCAGCGGGCACGCTCCTCTGGGCAGAAGTAACCAGCGGGTAGGCTCCTCTGGGCAGAAGTAACCAGCGGGCAGGCTCCTCTGGGCAGAAGTAACCAGCGGGCACGCTCCTCTGGGCAGAAGTAACCAGCGGGCACGCTCCTCTGGGCAGAAGTAACCAGCGGGCACGCTCCTCTGGGCAGAAGTAACTAGCGGGCACGCTCCTCTGGGCAGAAGTAACCAGCGCGTAGGCTCCTCTGGGCAGAAGTAACCAGCGGGTAGGCTCCTCTGGGCAGAAGTAACCAGCGGGTAGGCTCCTCTGGGCAGAAGTAACCAGCGGGTAGGCTCCTCTGGGCAGAAGTAACCAGCGGGTAGGCTCCTCTGGGCAGAAGTAACCAGCGGGCACGCTCCTCTGGGCAGAAGTAACCAGCGGGTAGGATCCTCTGGGCAGAAGTAACCAGCGGGTAGGCTCCTCTGGGCAGAAGTAACCAGCGGGTAGGATCCTCTGGGCAGAAGTAACCAGCGGGCACGCTCCTCTGGGCAGAAGTAACCAGCGGGTAGGCTCCTCTGGGCAGAAGTAACCAGCGGGTAGGCTCCTCTGGGCAGAAGTAACCAGCGGGCACGCTCCTCTGGGCAGAAGTAACCAGCGGGTACTCTCCTCTGGGCAGAAGTAACCAGCGGGTACTCTCCTCTGGGCAGAAGTAACCAGCGGGCACGCTCCTCTGGGCAGAAGTAACCAGCGGGTACGCTCCTCTGGGCAGAAGTAACCAGCGGGCACGCTCCTCTGGGCAGAAGTAACCAGCGGCTAGGCTCCTCTGGGCAGAAGTAACCAGCGGGTACACTCCTCTGGGCAGAAGTAACCAGCGGGTACACTCCTCTGGGCAGAAGTAACCAGCGGGCACGCTCCTCTGGGCAGAAGTAACCAGCGGGCAGGCTCCTCTGGGCAGAAGTAACCAGCGGGTAGGCTCCTCTGGGCAGAAGTAACCAGCGGGTACGCTCCTCTGGGCAGAAGTAACCAGCGGGCACGCTCCTCTGGGCAGAAGTAACCAGCGGGTAGGCTCCTCTGGGCAGAAATCAGCCCAAAATCCTCAATTCTTCCAGATTTTGCTTTAAGTTTAATTTTTTTTTCCCCCCCGAAAATTCTGAATTGCAAAACTTGTCCCTTTTTTTTCCTGCCAAGGGATTTGCAGTTTTCCTAAAAGTTTTTTTGCGAAATGTAAATGTCAGTGACGCAGGCGCTCCCAGCAGACACAGCCTCCGTCCCCCCCCTCCTTCGTTCACATGAAGTCATTTATAGAAATGGAAAAATTTCCAACGAAATATACATCAGTGGAAAATCCCCCCAAGCGGTTCAGATTTTTCCACCCCACATAACTGTCTGTTACAACGCACAGGAGAAATGTTACACTGGTGTGAGCTCCTTACAAAGGCTGCTCTGAGCTTCCAAAGACATCCCTGGATAATCCTTATTTTATTATCAGTGTTTATAAAGACTGCAGAATATGTGCTGTAAGATGGACAACGACCTACAGGCTCCAGAAAAATATATTTCTACCTATGTTCTGCTTCATGTAAAGAATCTGATCTGTCACTCTATGCTCTCTATAACTATATAATGTTTTGTTACATTTATACATGAAAATAAAGATTATAAAGGGGAAAAAAAAGAAACTGATCTATCCGTTTCCTCCATAACCTTTCTGATCCCTTAAAAACTGTTTATAAAGTGTAATAGTTACTTCTGTCACTATAGCAACAGTCCTCCCTATCTTGGTAAGCCCCTCCCATCTCTCCAAGCCCCTCCTTTTTAGAATGTCGCGGAATGTAGAGGCCGCGGTAAAATTATTTTTAATGTAAAACTAAAAGAGAAAGCTGATTTTATGTATTTATTATTTAAATCTGGTAACCTTTAATAGTTCGGTCTTAACAGAAGTAACATAATGGTGTAAGTAAAAGGGGAATTTTACTGTTCCATATATTTTATAGATAGGCACACACAGTCATTCCATGGCTTCTTCCTGGGAAATATCCCGGGGGAATGTTTGGTTAAAGTATTTTTTTGATCAGCTGTTGGGTTTAGATACTGGTGGAACCCGTGATTCAGGGGTCCCGTGTACAGTGTGATTGGACTATAGTTCCCGATGTTCCCTTCACTGTATCGCCCTAGAGTGTTTCCCCTGTATGTGTTCCTTATTGTGGGGTGGAACAATTGTCTATCAATTCACGTCCTTCCTGTGTAATGAGGCATTAGACTAATCTCTGCACCCCTTTTCGTTTCCTAGGGAGAGTGCAGGGACCGTACACTCCTCCCCAGCCCTGGCAGACTACGCTCACTCCAAAGACCGCAGACGATGACGACCCAAGATGTAACGGTAAAGAGAGAACAATCGGAGGAAGAGGTCCAAGCCCTGCCATGGAACGAGAACACCAAAGAGTCCAAAAAGAAGAAGGTCAACGATAGCACAGAGGAGGTCCCGGCCGAGATCTGTGTGGTGATCGGAGACAACAGAAACCAGCAAAACATCGGTGAGTAGCGGCGCCAGGTGCAGACGTGCGCCATGTTTAATATGTGCCTTACACTCCCTTCCCAACAAACGCACAATGGTAGACTGAGAAATGTCCGGTCCACGGGGAGGGAATATACTAGTGACGGATATCATGATGGCGGCTTCAATACATCTACTGTCACTAATAAATTGTTCTTAAAAGGCTAAATAGCGGGAACAAGAACAGCTAGGCAAAGGATCCAAATTGATGGATTTTTTTTCATCTAAATTATTATTTTCCAAATAGTTGAGTTGGAAAAGTAGAGAATGTGTCACCGGCAGATAAGAACCATTGTTTGAACACTTTCATTAGTCCCTGACCTTATCTTATATCTAGGATAGCCTTATACATATCCCATGCATGCTTACACTCCTACACTGTATTAACCTCTACCACTTCTACTGGAAGACTATTCCATGCATCCACTACCCTCTCAGTAATGTAATACTTTCATTAGTCCCTGGCCTTATTTTATATCTAGGATAGCCTTATACCTATACCATGCATGCTTAAACTCCTTCACTGTATTAACCTCTACCACTTCTACTGGAAGACTATTCCATGCATCCACTACCCTCTCAGTAATGTAATACTTTCATTAGTCCCTGGCCTTATCTTATATCTAGGATAGCCTTATACATATCCCATGCATGCTTAAACTCCTTCACTGTATTAACCTCTACCACTTCTACTGGAAGACTATTCCATGCATCCACTACCCTCTCAGTAAAGTAAGAAGATAAGGTCAGGGACTAATTAAAGTATATCTAGGATAGCTGATCTCTCAGCTTTTTATTTATTTCCTGATTTACCTTACTAGTTAAGCCACATTGGTTTTAGTTTGCTTCTTTTATATTTGTTACCAAAGGGTATACATTTATATGTGTATTTTTGTAGTGTTAGTTACAATATTCCAATTACCTTATGTGTTTTTTCCCAAAAATAATACATTCCTTGGTCTTGTTGACTGGGATTTATTAAACCCATTAAAGTTGGCCTTTTTATAACTCTAATAAAACTAAAACTAATAAGTGTTTTAGACCAAAAGCAATTTGCCTTTTTGAATGAATCTCAATAGATACCATGTTATGGTCACTATTCCCTAAATGCTCTCTCACTTGCATGTTAGAGATAAGCTCCTCCATGTTAGTTATTACCAGAACCAGATCTAAAAATAGAGGGTACTCGTAAAATATATCCATTATTTAATAATACATTGTATTTCATTATTTTGTAACTGAATTAATATACGATCTATAGCGAGGGTTTAATAATACATTTTCTAATAATTAACAAAAAAACCACCAGAAATTAACAGCAGTAATATCGCGTAAAAACAATTTAATCTTGAATATATCCTGCCAAAGTAAGACAATCCTGAAGAGTCCAAATCACAATGAAACCCAATGAATCGGACGACACGAAATTAAATATCAGCATAAATTACAATAAGATTTTTCTTTCTTTTTTTTTAACCTGTTTTCAACTTGCTCAGTTTTCCCAATTTAGTGTAAATATCTAATTTACATTACTCTCTAACGTAGGGATTTAGATAATACATGTTGCAATATAGAGGCAGCATTTTTACCAATAGTCATTTATATATGAGGGAAAATAAGAATAATTTGATTTTGCTTCATTACAGTATCTCAAACGGAGACTTATTATAGTTCCGGTGCAAATACAGTGGATATAAAAAGTCTACACACCCCTGTTAAAATGTCAGGTTTCTGTGCTGTAAATAAATGAGACAAAGATAAATCATTTCAGAACTTTTTCCACCTTTAATGTGACCTATAAACTGTACAACTGAATTGAAAAACAAACTGAAATCTTTTAGGTAGAGGGAAGAAAAAAATATAAAAATAAAATAGCACTGTAGATGAATATTACAGTAATTAGCAGTTCAATTTTACCGGACAAATAGTTGTCTATCAAATCTGATGGCAAATAAATAAATGTTTTTCTAATATAAATGACACTTACCCCTAACATTGATTGCCATAAGTTTTTTTTATTGTGCAGTTATTTTTTAAGAATGTATTTGTAACTCTGAAGGTGGGTGAGAATTTATAAAACTTTATTGTGCCCGTATCCTGCGGAGAATGTATTAAAACATCATAAAATACTCTCAAATTGTTATTGAAAAATCTTTAATAAATACGGTTTTTCCATTCCGAATGTGTTCTCCTTTTGATTAGAGTTGGTAAATTCTTTTCATTTTATTACATAATATACATTATTGCTTTAATACAAAAGTGCTAATGTCATTTCCTGGAAGGTGTCATTTTAAGGTAGTTTCCATAGTTTTGTAAAGCTAAATGCTGATCAGTGAGAATCAAAACGTGTGTGTGTCTGATTGCATCTCTGGGTGGCTTACGTTGAAATGCTTGCTGCTATATATGAATCAAGTTGTTACTATATCATGTGTAATACACAGATAATGCTGTATGATATTTTTAATGGAAGCCACCCTTCGTGTTTTTATATATATATATATATATATATATTTTTTTTTTATTATTTTACCCTAAAATAAATGTTAAAAAAATGGATTGTCCTCTGTACTGCATTTTAGTGTAGTATATATATTTTTTCTGCTCATAAACGGTATTTGTTGGATCATGCCAAAATATTTAAAGTGTACCCTACCATTCAAAAGTTTGGGGTCACTTTGAAATTCACACCTTTTTCATGAAAACCTACATCAAATGATTTGCAAAATGAATAGGAAGCACAGTGATGCCGTTGACCAAGTCAGAAATAATGATATAGAGTCTAAAGAAAGTCATTTTTGTTGGTTCTTTTAACCCTTTCGTGATACCTGGCATGCCATAGGTGTTTAAGACCGCCGGAGTCGACCAGTAATCGCCTCCGACGTCCAGACGGTGTTGCCTGATGCCTCGATGATACAGGCAGCATCTTCCGGTTCCTCTCCTACGTCCTGCAAACTGTTTGCTTCTAGCTATTGTTGCTTTGAAAAACTTTGCTATACTCTGAATTGAAACCTTACGCAAAATGTTTCATGGGTCATTTGGCTGGTTTAAATCACCCTCTCCTTCAGGGGTCCATACAGAGCTAACCCCACAGATCGCTGAACATTATCCCTTAATAAAAGATCATAATGCAGATTAAAAAAGGCGCTTTAGCGATTTCCCTAGTGACCCAGGAATAGATTTATTCCAAGGTGTGAATAACTGATAATAAAATGTGTCGGTGATTGTTGATTTGTATTCTGTTACAGCTTGTCTCTTTGTTGTGTTTCCAGTCACTTTGAATGTGTAACTAAAGTGATGCCCGTAGGTAGCAGTTCTAAAAAAAAATAGAAGGGGGTTCTGCAGTGATGTCGGTCCGAGCCAGGCACGCCGTACTGCTTTTGTTTTAGGGTCTTGCTTTGGTTCAGTAACTCTGCATCCTCTCACCCGCTAATAATCTGTGTGCACCAAACTAGGGGAAGATTCGCCAGAGAGAAACACAACAGTGATGAGCCGGGAACCTTCCTGGAGCGGCAGCAGCAGGGCGCGGAGTATCCCCCCAAGGATCAGCACGTCCTCGCCAGGTGGGACAAAGTGCAGCATATATACACACATGTAATGCAGCGTGGGATAGGCAGTGTCCATACAAGGACCCCAGAGTCCACGTAAGGTCTGTGGATCTCCGTAGAACATCATTAAATTATCCGTCACAGACCCCAGTAAATGTCCACCATGAGCAATGTTGGGCTCTACCCCTGGTTGTAACGGCTGTAACGCCCAGTTCCTTTGGTCCCCCCCTCCTGAAATAACGATAGATGGCTCAGCACTTGGCAGAGAGTGATGAGTAATTGTCCGTCATCACCGCCCAGCGTAGATACAGGTCCCATGTCGCATTAATTATTCCATGCACTCTTGGACTCTCTCTTCATGCACTCTCCGTCCAGCCCATTATCTCATCCTGTGTCACTCATTAGCCTCATTCCTGCTGATCACCGCTCTGCCCACCCAGCAGTTTCCTTTGTTCCCCGGTTTCGAGCAGTGGGTGGTGTGCTCGCTGCTAATTTATATTGCTGAAACCCAAACCCATTGATCTATTGAATGTCTGTGTGAATGATACTTCCTCGCAGGCGCATGTGACCAGCGTGCTCTGTGCTGGCGGAAGGACTGTGCATGGCTCCCCGGATGTGTCTGCTCTGACCATCGTGTTTGTGTTGACAAATCAGTCTGCATTGCTTGGGGGCCAATCATATCCCTAGGCCTGAAGTGTTGCTGATTCAGGGAGATCTAGTTGATTGGACACACAGGTGATGTCACATCTGCTGGTCGTGGTTAATCGGGCAGACTGGTTCGGATCTGCCGGTGACACAGTCTGTTTATGTGGTCAAGTCTGGGAGAGACGGGGTACTGGTAATTCTATAAACCAAGCTTTAGTCCACTGCGAGTGATGGATTGCAAGCCTTTGTCCTCCATACCTGTGTAGGTGGAGAGGTCAGAGTCTATACTGGAAGATGGTGAGATGGAAAGACCTTGATCTCCATCATCTCTATTCTTCCCTGTGTTGGGTTGACGTACTTTGGCCTTGTGTGCATATTACCTGTCTGGTTTGTTGGGACGATTAGCGGTTTTGTAACATATAATCTCTGTAACTGTGTTATATACACTGGGGTGCAATGAATCTGAAGCCGAAGGTATTTAATATCTCTCTGAGGAATCCCTAAAGATGTCCGATTTGTTCTAAGAAAGACGTGCAAGGTTTTGATCGCGATGGATGGAGAGGATTGTGGCATGTTTATTGGCTTCTAGTTGCTGCAGCTTCTGGCCTGGACCATTGGTTGTCCTCTCCATCCCCATGAAAGAAGGGTGGAGAGAAAGTGGACTGGTAATTTGCCCTGACCACAGCGGAGGTGGGATTCCTGTTGACTTAGCGTTGTTTCTGATAGCGCTGTGACATCTGTGGTGTGACCATTTGTCAGGTTTGTGGCTCTGGAGCTCCAGTGGGTAGGAAGCTTTTGGAACTTGACAGACGTTTGTTGTTACCGTGTGGCGATCTTGCAGTGTGGTGTACCTTTGTTTGAGGCGGGGGAGTGTTTTTAATGCAGGAGTTATGTTGGAATCCTCTAAGGCCGTGCTATACAGACTCTCCTTGTGATTATAAAAAGAGTGTTTATGCCACAGTCTTCCATATTATAGCAATGTCAGGTAATCTGCTCAGCACCCTGTTCACCTGTAACTCCCCCTTGGCTGTGCGCTGCTTCATCTGTGGCTATCCATTGCCTCTGATTCGACCCTTCTCTAACTGCTGTTCTGTCTCCCCCTTGTGGTAGACCAAGGCAAGCATCCCATCTGAAGGAGGCTTCACACACATCGCACATTGAACACGTTTAGTAGTTTGACCCAACAAGGGAATTTAAGGCGATTTTGGAAATGAAAGGGTAAACTGGCATTAACGTGCATCTTTGGTAAAGCATCAGGAACGGCCATCTTGTTTTTGTAGCAGACCTCGAATGAGTCTCAAGGCCTGCACGCCTCCTGGACTGGCTTCCCCATGACTCCCAGGCTGAGTGCCGTAATGACTGAGGTTATACAAGCCTCAAACCAGGAATAAAACCCCTCGCTCCCTGTACCCCTCATCTAATTTAGCACCGCCCTGGAATGTTACCTCATGGGAGATCAGGGGTTAAATCCGCAGACCTTTGCTCCTGTTTTATTAATGTAACAGACCTGGGGCAGCTTTTTGGGACAATTTATACGGTAATTAATTTCAGAAAAGTCAGTGATATTTTGCGTTTTGAGAAATATTATTCTAGCGATGAGTAATGTGATAAGACCACCGGCCCTGGAAATCTTTTATAATCACTCACATTACACATGCTGAATTAATACTAAAAGGGGGATATTCAGTCCTAATATCAGGACACTTGATAGCGACACATTGATTAGCCTGCATCTGACAAATGTCTACAAATAATCACCATCATTCTGGGGCAAGGTTCTAAAAGTGATGTCATCAGCAGGAACATTCCATTGGTTTCCATGGTGATTCTGGGGCAGGGTTCTAAAAGTGATGTCATCAGCAGGAACATTCCATTGGTTTCCATGGTGATTCTGGGGCAGGGTTCTAAAAGTGATGTCATCAGCAGGAACATTCCATTGGTTTCCATGGTGATTCTGAGGAAGGGTTCTAAATGTGATGTCATCAGCAGGAACATTCCATTGGTTTCCATGGTGATTCTGGGGCAAGGTTCTAAATGTGATGTCATCAGCAGGAACATTCCATTGGTTTCCATGGTGATTCTGGGGCAGGGTTCTAAAAGTGATGTCATCAGCAGGAACAGTCCATTGGTTTCCATGGTGATTCTGGGGCAAGGTTCTAAATGTGATGTCATCAGCAGGAACATTCCATTGGTTTCCATGGTGATTCTGGGGCAGGGTTCTAAATGTGATGTCATCAGCAGGATCATTCCATTGGTTTCCATGGTGATTCTGGGGCAGGGTTCTAAATGTGATGTCATCAGCAGGAACATTCCATTGGTTTCCATGGTGATTCTGGCGCAGGGTTCTAAATGTGATGTCATCAGCAGGATCATTCCATTGGTTTCCATGGTGATTCTGGGGCAGGGTTCTAAAAGTGATGTCATCAGCAGGAACATTCCATTGGTTTCCATGGTGACTGCCACTTTTAGAACTTTGCCTCATAATTGCTGGTTATATACAGCTCTAAATACAAAACAAAGTGAAAATACCTCTACTTTTATGTGCAGAGCATTTCTTCATCTGCAGTGCATATCAGTATTAAATGACTTTATTGCTGCCAAACAAAGGGAAACACTAACTACAGCAGCTAATAAAATAACCAGCCGGCTGCCATCCTGTCTCCATATCAAGGAGATAAAACTCATACTCTGGACAAACACTGAACTGATTGTAACTGAGGTTACAGGTAGGAGACCACTGGACAGACCCCTCCGTCTCAATATAAGCAGTGTTTGGGTGACACAGTCACAGTATAAGCAGTGTTTGGGTGATACAGTCACAGTATAAGCAGTGTTTAGGTGATACAGTCACAGTATAAGCAGTGTTTAGATGATACAGTCACAGTAAAAGCAATGTTTGGGTGATACAGTCACAGTATAAGCAGTGTTTGGGTGATACAGTCACAGTATAAGCAGTGTTTAGGTGATACAGTCACAGTATAAGCAGTGTTTGGGTGATACAGTCACAGTATAAGCAGTGTTTAGGTGATACAGTCACAGTATAAGCAGTGTTTGGGTGATACAGTCACAGTATAAGCAGTGTTTGGGTGATACAGTCACAGTATAAGCAGTGTTTGGGTGATACAGTCACAGTATAAGCAGTGTTTGGGTGATACAGTCACAGTATAAGCAGTGTTTAGGTGATACAGTCACAGTATAAGCAGTGTTTGGGTGATACAGTCACAGTATAAGCAGTGTTTGGGTGATACAGTCACAGTATAAGCAGTGTTTGGGTGATACAGTCACAGTATAAGCAGTGTTTGGGTGATACAGTCACAGTATGAGCAGTGTTTGGGTGATACAGTCACAGTATAAGCAGTGTTTATGTGATACAGTCACAGTATAAGCAGTGTTTGGGTGATACAGTCACAGTATAAGCAGTGTTTATGTGATACAGTCACAGTATAAGCAGTGTTTGGGTGACACAGTCACAGTATAAGCAGTGTTTAGGTGATACAGTCACAGTATAAGCAGTGTTTGGGTGATACAGTCACAGTATAAGCAGTGTTTATGTGATACAGTCACAGTATAAGCAGTGTTTGGGTGACAGTCACAGTATAAGCAGTGTTTAGGTGATACAGTCACACTATAAGTAGTGTTTGGGTGATACAGTCACAGTATAAGCAGTGTTTGGGTGATACAGTCACAGTATAAGCAGTGTTTGGGTGATACAGTCACAGTATAAGCAGTGTTTATGTGATACAGTCACAGTATAAGCAGTGTTTGGGTGACACAGTCACAGTATAAGCAGTGTTTGGGTGATACAGTCACAGTATAAGCAGTGTTTATGTGATACAGTCACAGTATAAGCAGTGTTTGGGTGACACAGTCACAGTATAAGCAGTGTTTGGGTGATACAGTCACAGTATAAGCAGTGTTTGGGTGATACAGTCACAGTATAAGCAGTGTTTGGGTGATACAGTCACAGTATAAGCAGTGTTTAGGTGATACAGTCACAGTATAAGCAGTGTTTGGGTGATACAGTCACAGTATAAGCAGTGTTTAGGTGATACAGTCACAGTATAAGCAGTGTTTGGGTGATACAGTCACAGTATAAGCAGTGTTTAGGTGATACAGACACAGTATAAGCAGTGTTTGGGTGATACAGTCACAGTATAAGCAGTGTTTGGGTGATACAGTCACAGTATAAGCAGTGTTTAGGTGATACAGTCAGAGTATAAGCAGTGTTTGGGTGATACAGTCACAGTATAAGCAGTGTTTGGGTGATACAGTCACAGTATAAGCAGTGTTTAGGTGATACAGTCACAGTATAAGCAGTGTTTGGGTGATACAGTCACAGTATAAGCAGTGTTTGGGTGATACAGTCACAGTATAAGCAGCGTTTGGGTGATACAGTCACAGTATGAGCAGCGTTTAGGTGATACAGTCACAGTATAAGCAGTGTTTAGGTGATACAGTCACAGTATAAGCAGTGTTTAGGTGATACAGTCACAGTATAAGCAGTGTTTGGGTGATACAGTCACAGTATAAGCAGTGTTTGGGTGATACAGTCACAGTATAAGCAGTGTTTGGGTGATACAGTCACAGTATAAGCAGTGTTTGGGTGATACAGTCACAGTATAGGCAGTGTTTGGGTGATACAGTCACAGTATAAGCAGTGTTTGGGTGATACAGTCACAGTATAAGCAGTGTTTGGGTGATACAGTCACAGTATAAGCAGTGTTTAGGTGATACAGTCACAGTATAAGCAGTGTTTGGGTGATACAGTCACAGTATAAGCAGTGTTTGGGTGATACAGTCACAGTATAAGCAGTGTTTAGGTGATACAGTCACAGTATAAGCAGTGTTTGGGTGATACAGTCACAGTATAAGCAGTGTTTGGGTGATACAGTCACAGTATAAGCAGTGTTTGGGTGATACAGTCACAGTATGAGCAGTGTTTGGGTGATACAGTCACAGTATGAGCAGTGTTTGGGTGATACAGTCACAGTATAAGCAGTGTTTAGGTGATACAGTCACAGTATAAGCAGTGTTTGGGTGATACAGTCACAGTATAAGCAGTGTTTGGGTGATACAGTCACAGTATGAGCAGTGTTTGGGTGATACAGTCACAGTATAAGCAGTGTTTGGGTGATACAGTCACAGTATAAGCAGTGTTTGGGTGATACAGTCACAGTATAAGCAGTGTTTGGGTGATACAGTCACAGTATAAGCAGTGTTTGGGTGATACAGTCACAGTATAAGAAGTGTTTGGGTGACACAGTCACAGTATAAGCAGTGTTTAGATGATAGTCACAGTATAAGCAGTGTTTGGGTGATACAGTCACAGTATAAGCAGTGTTTAGGTGATACAGTATAAGCAGTGTTTGGGTGATACAGTCACAGTATAAGCAGTGTTTGGGTGATACAGTCACAGTATACGCAGTGTTTGGGTGATACAGTCACAGTATAAGCAGTGTTTGGGTGATACAGTCACAGTATAAGCAGTGTTTAGGTGATACAGTCACAGTATAAGCAGTGTTTGGGTGATACAGTCACAGTATAAGCAGTGTTTGGGTGATACAGTCACAGTATAAGCAGTGTTTAGGTGATACAGTCACAGTATAAGCAGTGTTTGGGTGATACAGTCACAGTATAAGCAGTGTTTGGGTGATACAGTCACAGTATAAGCAGTGTTTGGGTGATACAGTCACAGTATAAGCAGTGTTTAGGTGATACAGTCACAGTATAAGCAGTGTTTGGGTGATACAGTCACAGTATAAGCAGTGTTTGGGTGATACAGTCACAGTATAAGCAGTGTTTGGGTGACACAGTCACAGTATAAGCAGTGTTTAGATGATAGTCACAGTATAAGCAGTGTTTGGGTGATACAGTCACAGTATAAGCAGTGTTTGGGTGATACAGTCACAGTATAAGCAGTGTTTGGGTGACACAGTCACAGTATAAGCAGTGTTTAGATGATAGTCACAGTATAAGCAGTGTTTGGGTGATACAGTCACAGTATAAGCAGTGTTTGGGTGATACAGTCACAGTATAAGCAGTGTTTGGGTGATACAGTCACAGTATAAGCAGTGTTTGGGTGATACAGTCACAGTATAAGCAGTGTTTGGGTGATACAGTCACAGTATAAGCAGTGTTTGGGTGATACAGTCACAGTATAAGCAGTGTTTAGGTGATACAGTCACAGTATAAGCAGTGTTTGGGTGATACAGTCACAGTATAAGCAGTGTTTGGGTGATACAGTCACAGTATAAGCAGTGTTTGGGTGACACAGTCACAGTATAAGCAGTGTTTAGATGATAGTCACAGTATAAGCAGTGTTTGGGTGATACAGTCACAGTATAAGCAGTGTTTGGGTGATACAGTCACAGTATAAGCAGTGTTTGGGTGACACAGTCACAGTATAAGCAGTGTTTGGGTGATACAGTCACAGTATAAGCAGTGTTTGGGTGATACAGTCACAGTATAAGCAGTGTTTGGGTGACACAGTCACAGTATAAGCAGTGTTTAGATGATAGTCACAGTATAAGCAGTGTTTGGGTGATACAGTCACAGTATAAGCAGTGTTTGGGTGATACAGTCACAGTATAAGCAGTGTTTGGGTGATACAGTCACAGTATAAGCAGTGTTTGGGTGATACAGTCACAGTATAAGCAGTGTTTAGGTGATACAGTCACAGTATAAGCAGTGTTTGGGTGATACAGTCACAGTATAAGCAGTGTTTGGGTGACACAGTCACAGTATAAGCAGTGTTTAGATGATAGTCACAGTATAAGCAGTGTTTGGGTGATACAGTCACAGTATAAGCAGTGTTTGGGTGATACAGTCACAGTATAAGCAGTGTTTGGGTGACACAGTCACAGTATAAGCAGTGTTTAGATGATAGTCACAGTATAAGCAGTGTTTGGGTGATACAGTCACAGTATAAGCAGTGTTTGGTTGATACAGTCACAGTATAAGCAGTGTTTGGGTGACACAGTCACAGTATAAGCAGTGTTTAGGTGATACAGTCACAGTATAAGCAGTGTTTAGGTGATACAGTCACAGTATAAGCAGTGTTTAGGTGATACAGTCACAGTATAAGCAGTGTTTAGGTGATACAATCACAGAATAAGCAGTGTTTGGGTGATACAGTCACAGTATAAGCAGTGTTTGGGTGATACAGTCACAGTATAAGCAGTGTTTAGGTGATACCGTCACAGTATAAGCAGTGTTTGGGTGATACAGTCACAGTATAAGCAGTGTTTGGGTGATACAGTCACAGTATAAGCAGTGTTTGGGTGACACAGTCACAGTATAAGCAGTGTTTGGGTGACACAGTCACAGTATAAGCAGTGTTTGGGCGATACAGTAACAGTATAAGCAGTGTTTGGGTGATACAGTCACAGTATAAGCAGTGTTTGGGTGATACAGTCACAGTATAAGCAGTGTTTGGGTGACACAGTCACAGTATAAGCAGTGTTTGGGCGATACAGTAACAGTATAAGCAGTGTTTGGGTGATACAGTCACAGTATAAGCAGTGTTTGGGTGATACAGTCACAGTATAAGCAGTGTTTGGGTGATACAGTCACAGTATAAGCAGTGTTTGGGTGACACAGTCACAGTATAAGCAGTGTTTGGGCGATACAGTAACAGTATAAGCAGTGTTTGGGTGATACAGTCACAGTATAAGCAGTGTTTGGGTGATACAGTCACAGTATAAGCAGTGTTTGGGTGATACAGTCACAGTATAAGCAGTGTTTAGGTGATACAGTCACAGTATAAGCAGTGTTTGGGTGATACAGTCACAGTATAAGCAGTGTTTGTATGATACAGTCACAGTATTAGCAGTGTTTAGGTGATACAGTCCCAGTATAAGCAGTGTTTAGGTGATACAGTCCCAGTATAAGCAGTGTTTAGGTGATACAGTCACAGTATAAGCAGTGTGTGGGTGATACAGTCACAGTATAAGCAGTGTGTGGGTGATACAGTCACAGTATAAGCAGTGTTTGGGTGACACAGTCACAGTATAGGCAGTGTTTATATGATACAGTCACAGTATAAGCAGTGGTTGGGTGATACAGTCACAGTATAAGCAGTGTTTGGGTGATACCGTCACAGTATAAGCAGTGTTTAGGTGATACAGTCACAGTATAAGCAGTGTTTGTTTGGGTGATACAGTCACAGTATAAGCAGTGTTTAGGTGATACAGTCACAGTATAGGCAGTGTTTGGGTGATACAGTCACAGTATAAGCAGTGTTTAGGTGATACAGTCACAGTATAAGCAGTGTTTGGGTGACACAGTCACAGTATAAGCAGCGTTTGGGTGATACAGTCACAGTATAAGTAGTGTTTGGATGATACAGTCCCAGTATAAGCAGTGTTTGGGTGACACAGTCCCAGTATAAGCAGCGTTTGGGTGATACAGTCACAGTATAAGTAGTGTTTGGATGATACAGTCACAGTATAAGCAGTGTTTAGGTGATACAGTCACAGTATAAGCAGTGTTTGGGTGATACAGTCACAGTATAGGCAGTGTTTGGGTGATACAGTCACAGTATAAGCAGTGTTTGGGTGATACAGTCACAGTATAAGCAGTGTTTGGGTGATACAGTCACAGTATAAGCAGTGTTTAGGTGATACAATCACAGTATAAGCAGTGTTTGGGTGATACAGTCACAGTATAAGCAGTGTTTGGGTGATACAGTCACAGTGTAAGCAGTGTTTGGGTGATACAGTCACAGTGTAAGCAGTGTTTGGGTGATACAGTCACAGTATAAGCAGTGTTTGGGTGATACAGTCACAGTATGAGCAGTGTTTGGGTGATACAGTCACAGTATAAGCAGTGTTTGGGTGATACAGTCACAGTATAAGCAGTGTTTGGGTGATACAGTCACAGTATAAGCAGTGTTTGGGTGATACAGTCACAGTGTAAGCAGTGTTTGGGTGATACAGTCACAGTATAAGCAGTGTTGAGGTGATACAGTCACAGTATAAGCAGTGTTTGGGTGATACAGTCACAGTATAAGCAGTGTTTGGGTGACACAGTCACAGTATAAGCAGTGTTTGGGTGATGGTCACAGTATAAGCAGTGTTTGGGTGATCCAGTCACAGTATAAGCAGTGTTTAGCTGATCCAGTCACAGTATAAGCCGTGTTTGGGTGATACAGTCACAGTATAAGCAGTGTTTGGGTTATACAGTCACAGTATAAGCAGTGTTTAGGTGATACAGTCACAGTATAAGCAGTGTTTGGGTGATACAGTCACAGTATAAGCAGTGTTTGGGTGATACAGTCACAGTGTAAGCAGTGTTTGGGTGATACAGTCACAGTATAAGCAGTGTTGAGGTGATACAGTCACAGTATAAGCAGTGTTTGGGTGATACAGTCACAGTATAAGCAGTGTTTGGGTGACACAGTCACAGTATAAGCAGTGTTTGGGTGATGGTCACAGTATAAGCAGTGTTTGGGTGATCCAGTCACAGTATAAGCAGTGTTTAGCTGATCCAGTCACAGTATAAGCCGTGTTTGGGTGATACAGTCACAGTATAAGCAGTGTTTGGGTGATACAGTCACAGTATACATATATTCTACATGCAGAGTTCCATGTCTTTTTGCTGAACTAATTCCAGTTTCTTTTATTTTTCAGGTTCTTACGAGTGCGGAATTTGTAGGAAGAAGTATAAATATTATAACTGTTTCCAGACGCATGTTCGAGCGCACATAGGTAAATCCTGTGCTCTGAGGTGTATACTGTTATGTGAAGTGGATGTGATGGGTCGGATGTGATGTTATTTAAATATAAATATGAACAAAACTCAATTTGGAGGCAAGTGCTAAAAGTGATGTAATCAGCAGGAACATTCCATTGGTTTCCATGGTGTATCAGTAGGAACATTCCATTGGTTTCCATGGTGTATCAGTAGGAACATTCCATTGGTTTCCATGGTGTATCAATAGGAACATTCCATTGGTTTCCATGGTGATATCAGCAGGAACATTCCATTGGTTTCCATGGTGATATCAGCAGGAGCATTCCATTGGTTCCCATGGTGATATCAGCAGGAACATTCCATTGGTTCCCATGGTGACTGCCCCAGACTTTAGTTTTATAACTAAGCCCGTTACATTTCTCATGGTTTTGCATGGCTGTACATACTACATCTGCTTTCACAGAATCTCCTGGAGATAATTTAATAGAGAGGTGTCTTCAGAAATGAACACATCCTGAGCTCATCTCACTCAATACCGGGGTGTAAAGGGCGATATATCACCCATATTACCAGTATTACACGTCTGTCTGTCGCTCAGACGCTTCATATACTATACATACTGGTTTGGAAACCTCTCCGAGCCTGTGATTAAATTGTGTAATTAAATCCTATCTCCTGAAATCTTTGGAAAGATGAATGGCGCAGTAGATATGGTAATGAGTCCGGCAGATACAGGACCAGAGACAAGTCTATCAACATCATGGCGACTTCGAGCGGCGATAATGTATCAGTAACGGAGACGGGATCTTATGTTTAGAGAATCTCCAATATACACACAAAACAAAATAAGTAAATAGCACGGTTATAACAGTAATAATATATTGATATTTTATAGGAGAAATCCCTGGACATCTGTCAGCAGGAACGATTGCATCAAGTGTAGATTAAATAGAAATGGTTTATTGAAAGAATCCAGATAAAGCACCTTACTGAGCCCTCTCTGTTTGTATAGCTCTATCAGCGGGCAGACATCTTGGGTCAGATCTTCCTTCATCCAACACTAGATTCTAAAGTGCTTGGTATAAAGCAGACAATACAGGCCATGTACCTCGCTCCGCATGGGTGGGGCCAGGGATGCTGTGGGGCTCAGGATATTAGTCGGGGGCATCTTGCCGCCCTAGATATGTTAGTGTGACATTAAATTGGGTGCACTTCCAGTTGATTTTTTAATTTGACAGCTTATATTGCTCAAAAAAACCATTGCACAATATCTATACTCTGCTTAGTCAGTAGGATAATGTAGAGTCCATGCACACATCCTAATGTCTACCTGTAACTATACTTCTTGCTGTTGATAGGACCAGTCTGTGCTGAGGATGCTGTTTATAATTCATGATGTAGATCTGAGTGTGTTAAACTGCACGATGCCATTATCCGGGGGGGGGGGGGTTTGGGGGTCACATGTTCCTATAAATGCCGCTTTCCCACAATCCTTTGTGTTGCACATGCCTGGGAGCCTCTCTGAGTTACTAGGAGCAGGTAATGCACTTTGTACAGACAGATTCTCAGGATTGGTGAAGACGGGTTTTATTCTGGTTATTTTTATGGCTCTGCTGGAATTATTTCACCGACATCTTTCCAATGGCAGAACCTATTCTACTGGAATTGGATCACGTCCGGCCTGGAATCAACATAACACCGCGTATTGTAACTGATTTATGTCATTTAATCCTACACACCTCCGTTTGGCAGACTTCTCCCAGGGATGGATTTGGTCCAAGAGCTTGCACATTATATGCCCCTGCAGGAGAGCATGAAATCACTGCCTGTATCCTGTGTGAATGTTGTGTTATGGGTCCAGCAGTTTACCAGACACATGATATTCTATTTTAACACTATATAATCTGTGTCGGGAAGGAGGCTGGAATAATGGACAGCTTTCTTGTCCCTTTTCAGATAATGAAGCCGGATCTGGTGAAGGAGTTTCACAGGGAAGTAAGTATAACATTCACATTGTGATATCTGTGCCGGTTACAAATCTCTCAAACTGAACTAGAATTATATATATAATAAAAACTCTCTCTTAGTGACCATGCAATCCGGTGCCAGTCTTCTCAGCAGCAGATACAATACACAGATTAAACAGAAATCTCATCAGAGATATAAAGGGACTCCGACTGTGTCACCTAAACACTGCTTATACTGTGACTGTATCACCTAAACACTGCTTATACTGTGACTGTATCACCTAAACACTGCTTATACTGTGACTGTATCACCCAAACACTGCTTATACTGTGACTGTATCACCTAAACACTGCTTATACTGTGACTGTATCACCCAAACACTGCTTATACTGTGACTGTATCACCCAAACACTGCTTAGACTGTGACGGTATCACCCAAACACTGCTTATACTGTGACTGTATCACCTAAACACTGCTTATACTGTGACTGTATCACCCAAACACTGCTTATACTGTGACTGTATCACCCAAACACTGCTTATACTGTGACTGTATCACACAAACACTGCTTATACTGTGACTGTATCACCCAAACACTGCTTATACTGTGACTGTATCACCCAAACACTGCTTATACTGTGACTGTATCACCCAAACACTGCTTATACTGTGACTGTATCAGCTAAACACTGCTTATACTGTGACTGTATCACCCAAACACTGCTTATACTGTGACTGTATCACCCAAACACTGCTTATACTGTGACTGTATCACACAAACACTGCTTATACTGTGACTGTATCACCCAAACACTGCTTATACTGTGACTGTATCACCCAAACACTGCTTATACTGTGACTGTATCACCCAAACACTGCTTATACTGTGACTGTATCACCCAAACACTGCTTATACTGTGACTGTATCACCCAAACACTGCTTATACTGTGACTGTATCAGCTAAACACTGCTTATACTGTGACTGTATCACCCAAACACTGCTTATACTGTGACTGTATCACCCAAACACTGCTTATACTGTGACTGTGTCACCCAAACACTGCTTATACTGTGACTGTATCACCCAAACACTGCTTATACTGGGACTGTATCACCTAAACACTGCTTATACTGGGACTGTATCACCCAAACACTGCTTATACTGTGACTGTATCACCCAAACACTGCTTATACTGTGACTGTATCACACAAACACTGCTTATACTGTGACTGTATCAGCTAAACACTGCTTATACTGTGACTGTATCACCCAAACACTGCTTATACTGTGACTGTATCACCCAAACACTGCTTATACCGTGACTGTGTCACCCAAACACTGCTTATACCGTGACTGTGTCACCCAAACACTGCTTATACTGTGACTGTATCACCCAAACACTGCTTATACTGTGACTGTATCACCCAAGCACTGCTTATACTGTGACTGTGTCACCCAAACACTGCTTATACTGTGACTGTATCACCCAAACACTGCTTATACTGTGACTATCACCTAAACACTGCTTATACTGTGACTGTATCACCCAAACACTGCTTATACTGTGACTGTATCACCCAAACACTGCTTATACTGTGACTGTATCACCCAAACACTGCTTATACTGTGACTGTATCACCTAAACACTGCTTATACTGTGACTGTATCACCCAAACACTGCTTATACTGTGACTGTATCACCTAAACACTGCTTATACTGTGACTGTATCACCCAAACACTGCTTATACTGTGACTGTATCACCCAAACACTGCTTATACTGCGACTGTATCACCTAAACACTGCTTATACTGTGACTGTATCACCCAAACACTGCTTATACTGTGACTGTGTCACCTAAACACTGCTTATACTGTGACTGTGTCACCCAAACACTGCTTATACTGTGACTGTATCACCCAAACACTGCTTATACTGTGACTGTATCACCTAAACACTGCTTATACTGTGACTGTATCACCCAAACACTGCTTATACTGTGACTGTATCACCCAAACACTGCTTATACTGCGACTGTATCACCTAAACACTGCTTATACTGTGACTGTATCACCCAAACACTGCTTATACTGTGACTGTGTCACCTAAACACTGCTTATACTGTGACTGTGTCACCCAAACACTGCTTATACTGTGACTATATCACCCAAACACTGCTTATACTGTGACTATATCACCCAAACACTGCTTATACTGTGACTGTGTCACCTGTGGCACAATTACACATTTCTTATTTACAGTTCATTTATTTGCATATCAGGTGATTGTCCTAAGCAGGAGACTGACACATATTTCTCTTATTTTATGACACAATGTATAGATTGTTGTATTTATACCTTCACAGTATAATCATCGATTCTTTAAGTTGACAGAATCTGTTTAAAGTGATTTTGTGCTGAAAGGTCGGATGCCGGTCTGGTAGTTCATGGGTTAATGCAGTTTTTCCCCCACTCTAAGTTAACAGAACCGATAAAGATTTAATGTGGTGGGGGGGGGGGGGGGGGCAGTATGGGGAATGAACCAACGCGTTCCGCGTTACATTCGCTCAGGTAAGTGCTGGGGTGGCGGCAGGGTATGTTATCAGTGGCTACTGAATGGGCAAATCTAAGGGACACAATTAAAATCTGACAAAACTGCAGGAATGATTCACAGTACAGAACTCAATCACCATGATGCACTGTATATACACAGTCTGCAGAGTATAGAGCGATACGCACTGAACGGAAAGAGATGTAATCATTACACAGTCTGCAGAGTATAGAGCGATACGCACTGAACGGAAAGAGATGTAATCATTACACAGTCTGCAGAGTATAGAGCGATACGCACTGAACGGAAAGAGAATTAATCATTACACAGTCTGCAGAGTATAGAGCGATACGCACTGAACGGAAAGAGATGTAATCATTACACAGTCTGCAGAGTATAGAGCGATACGCACTGAACGGAAAGAGATGTAATCATTACACAGTCTGCAGAGTATAGAGCGATACGCACTGAACGGAAAGAGATGTAATCATTACACAGTCTGCAGAGTATAGAGCGATACGCACTGAACGGAAAGAGATGTAATCATTACACAGTCTGCAGAGTATAGAGCGATACGCACTGAACGGAAAGAGATGTAATCATTACACAGTCTGCAGAGTATAGAGCGATACGCACTGAACGGAAAGAGATGTAATCATTACACAGTCTGCAGAGTATAGAGCGATACGCACTGAACGGAAAGAGATGTAATCATTACACAGTCTGCAGAGTATAGAGCGATACGCACTGAACGGAAAGAGATGTAATCATTACACAGTCTGAAGAGTATAGAGCGATACGCACTGAACGGAAAGAGATGTAATCATTACACAGTCTGCAGAGTATAGAGCGATACGCACTGAACGGAAAGAGATGTAATCATTACACAGTCTGCAGAGTATAGAGCGATACGCACTGAACGGAAAGAGAAGTAATCATTACACAGTCTGCAGAGTATAGAGCGATACGCACTGAACGGAAAGAGATGTAATCATTACACAGTCTGCAGAGTATAGAGCGATACGCACTGAACGGAAAGAGATGTAATCATTACACAGTCTGCAGAGTATAGAGCGATACGCACTGAACGGAAAGAGATGTAATCATTACACAGTCTGCAGAGTATAGAGCGATACGCACTGAACGGAAAGAGATGTAATCATTACACAGTCTGCAGAGTATAGAGCGATACGCACTGAACGGAAAGAGAAGTAATCATTACACAGTCTGCAGAGTATAGAGCGATACGCACTGAACGGAAAGAGATGTAATCATTACACAGTCTGCAGAGTATAGAGCGATACGCACTGAACGGAAAGAGATGTAATCATTACACAGTCTGCAGAGTATAGAGCGATACGCACTGAACGGAAAGAGATGTAATCATTACACAGTCTGCAGAGTATAGAGCGATACGCACTGAACGGAAAGAGATGTAATCATTACACAGTCTGCAGAGTATAGAGCGATACGCACTGAACGGAAAGAGATGTAATCATTACACAGTCTGCAGAGTATAGAGCGATACGCACTGAACGGAAAGAGATGTAATCATTACACAGTCTGCAGAGTATAGAGCGATACGCACTGAACGGAAAGAGATGTAATCATTACACAGTCTGCAGAGTATAGAGCGATACGCACTGAACGGAAAGAGATGTAATCATTACACAGTCTGCAGAGTATAGAGCGATACGCACTGAACGGAAAGAGATGTAATCATTACACAGTCTGCAGAGTATAGAGCGATACGCACTGAACGGAAAGAGATGTAATAATTACACAGTCTGCAGAGTATAGAGCGATACGCACTGAACGGAAAGAGATGTAATCATTACACAGTCTGCAGAGTATAGAGCGATACGCACTGAACGGAAAGAGATGTAATCATTACACAGTCTGCAGAGTATAGAGCGATACGCACTGAACGGAAAGAGATGTAATCATTACACAGTCTGCAGAGTATAGAGCGATACGCACTGAACGGAAAGAGATGTAATCATTACACAGTCTGCAGAGTATAGAGCGATACGCACTGAACGGAAAGAGATGTAATCATTACACAGTCTGCAGAGTATAGAGCGATACGCACTGAACGGAAAGAGATGTAATCATTACACAGTCTGCAGAGTATAGAGCGATACGCACTGAACGGAAAGAGATGTAATCATTACACAGTCTGCAGAGTATAGAGCGATACGCACTGAACGGAAAGAGATGTAATCATTACACAGTCTGCAGAGTATAGAGCGATACGCACTGAACGGAAAGAGATGTAATCATTACACAGTCTGCAGAGTATAGAGCGATACGCACTGAACGGAAAGAGATGTAATCATTACACAGTCTGCAGAGTATAGAGCGATACGCACTGAACGGAAAGAGATGTAATCATTACACAGTCTGCAGAGTATAGAGCGATACGCACTGAACGGAAAGAGATGTAATCATTACACAGTCTGCAGAGTATAGAGCGATACGCACTGAACGGAAAGAGATGTAATCATTACACAGTCTGCAGAGTATAGAGCGATACGCACTGAACGGAAAGAGATGTAATCATTACACAGTCTGCAGAGTATAGAGCGATACGCACTGAACGGAAAGAGATGTAATCATTACACAGTCTGCAGAGTATAGAGCGATACGCACTGAACGGAAAGAGATGTAATCATTACACAGTCAGCAGAGTATAGAGCGATACGCACTGAACGGAAAGAGATGTAATCATTACACAGTCCGCAGAGTATAGAGCGATACGCACTGAACGGAAAGAGATGTAATCATTACACAGTCCGCAGAGTATAGAGCGATACGCACTGAACGGAAAGAGATGTAATCATTACACAGTCCGCAGAGTATAGAGCGATACGCACTGAACGGAAAGAGATGTAATCATTACACAGTCCGCAGAGTATAGAGCGATACGCACTGAACGGAAAGAGATGTAATCATTACACAGTCCGCAGAGTATAGAGCGATACGCACTGAACGGAAAGAGATGTAATCATTACACAGTCCGCAGAGTATAGAGCGATACGCACTGAACGGAAAGAGATGTAATCATTACACAGTCCGCAGAGTATAGAGCGATACGCACTGAACGGAAAGAGATGTAATCATTACACAGTCCGCAGAGTATAGAGCGATACGCACTGAACGGAAAGAGATGTAATCATTACACAGTCCGCAGAGTATAGAGCGATACGCACTGAACGGAAAGAGAAGTAATCATTACACAGTCCGCAGAGTATAGAGCGATACGCACTGAACGGAAAGAGATGTAATCATTACACAGTCCGCAGAGTATAGAGCGATACGCACTGAACGGAAAGAGATGTAATCCTTACACAGTCCGCAGAGTATAGAGCGATACGCACTGAACGGAAAGAGAAGTAATCCTTACACAGTCTGCAGAGTATAGAGCGATACGCACTGAACGGAAAGAGATGTAATCATTACACAGTCTGCAGAGTATAGAGCGATACGCACTGAACGGAAAGAGATGTAATCATTACACAGTCTGCAGAGTATAGAGCGATACGCACTGAACGGAAAGAGATGTAATCATTACACAGTCTGCAGAGTATAGAGCGATACGCACTGAACGGAAAGAGATGTAATCATTACACAGTCTGCAGAGTATAGAGCGATACGCACTGAACGGAAAGAGATGTAATCATTACACAGTCTGCAGAGTATAGAGCGATACGCACTGAACGGAAAGAGATGTAATCATTACACAGTCTGCAGAGTATAGAGCGATACGCACGGAACGGAAAGAGATGTAATCATTACACAGTCTGCAGAGTATAGAGCGATACACACTGAACGTCAAGAGATGTAATAATGTCACCGGTCTGATCTTAGTACAAGCAGGGAAAGATACTATGGCCCCAGCTCAGCACATGTTCATTCATGTCTCCCTTGCTATTATTCTCATGTTACTAAAAGATATCCATCTGCTCTCACACTGAATGTGAAGTGACATCCATAGACCCTACTCACAGTGAGGTGTGAGCAATATCAGTGGATATTACCCACCGAGGCAGAGCTTTCAGGGTATATACTGTGAGTAGTGCTCTGAGGCAGAACATTCAGGGTGTATACTTTGAGTAGGGCACTGAGGCAGAGCATTCAGGGTATATACTGTGAGTAGTGCTCCGATGCAGAGCATTCAGGGTGTATACTGTGAGTAGTGCACCAAGACAGAGCATTCAGGGTGTATACTGTGAGTAGTGCTCTGATGCAGAACATTCAGGGTGTATATTGTGAGTAGTGCTCTGAGGCATAGCATTCAGGGTGTATACTGTGAGTAGTGCTCTGATGCAGAACATTCAGGGTGTATATTGTGAGTAGTGCTCTGAGGCATAGCATTCAGGGTGTATACTGTGAGTAGTGCACCGAGGCAGAGCATTCAGGGTGTATATTGTGAGTAGTGCTCCGATTCAGAAAATTCAGGGTGTATATTGTGAGTAGTGCTCTGATGCAGAGCATTCAGGATGTATACTGTGAGAAGTGCACCGAGGCAGAGCATTCAGGGTGTATACTGTGAGAAGTGCACCGAGGCAGAGCATTCAGGGTGTATACTGTGAGAAGTGCACCGAGGCAGAGCATTCAGGGTGTATACTGTGAGAAGTGCACCGAGGCAGAGCATTCAGGATGTATACTTAGATTGACTGTTAGTGCCAGGCCCCCATCCTATGCGTAAGATTAGAGGGACTGTTAGTGCCAGGCCCCCATCCTATGCGTAAGATTAGAGGGACTGTTAGTGCCAGTCCCCCATCCTATGAGTAAGATTAGAGGGACTGTAAGTGCCAGGCCCCCATCCTATGCGTAAGATTGGAGGGACTGTTAGTGCCAGGCCCCCATCCTATGAGTAAGATTAGAGGGACTGTTAGTGCCAGGCCCCCATGCCATGAGTAAGATTAAAGGGACTGTTGGTGCCAAGCCCCATCCTATGAGTAAGATTAGATGGACTGTTAGCGCCAGGCCCCTTCCTATGAGTAAGATTAGAGGGGCTGTTAGTGCCAGGCCCCCATCCTATGAGTGAGATTAGAGGGACTGTTAGTGCCAGGCCCCCCATCCCATTAGTAAGATTAGAGGGACTGCTCGCAACAGGCACCCATCATATGAGTAAGATTAGAGGGACTGTTGATGCTAGGCCCCCATCCAATGAGTAAGATTAGATGGACTGTTAGTGCCAGGCCCCCATGCCATGAGTAAGATTAGAGGGACTGTTAGTGCCAGGCCCCCATCCTATGAGTAAGATTAGAGGGACTGTTAGTGCCAGGCCCCATCCTATGAGTAAGATTAGAGGGACTGTTGGTAACAGGCCCCCATCCTATGAGTAAGATTAAAGGGACTGTTAATGCCAGGCCCCCATCGTATGAGTAAGATTAGAGCGACTGTTAGTGCCAGGACCCCATCCTATGAGTAAGATTACAGGGACTGTTAGTGCCAGGCCCCCATCCTATGAGTAAGATTAGAGGGACTGTTAGTGCCAGGCCCCCATCCTATGAGTGAGATTAGAGGGACTGTTAGTGCCAGGCCCCATCCTATGAGTGAGATTAGAGGGACTGTTAGTGCCAGGCCCCCCATCCCATGAGTAAGAATAGAGGGACTGTTCGCAACAGGCCCCCATCATATGAGTAAGATTAGAGGGACTGTTGATACCAGGCCCCCATCCTATGAGTAAGATTAGATGGACTGTTAGTGCCAGGCCCCCATGCCATGAGTAAGATTATAGGGACTGTTAGTGCCAGGCCCCCATCCTATGAGTGAGATTAGAGGGACTGTTAGTGCCAGGCCCCCATCCTATGAGTGAGATTAGAGGCACTGTTAGTGCCAGGCCCCCATCCTATGAGTAAGGTTAGAGGGACTGTTAGAGACTAGAGGGACTGTTATTGCCAGGCCCCCATCCTATGAGTAAGATTAGAGGGACTGTTAGTGCCAGGCCCCCATCCTATGAGTGAGATTAGAGGCACTGTTAGTGCCAGGCCCCCATCCTATGAGTAAGGTTAGAGGGACTGTTAGAGACTAGAGGGACTGTTATTGCCAGGCCCCCATCCTATGAGTAAGATTAGAGGGACTGTTAGTGCCAGGCCTCCATCCTATGAGTGAGATTAGAGGGACTGTTAGTGCCAGGCCCCCATCCTATGAGTAAGGTTAGAGGGACTGTTAGAGACTAGAGGGACTGTTATTGCCAGGCCCCCATCCTATGAGTAAGATTAGAGGGACTGTTAGTGTCAGGCCCCCATCCTATGGGTGAAATTAGAGTGACTGTTAGTGCCAGGACCCCATCCTATGAGTAAGATTATAGGGACTGTTAGTGCCAGGCCCCCATCCTATGAGTAAGATTAGAGGGACTGTTAGAGATTAGATTGACTGTTAGTGTCAGGTCCCCATCCTATGAGTAAGATTAGAGGGACTGTTATTGCCAGGCCCCCATCCTATGAGTAAGATTAGAGAGACTGTTAGTGCCAGGCCCCCATCCTATGAGTAAGATTAGAGGGACTGTTAGAGATTAGAGGGACTGTTAGTGCCAGGCCCCCATCCTATGAGTGAGATTAGAGGGACTGTTAGTGCCAGGCCCCCATTCTATGCGTAAGATTAGAGGGACTGTTAGTGCCAGGCCCCCATCCTATGAGTAAAATTAGAGGGACTGTTCGCAACAGGCCCCCATCATATGAGTAAGATTAGAGGGACTGTTGATACCAGGCCCCCATCCTATGAGTAAGATTAGATGGACTGTTAGTGCCAGGCCCCCATGCCATGAGTAAGATTACAGGGACTGTTAGTGCCAGGCCCCCATCCTATGAGTAAGATTAGAGGGACTGTTAGTGCCAGGCCCCCATCCTATGAGTGAGATTAGAGGGACTGTTAGTGCCAGGCCCCATCCTATGAGTGAGATTAGAGGGACTGTTAGTGCCAGGCCCCCCATCCCATGAGTAAGAATAGAGGGACTGTTCGCAACAGGCCCCCATCATATGAGTAAGATTAGAGGGACTGTTGATACCAGGCCCCCATCCTATGAGTAAGATTAGATGGACTGTTAGTGCCAGGCCCCCATGCCATGAGTAAGATTATAGGGACTGTTAGTGCCAGGCCCCCATCCTATGAGTGAGATTAGAGGGACTGTTAGTGCCAGGCCCCCATCCTATGAGTGAGATTAGAGGCACTGTTAGTGTCAGGCCCCCATCCTATGAGTAAGGTTAGAGGGACTGTTAGAGACTAGAGGGACTGTTATTGCCAGGCCCCCATCCTATGAGTAAGATTAGAGGGACTGTTAGTGCCAGGCCCCCATCCTATGAGTGAGATTAGAGGCACTGTTAGTGCCAGGCCCCCATCCTATGAGTAAGGTTAGAGGGACTGTTAGAGACTAGAGGGACTGTTATTGCCAGGCCCCCATCCTATGAGTAAGATTAGAGGGACTGTTAGTGCCAGGCCTCCATCCTATGAGTGAGATTAGAGGGACTGTTAGTGCCAGGCCCCCATCCTATGAGTAAGGTTAGAGGGACTGTTAGAGACTAGAGGGACTGTTATTGCCAGGCCCCCATCCTATGAGTAAGATTAGAGGGACTGTTAGTGTCAGGCCCCCATCCTATGGGTGAAATTAGAGTGACTGTTAGTGCCAGGACCCCATCCTATGAGTAAGATTATAGGGACTGTTAGTGCCAGGCCCCCATCCTATGAGTAAGATTAGAGGGACTGTTAGAGATTAGATTGACTGTTAGTGTCAGGTCCCCATCCTATGAGTAAGATTAGAGGGACTGTTATTGCCAGGCCCCCATCCTATGAGTAAGATTAGAGAGACTGTTAGTGCCAGGCCCCCATCCTATGAGTAAGATTAGAGGGACTGTTAGAGATTAGAGGGACTGTTAGTGCCAGGCCCCCATCCTATGAGTGAGATTAGAGGGACTGTTAGTGCCAGGCCCCCATTCTATGCGTAAGATTAGAGGGACTGTTAGTGCCAGGCCCCCATCCTATGAGTAAAATTAGAGGGACTGTTAGAGATTAAAGGGACTGTTAGTGCCAGACCCCCATCCTATGAGTAAGATTAGAGGGACTGTTAGAGATTAGAGGGACTGTTAGTGCCAGGCCCCCATCCTATGAGTAAGATTAGAGGGACTGTTAGAGATTAGAGGGACTGTTAGTGCCAGACCCCCATCCTATGAGTAAGATTAGAGGGACTGTTAGAGATTAGAGGGACTGTTAGTGCCAGGCCCCCGTCCTATGATTTAGATTAGAGGGACTGTTAGAGATTAGAGGGACTGTTAGTGCCAGGCCCCCGTCCTATGAGTGAGATTAGAGGGACTGTTAGTGCCAGGCCCCCGTCCTATGAGTGAGATTAGAGGGACTGTTAGAGATTAGAGGGACTGTTAGTGCCAGGCCCCCGTCCTATGAGTGAGATTAGAGGGACTGTTAGTGCCAGGCCCCCGTCCTATGAGTGAGATTAGAGGGACTGTTAGAGATTAGAGGGACTGTTAGTGCCAGGCCCCCGTCCTATGAGTAAGATTAGAGGGACTGTTAGAGATTAGAGGGACTGTTAGTGCCAGGCCCCCATCCTATGAGTAAGATTAGAGGGACTGTTAGAGATTAGAGGGACTGTTAGTGCCAGACCCCCATCCTATGAGTAAGATTAGAGGGACTGTTAGAGATTAGAGGGACTGTTAGTGCCAGGCCCCCGTCCTATGAGTAAGATTAGAGGGACTGTTAGAGATTAGAGGGACTGTTAGTGCCAGGCCCCCGTCCTATGAGTGAGATTAGAGGGACTGTTAGAGATTAGAGGGACTGTTAGTGCCAGGCCCCCATCCTATGAGTGAGATTAGAGGGACTGTTAGAGATTAGAGGGACTGTTAGTGCCAGGCCCCCGTCCTATGATTTAGATTAGAGGGACTGTTAGAGATTAGAGGGACTGTTAGTGCCAGGCCCCCGTCCTATGAGTGAGATTAGAGGGACTGTTAGTGCCAGACCCCCGTCCTATGAGTAAGATTAGAGGGACTGTTAGTGCCAGGCCCCCGTCCTATGAGTGAGATTAGAGGGACTGTTAGAGATTAGAGGGACTGTTAGAGATTAGAGGGACTGTTAGTGCCAGGCCCCCGTCCTATGAGTGAGATTAGAGGGACTGTTAGTGCCAGGCCCCCGTCCTATGAGTGAGATTAGAGGGACTGTTAGAGATTAGAGGGACTGTTAGTGCCAGACCCCCATCCTATGAGTAAGATTAGAGGGACTGTTAGAGATTAGAGGGACTGTTAGTGCCAGACCCCCATCCTATGAGTAAGATTAGAGGGACTGTTAGAGATTAGAGGGACTGTTAGTGCCAGGCCCCCGTCCTATGAGTGAGATTAGAGGGACTGTTAGAGATTAGAGGGACTGTTAGTGCCAGGCCCCCGTCCTATGAGTGAGATTAGAGAGACTGTTAGAGATTAGAGGGACTGTTAGTGCCAGGCCCCCGTCCTATGAGTGAGATTAGAGGGACTGTTAGAGATTAGAGGGACTGTTAGTGCCAGGCCCCCGTCCTATGAGTGAGATTAGAGGGACTGTTAGAGATTAGAGGGACTGTTAGTGCCAGGCCCCCGTCCTATGAGTGAGATTAGAGGGACTGTTAGAGATTAGAGGGACTGTTAGTGCCAGGCCCCCGTCCTATGAGTAAGATTAGAGGGACTGTTAGTGCCAGGCCCCCATCCTATGAGTAAGATTAGAGGGACTGTTAGTGCCAGGCCCCCGTCCTATGAGTAAGATTAGAGGGACTGTTAGAGATTAGAGGGACTGTTAGTGCCAGGCCCCCGTCCTATGAGTGAGATTAGAGGGACTGTTAGAGATTAGAGGGACTGTTAGTGCCAGGCCCCCGTCCTATGAGTAAGATTAGAGGGACTGTTAGTGCCAGGCCCCCATCCTATGAGTAAGATTAGAGGGACTGTTAGTGCCAGGCCCCCGTCCTATGAGTAAGATTAGAGGGACTGTTAGAGATTAGAGGGACTGTTAGTGCCAGGCCCCCATCCTATGAGTAAGATTAGAGGGACTGTTAGAGATTAGAGGGACTGTTAGTGCCAGGCCCCCGTCCTATGAGTGAGATTAGAGGGACTGTTAGAGATTAGAGGGACTGTTAGTGCCAGGCCCCCGTCCTATGAGTGAGATTAGAGGGACTGTTAGTGCCAGGCCCCCGTCCTATGAGTAAGATTAGAGAGACTGTTAGTGCCAGGCCCCCGTCCTATGAGTAAGATTAGAGAGACTGTTAGTGCCAGGCCCCCGTCCTATGAGTAAGATTAGAGGGACTGTTAGTGCCAGGCCCCCGTCCTATGAGTGAGATTAGAGGGACTGTTAGTGCCAGGCCCCCGTCCTATGAGTAAGATTAGAGAGACTGTTAGTGCCAGGCCCCCGTCCTATGAGTAAGATTAGAGGGACTGTTAGTGCCAGGCCCCCGTCCTATGAGTGAGATTAGAGGGACTGTTAGTGCCAGGCCCCCGTCCTATGAGTAAGATTAGAGAGACTGTTAGTGCCAGGCCCCCGTCCTATGAGTAAGATTAGAGGGACTGTTAGTGCCAGGCCCCCGTCCTATGAGTAAGATTAGAGGGACTGTTAGTGCCAGGCCCCCGTCCTATGAGTGAGATTAGAGGGACTGTTAGAGATTAGAGGGACTGTTAGTGCCAGGCCCCCGTCCTATGAGTAAGATTAGAGAGACTGTTAGAGATTAGAGGGACTGTTAGTGCCAGGCCCCCGTCCTATGAGTGAGATTAGAGGGACTGTTAGTGCCAGGCCCCCGTCCTATGAGTGAGATTAGAGGGACTGTTAGAGATTAGAGGGACTGTTAGTGCCAGGCCCCCGTCCTATGAGTAAGATTAGAGAGACTGTTAGAGATTAGAGAGACTGTTAGTGCCAGGCCCCCGTCCTATGAGTAAGATTAGAGGGACTGTTAGTGCCAGGCCCCCGTCCTATGAGTAAGATTAGAGGGACTGTTAGTGCCAGGCCCCCGTCCTATGAGTGAGATTAGAGGGACTGTTAGAGATTAGAGGGACTGTTAGTGCCAGACCCCCGTCCTATGAGTAAGATTAGAGAGACTGTTAGAGATTAGAGGGACTGTTAGTGCCAGGCCCCCGTCCTATGAGTGAGATTAGAGGGACTGTTAGTGCCAGGCCCCCGTCCTATGAGTGAGATTAGAGGGACTGTTAGTGCCAGGCCCCCGTCCTATGAGTAAGATTAGAGGGACTGTTAGTGCCAGGCCCCCGTCCTATGAGTGAGATTAGAGAGACTGTTAGAGATTAGAGGGACTGTTAGTGCCAGGCCCCCGTCCTATGAGTGAGATTAGAGGGACTGTTAGTGCCAGGCCCCCGTCCTATGAGTAAGATTAGAGAGACTGTTAGTGCCAGGCCCCCGTCCTATGAGTAAGATTAGAGAGACTGTTAGTGCCAGGCCCCCGTCCTATGAGTAAGATTAGAGGGACTGTTAGTGCCAGGCCCCCGTCCTATGAGTGAGATTAGAGGGACTGTTAGTGCCAGGCCCCCGTCCTATGAGTAAGATTAGAGAGACTGTTAGTGCCAGGCCCCCGTCCTATGAGTAAGATTAGAGGGACTGTTAGTGCCAGGCCCCCGTCCTATGAGTGAGATTAGAGGGACTGTTAGTGCCAGGCCCCCGTCCTATGAGTAAGATTAGAGAGACTGTTAGTGCCAGGCCCCCGTCCTATGAGTAAGATTAGAGGGACTGTTAGTGCCAGGCCCCCGTCCTATGAGTAAGATTAGAGGGACTGTTAGTGCCAGGCCCCCGTCCTATGAGTGAGATTAGAGGGACTGTTAGAGATTAGAGGGACTGTTAGTGCCAGGCCCCCGTCCTATGAGTAAGATTAGAGAGACTGTTAGAGATTAGAGGGACTGTTAGTGCCAGGCCCCCGTCCTATGAGTGAGATTAGAGGGACTGTTAGTGCCAGGCCCCCGTCCTATGAGTGAGATTAGAGGGACTGTTAGAGATTAGAGGGACTGTTAGTGCCAGGCCCCCGTCCTATGAGTAAGATTAGAGAGACTGTTAGAGATTAGAGAGACTGTTAGTGCCAGGCCCCCGTCCTATGAGTAAGATTAGAGGGACTGTTAGTGCCAGGCCCCCGTCCTATGAGTAAGATTAGAGGGACTGTTAGTGCCAGGCCCCCGTCCTATGAGTGAGATTAGAGGGACTGTTAGAGATTAGAGGGACTGTTAGTGCCAGACCCCCGTCCTATGAGTAAGATTAGAGAGACTGTTAGAGATTAGAGGGACTGTTAGTGCCAGGCCCCCGTCCTATGAGTGAGATTAGAGGGACTGTTAGTGCCAGGCCCCCGTCCTATGAGTGAGATTAGAGGGACTGTTAGTGCCAGGCCCCCGTCCTATGAGTAAGATTAGAGGGACTGTTAGTGCCAGGCCCCCGTCCTATGAGTGAGATTAGAGAGACTGTTCGTGCCAGGCCCCCGTCCTATGAGTGAGATTAGAGGGACTGTTAGAGATTAGAGGGACTGTTAGTGCCAGGCCCCCGTCCTATGAGTAAGATTAGAGGGACTGTTAGAGATTAGAGGGACTGTTAGTGCCAGGCCCCCGTCCTATGAGTGAGATTAGAGAGACTGTTCGTGCCAGGCCCCCGTCCTATGAGTGAGATTAGAGGGACTGTTAGAGATTAGAGGGACTGTTAGTGCCAGGCCCCCATCCTATGAGTGAGATTAGAGAGACTGTTCGTGCCAGACCCCCGTCCTATGAGTGAGATTAGAGAGACTGTTCGTGCCAGACCCCCGTCCTATGAGTGAGATTAGAGAGACTGTTCGTGCCAGTGTTGGTTAGGTTGCTGAGCTCTACATTTCCATCGCCCCATCGCCAACTGTAGTCATTGTTTTGTTATTTGCTGTTGTGCTTGTCATGTGTGCACATCTAAACATGCTAGCATACATATTTTCATTCTTGCAGACAATTTTCGATACACGTGTGACATCTGTGGCAAAAAATACAAATATTACAGCTGCTTCCAAGAGCACAGAGACTTGCATGCCGTGGATGGTAAGTATTCATACCTCCCTTGTCCAGATTTCCAGATGGTAATATCTGCTCAACCCTACCAACCTGTTGGATATTTTAAATTAATGGTTATTCCAAATTAGCAACTGAGGAATCACTGACCATCCCATAATCTGGAAACATCCCCTGTACTGAAAGATGATTTACTTAAATATCAGCTTGTGAACTATGAAAAGAGATCTATGTTTCTGTAATGGACAAAAGTCTCTAAAATAAGGTCTGATTGCATCAAGTGTAGACAGTGGGCATGTTGTTTAGAATCTTTGCTCTGTATAGCTCTATCAGGGGGCGGACATGTTTTTTAGAATCTTTGCTCTGTATAGCTCTATCAGGGGTGGACATGTTGTTTAGAATCTTTGCTCTGTATAGCTCTATCAGGGGGCGGACATGTTGGTTAGAATCTTTGCTCTGTATAGCTCGATCAGGGGGCAGACATGTTGTTTAGAATCTTTGCTCTGTATAGCTCTATCAGGGGGCGGACATGTTGTTTAGAATCTTTGCTCTGTATAGCTCTATCACGGGGCGGACATGTTGTTTAGAATCTTTGCTCTGTATAGCTCTATCAGGGGGCGGACATGTTTTTTAGAATCTTTGCTCTGTATAGCTCTATCAGGGGTGGACATGTTGTTTAGAATCTTTGCTCTGTATAGCTCTATCAGGGGGCGGACATGTTGGTTAGAATCTTTGCTCTGTATAGCTCGATCAGGGGGCAGACATGTTGTTTAGAATCTTTGCTCTGTATAGCTCTATCAGGGGGCGGACATGTTGTTTAGAATCTTTGCTCTGTATAGCTCTATCACGGGGCGGACATGTTGTTTAGAATCTGTGCTCTGTATAGCTCTATCAGGGGGCGGACATGTTGTTTAGAATCTTTGCTCTGTGTAGCTCTATCAGGAGCACACATGTTGTTTAGAATCTTTGCTCTGTATAGCTCTATCAGGGGCGGACATGTTGTTTAGAATCTTTGCTCTGTATAGCTCTATCAGGGGAAGACATGTTGTTTAGAATCTGTTCTCTGTATAGCTCTATCAGGGGGCGGACATGTTGTTTAGAATCTTTGCTCTGTATAGCTCTATCAGGGGGAGGACATGGTGTTTAGAATCTTTGCTCTGTATAGCTCTATCAGGGGTGGACATGTTGTTTAGAATCTTTGCTCTGTATAGCTCTATCAGGGGTGGACATGTTGTTTAGAATCTTTGCTCTGTATAGCTCTATCAGGGGGCGGACATGTTGGTTAGAATCTTTGCTCTGTATAGCTCGATCAGGGGGCAGACATGTTGTTTAGAATCTTTGCTCTGTATAGCTCTATCAGGGGGCGGACATGTTTAGAATCTTTGCTCTGTATAGCTCTATAAGGGGGCGGACATGTTGTTTAGAATCTGTGCTCTGTATAGCTCTATCAGGTGGCGGACATGTTGTTTAGAATCTTTGCTCTGTATAGCTCTATCAGGAGCAGACATGTTGTTTAGAATCTTTGCTCTGTATAGCTCTATCAGGGGCGGACATGTTGTTTAGAATCTTTGCTCTGTATAGCTCTATCAGGGGAAGACATGTTGTTTAGAATCTGTTCTCTGTATAGCTCTATCAGGGGGCAGACATGTTGTTTAGAATCTTTGCTCTTTATAGCTCTATCAGGGGGCGGACATGTTGTTTAGAATCTGTGCTCTGTATAGCTCTATCAGGGGGCGGACATGTTGTTTAGAATCTTTGCTCTGTATAGCTCTATCAGGGAGCGGACATGTTGGTTAGAATCTTTGCTCTGTATAGCTCTATCAGGGGGCGGACATATTGGTTAGAATCTTTGTTCTGTATAGCTCTATCAGGGGGCGGACATGTTGTTTAGAATCTTTGCTCTGTATAGCTCGATCAGGGGGCAGACATGTTGTTTAGAATCTTTGCTCTGTATAGCTCCATCAGAGGACAGACATGTTGTTTAGAATCTTTGTTCTGTATAGCTCTATCAGGTGGCAGACATGTAATTTAGAATCTTTGCTCTGTATAGCTCTATCAGGGGGCGGACATGTAGTTTAGAATCTTTGCTCTGTATAGCTCTATCAGGTGGCAGACATGTAATTTAGAATCTTTGCTCTGTATAGCTCTATCAGGGGGCAGACATGTAATTTAGAATCTTTGCTCTGTATAGCTCTATCAGGGGGCGGACATGTAGTTTAGAATCTTTGCTCTGTATAGCTCTATCAGGGGCAGACATGTTGTTTAGAATCTTTGCTCTGTATAGCTCTATCAGGGGGCAGACATGTTGTTTAGAATCTTTGCTCTGTATAGCTCTATCAGGGGGCGGACATGTTGTTTAGAATCTTTGCTCTGTATAGCTCTATCAGGAGGCAGACATGTTGTTTAGAATCTTTGCTCTGTATAGCTCTATCAGGGGGCGGACATGTTTAGAATCTTTGCTCTGTATAGCTCTATCAGGAGGCAGACATGTTGTTTAGAATCTTTGCTCTGTATAGCTCTATCAGAGGGCAGACATGTTTAGAATCTTTGCTCTGTATAGCTCTATCAGGGGGCGGACATGTTGTTTAGAATCTTTGCTCTGTATAGCTCTATAAGGGGGCGGACATGTTGTTTAGAATCTTTGCTCTGTATAGCTCTATCAGGAGGCAGACATGTTGTTTAGAATCTTTGCTCTGTATAGCTCTATCAGGAGGCAGACATGTTGTTTAGAATCTTTGCTCTGTATAGCTCTATCAGGGGGCGGACATGTTTAGAATCTTTGCTCTGTATAGCTCTATCAGGAGGCAGACATGTTGTTTAGAATCTTTGCTCTGTATAGCTCTATCAGGAGGCAGACATGTTGTTTAGAATCTTTGCTCTGTATAGCTCTATCAGGAGGCAGACATGTTGTTTAGAATCTTTGCTCTGTATAGCTCTATCAGGAGGCAGACATGTTGTTTAGAATCTTTGCTCTGTATAGCTCTATCAGGGGGCGGACATGTTTAGAATCTTTGCTCTGTATAGCTCTATCAGGAGGCAGACATGTTGTTTAGAATCTTTGCTCTGTATAGCTCTATCAGGAGGCAGACATGTTGTTTAGAATATTTGCTCTGTATAGCTCTATCAGGGGGCGGACATGTTTAGAATCTTTGCTCTGTATAGCTCTATCAGGAGGCAGACATGTTGTTTAGAATATTTGCTCTGTATAGCTCTATCAGGGGGCAGACATGTAGTTTAGAATATTTGCTCTGTATAGCTCTATCAGGGGGCAGACATGTAGTTTAGAATATTTGCTCTGTATAGCTCTATCAGGGGACGGACATGTTGTTTAGAATCTTTGCTCTGTATAGCTCTATCAGGGGGCGGACATGTTGTTTAGAATCTTTGCTCTGTATAGCTCTATCAGGAGGCAGACATGTTGTTTAGAATCTTTGCTCTGTATAGCTCTATCAGGAGGCAGACATGTTGTTTAGAATCTTTGCTCTGTATAGCTCTACCAGGAGGCATGTTGTTTAGAATCTTTGCTCTGTATAGCTCTATCAGGGGGCGGACATGTTGTTTAGAATCTTTGCTCTGTATAGCTCTATCAGGAGGCAGACATGTTGTTTAGAATCTTTGCTCTGTATAGCTCTATCAGGAGGCAGACATGTTGTTTAGAATCTTTGCTCTGTATAGCTCTACCAGGAGGCATGTTGTTTAGAATCCTTGCTCTGTATAGCTCTATCAGGGGGAGGACATGTTGTTTAGAATCTTTGCTCTGTATAGCTCTATCAGGGGGCGGACATGTTGTTTAGAATCTTTGCTCTGTATAACTCTATCAGGGGGCGGACATGTTGTTTAGAATCTTTGCTCTGTATTGCTCTATCAGGGGGCAGACATGTTGTTTAGAATCTTTGCTCTGTATAGCTCTATCAGGGGGCGGACATGTTGTTTAGAATCTTTGCTCTGTATTGCTCTATCAGGGGGCAGACATGTTGTTTAGAATCTTTGCTCTGGATAGCTCTATCAGGGGGCAGACATGTTGTTTAGAATCTTTGCTCTGTATTGCTCTATCAGGGGGCAGACATGTTGTTTAGAATCTTTGCTCTGTATAGCTCTATCAGGGGACAGACATGTTTTTTAGAATCTTTGCTCTGTATAGCTCTATCAGGGGGCGGACATGTTGTTTAGAATCTTTGCTCTGTATAGCTCTATCAGGAGGCAGACATGTTGTTTAGAATCTTTGCTCTGTATAGCTCTATCAGGGGGCGGACATGTTTAGAATCTTTGCTCTGTATAGCTCTATCAGGAGGCAGACATGTTGTTTAGAATCTTTGCTCTGTATAGCTCTATCAGGGGACAGACATGTTGTTTAGAATCTTTGCTCTGGATAGCTCTATCAGGGGGCAGACATGTTGTTTAGAATCTTTGCTCTGTATAGCTCTATCAGGGGACAGACATGTTGTTTAGAATCTTTGCTCTGTATAGCTCTATCAGGAGGCAGACATGCTGTTTAGAATCTTTGCTCTGTATAGCTCTATCAGGGGGCAGACATGTTGTTTAGAATCTTTGCTCTGTATAGCTCTATCAGGGGACGGACATGTTGTTTAGAATCTTTGCTCTGTATAGCTCTATCAGGGGGCGGACATGTTGTTTAGAATCTTTGCTCTGTATAGCTCTATCAGGGGGCGGACATGTTGTTTTGAATCTTTGCTCTGTATAGCTCTATCAGGGGGCGGACATGTTGTTTAGAATCTTTGCTCTGTATCGCTCTATCAGGGGGCAGACATGTTGTTTATAATCTTTGCTCTGTATAGCTCTATCAGGGGGCAGACATGTTGTTTAGAATCTTTGCTCTGTATTGATCTATAAGGGGCGGACATGTTGTTTAGAATCTTTGCTCTGTATAGCTCTATCAGGAGGCAGACATGTAGTTTAGAATCTTTGTACTGAATTGGCTCGTTGACACATCCCAGTGGTGGGATACGTTAGATTACAGGCCTGTAGTCAGGGAACCAAGGCTGGTAAAATTCCTACCTCTGGCTGCTGCCATCTTTGTACTGAGAGCATGTGGTCTGTACTTGAACCACAAGGGGACGCTGCTATCTCTCTTATCCTAGGGTCTGGCAGATTCTGGTATCTTGAGTGGTAAATACATTATTCCCCAGCATGTTATTGGCCCCTGGATCTGCCAGTTATTGGCTCCAAGCGTCCTCCCTTATAAGAGGTGGGCTTGCCCAGTCCAGACACATTGTTTTACATGGCTTTAGAAAGCTCTATATTGCTCTGTTCGTGTTCTCATGTTGATTAGGTATGAACGGCTGCAAATTCATTAAACAAAGCTCTTCAGGGGGGCTGGGTTTGTCTTACTCTCTCCTCTATACAGGGGGATGTAATATACAGGCAAATGCCATTTACAGGGGGGATGTAATATACAGGGGGATGTAATATACAGGGAAATGTAATTTACAGGGGGATGTAATATACAGGGAAATGTAATTTACAGGGGGATGTAATATACAGGGGGATGTAATATGCAGGGAAATGTAATTTACAGGGGGATGTAATATGCAGGGACATGTAATTTACAGGGGGATGTAATATGCAGGGAAATGTAATTTACAGGGGGATGTAATATGCAGGGAAATGTAATTTACAGGGGGATGTAATATGCAGGGAAATGTAATTTACAAGGGGATGTAATATACAGGGGGATGTAATATGCAATGAAATGTAATTTACAGGGGGATGTAATATGCAGGGACATGTAATTTACAGGGGGATGTAATATACAGGGGGATGTAATATACAGGGGGATGTACCGTATGTAATTTACAGGGGGTTTAATATACATGGGGATGTTTTATGCAGGGGGATGTAATATGCAGGGGATTTGTATGGAGGGGGATGTAATATACAGGGGGATGTAATATACAGGGGGATGTAATATACTGTGGTATGCAGGGGGTGTAATATGCAGGGGTGTGTAATATGCAGGGGTGGGTGTATTATGCAGTGGGATGTAATATACTGTGGTATGCAGGGGTGTAATATGCAGGGGTGTGTAATATGCAGGGGTGGGTGTATTATGCAGTGGGATGTACGGTAATATACAGGGGGAGTATTATGCAGGGGATGTAATATACAGGGGGTGTAATATACAGTGGGTGTAATATACAGTGGGATGTCGTATGCAGGGGGTGTAATATATGCAGGGGATGTAATATGTAGGAGGAGTGAGTGAGCGTGCTTTTGGCTGCGTATCCAGACTCCCCTTCTGCTAAAATATTATATTAATAAGCCTTAGAGCATGAATTATTGCAAGCCAGGACAGCAGAGCATGCTGGGTATTTCCCTGGCCGGGGGTCACAGCCCCTGACACTATGCATGTGTACTAACCCGGTCTGACTATTCCTTAGGATGAGTGTATCAACAAACAGAAGCCATTAAAACAGCCTCTTGCTCCCTCAGGTGGCTCAAAAAGAGAACTGCAGGCTGGACAATGTGATCATAATTGATCTGTATCAGTCCTGATTCAGTGGATGGTTTAACCCTGCCGGTGCCGGTAGTAGTGACTCCCGAGGGAGTTGTACAGTACCCCGGGGGTTTTGTCCACCACTCAGTCTCCCAGATCTTTAGTCTGTTTAGAATGATTCCTGTTTGTTTTGTTGCTGAGGATAAGATGTCACATGTACCACGTTTTATATCTTTTCTTTTTTTTATCATTCCTTTTTTTTTTTAGACACCTATATCCATATGATGGTAACTTCAGGGGACACAAAAGAAGAGGACCCTGAACCATTTCTGAAACTTGGTCCAAGTATGATCTGGAGGGCTTGGGTCTTATAGCATCTAATATAGCATTTAACCCTTGTATTATGTGTGTACCGGTCTGTGCACTTAGTATCAGACTTTAATAAATACAGGATATGAGATCCGCTCTCTCCAATCTCATGGTTATTATAGAATAAGAGACAATAAACTTTACACACAAGTGAAAAGGAAACGAGTGGCCCTTGTATGACGATCAGCTGGCAGGTATATGTGCGTTTATCCTGGGCTTCCATGGGATCATGACTGTGTCTGTCACAGCCCACCAGGAGAGGGTCCTTAACTATTTCCCCTCTGTTGGTGGTTTTCTCAAACGAAGGCCTCTCTCTGCACCCTTGGCCATGATCAGACATGCGGGGGATCGCCCTTGCGATGGTTGGCTAAGTGTAACTGTTGTGGCATCCACCAGCACCCAGCTGAGCTCTGGCCCAACTGAGAGGCAGAGCTGGGAGTATAAATGAACACCGAGGTCCCTTCTGGCAAAGGATTCTTAACGTCTGCTTCTATTGGGCTTTCTAGGGTCCAGCCCGGGGGCATTGTCCCACCCGTGTAGCAGTGTAGGAGTCACTGCGGCCAGACGTCTGTATATATTACCACACAGGACAATCTGACCTTCTGTAGGTCCATCTCATGCCCCCGTCTCTGGATTTGGGTTTCATACAGTCAGATTTTAAAGGTGTCTCTATACTTTGCCCATTTCTAATGCCAGTAGATGGAATGATTGGGTTTAGTGCTTTGTATCGGGTTGTTGTAGTATCTTGTAATGTTTCTTTGCATGGAAGGTGTTCGCTCTGGATCATTAGAAGGACCTGCTAGTCATCTTCTCCGCTGTTACTGGGGATTATGGGGCGGTTCTCACTCCTGTTTCTTACTTCCATTTCTGCAGAAACTGGTAATTACACCTGTGAATTTTGCGGCAAGCAGTACAAATATTACACCCCCTACCAGGAACACGTGGCACTCCACGCACCTCTCAGTGAGTACCAGAATTAACCCCTTCCTCCTGGCCACGTCCTTAATGATAATTAAATACAAACAGTGGTATCTGGACGATTAGCCTGCCGCTACTTAACCCAGCACACATGCCCCCCCATAACTGAGCCATGTGATCTTCCTGTTAATTCATGGATTTTGATTCTCGTATATTCCATCTCCCATTAGCTGGATATTAATTGCCAGACTGTGGCCTGAATCCGACATTAATCACTATTCATAGGGTCAGGGTGGGATGTCTGGTCACACTGCATGTTCCTTCCGCACGCTGTGTACACGATTCCCACGGCATAGCTTGATTATACCCACTGGTAAGGCATTGGTTTTACTGTTCTCTTTCTCTTGCACAGAGAGCACTTTCAGTCAAGAAATAGAACCAAAAACTTCTAATAACTATGAAGAAACCAACAGTATCTCTCAGCATTCGAGTGGTGAGTGTGTAACGACAGACAGTATCTCTCAGCATTCGAGTGGTGAGTGTGTAACGACAGACAGTATCTCTCAGCATTCGAGTGGTGATTGTGTAACGACAGACAGTATCTCTCAGCATTCGAGTGGTGAGTGTGTAACGACAGAGACAGTATCTCTCAGCATTCGAGTGGTGAGTGTGTAACGACAGACAGTATCTCTCAGCATTCGAGTGGTGAGTGTGTAACGACAGACAGTATCTCTCAGCATTCGAGTGGTGAGTGTGTAACGACAGACAGTATCTCTCAGCATTCGAGTGGTGAGTGTGTAACGACAGACAGTATCTCTCAGCATTCGAGTGGTGAGTGTGTAACGACAGAGACAGTATCTCTCAGCATTCGAGTGGTGAGTGTGTAACGACAGACAGTATCTCTCAGCATTCGAGTGGTGAGTGTGTAACGACAGACAGTATCTCTCAGCATTCGAGTGGTGAGTGTGTAACGACAGACAGTATCTCTCAGCATTCGAGTGGTGAGTGTGTAACGACAGACAGTATCTCTCAGCATTCGAGTGGTGAGTGTGTAACGACAGACAGTATCTCTCAGCATTCGAGTGGTGAGTGTGTAACAACAGAGACAGTATCTCTCAGCATTCGAGTGGTGAGTGTGTAACGATAGAGACAGTATCTCTCAGCATTCGAGTGGTGAGTGTGTAACGACAGACAGTATCTCTCAGCATTCGAGTGGTGAGTGTGTAACGATAGAGACAGTATCTCTCAGCATTCGAGTGGTGAGTGTGTAACGACAGACAGTATCTCTCAGCATTCGAGTGGTGAGTGTGTAACGATAGAGACAGGATCTCTCAGCATTCGAGTGGTGAGTGTGTAACGACAGACAGTATCTCTCAGCATTCGAGTGGTGAGTGTGTAACAACAGAGACAGTATCTCTCAGCATTCGAGTGGTGAGTGTGTAACGACAGACAGTATCTCTCAGCATTCGAGTGGTGAGTGTGTAACGACAGACAGTATCTCTCAGCATTCGAGTGGTGAGTTTGTAACGACAGACAGTATCTCTCAGCATTCGAGTGGTGAGTGTGTAACGACAGACAGTATCTCTCAGCATTCGAGTGGTGAGTGTGTAACGATAGAGACAGTATCTCTCAGCATTCGAGTGGTGAGTGTGTAACGACAGACAGTATCTCTCAGCATTCGAGTGGTGAGTGTGTAACGATAGAGACAGGATCTCTCAGCATTCGAGTGGTGAGTGTGTAACGACAGACAGTATCTCTCAGCATTCGAGTGGTGAGTGTGTAACAACAGAGACAGTATCTCTCAGCATTCGAGTGGTGAGTGTGTAACGACAGACAGTATCTCTCAGCATTCGAGTGGTGAGTGTGTAACGACAGACAGTATCTCTCAGCATTCGAGTGGTGAGTTTGTAACGACAGACAGTATCTCTCAGCATTCGAGTGGTGAGTGTGTAACGACAGACAGTATCTCTCAGCATTCGAGTGGTGAGTGTGTAACGATAGAGACAGGATCTCTCAGCATTCGAGTGGTGAGTGTTTAACAACAGAGACAGTATCTCTCAGCATTCGAGTGGTGAGTGTGTAACGACAGACAGTATCTCTCAGCATTCGAGTGGTGAGTGTGTAACGACAGACAGGATCTCTCAGCATTCGAGTGGTGAGTGTGTAACGACAGACAGTATCTCTCAGCATTCGAGTGGTGAGTGTGTAACGACAGACAGGATCTCTCAGCATTCGAGTGGTGAGTGTGTAACGACAGACAGTATCTCTCAGCATTCGAGTGGTGAGTGTGTAACAACAGAGACAGTATCTCTCAGCATTCGAGTGGTGAGTGTGTAACAACAGAGACAGTATCTCTCAGCATTCGAGTGGTGAGTGTGTAACGATAGAGACAGGATCTCTCAGCATTCGAGTGGTGAGTGTGTAACGACAGACAGTATCTCTCAGCATTCGAGTGGTGAGTGTGTAACAACAGAGACAGTATCTCTCAGCATTCGAGTGGTGAGTGTGTAACGACAGACAGTATCTCTCAGCATTCGAGTGGTGAGTGTGTAACGACAGACAGTATCTCTCAGCATTCGAGTGGTGAGTGTGTAACGACAGACAGTATCTCTCAGCATTCGAGTGGTGAGTGTGTAACGACAGACAGTATCTCTCAGCATTCGAGTGGTGAGTGTGTAACAACAGAGACAGTATCTCTCAGCATTCGAGTGGTGAGTGTGTAACGACAGAGACAGTATCTCTCAGCATTCGAGTGGTGAGTGTGTAACGACAGACAGTATCTCTCAGCATTCGAGTGGTGAGTGTGTAACGATAGAGACAGTATCTCTCAGCATTCGAGTGGTGAGTGTGTAACGACAGACAGTATCTCTCAGCATTCGAGTGGTGAGTGTGTAACGACAGAGACTATCTCTCAGCATTCGAGTGGTGAGTGTGTAACGATAGAGACAGTATCTCTCAGCATTCGAGTGGTGAGTGTGTAACAACAGAGACAGTATCTCTCAGCATTCGAGTGGTGAGTGTGTAACAACAGAGACAGTATCTCTCAGCATTCGAGTGGTGAGTGTGTAACGATAGAGACAGGATCTCTCAGCATTCGAGTGGTGAGTGTGTAACGACAGACAGTATCTCTCAGCATTCGAGTGGTGAGTGTGTAACAACAGAGACAGTATCTCTCAGCATTCGAGTGGTGAGTGTGTAACGACAGACAGTATCTCTCAGCATTCGAGTGGTGAGTGTGTAACGACAGACAGTATCTCTCAGCATTCGAGTGGTGAGTGTGTAACGACAGACAGTATCTCTCAGCATTCGAGTGGTGAGTGTGTAACGACAGACAGTATCTCTCAGCATTCGAGTGGTGAGTGTGTAACAACAGAGACAGTATCTCTCAGCATTCGAGTGGTGAGTGTGTAACGACAGAGACAGTATCTCTCAGCATTCGAGTGGTGAGTGTGTAACGACAGACAGTATCTCTCAGCATTCGAGTGGTGAGTGTGTAACGATAGAGACAGTATCTCTCAGCATTCGAGTGGTGAGTGTGTAACGACAGACAGTATCTCTCAGCATTCGAGTGGTGAGTGTGTAACGACAGAGACTATCTCTCAGCATTCGAGTGGTGAGTGTGTAACGATAGAGACAGTATCTCTCAGCATTCGAGTGGTGAGTGTGTAACGATAGAGACAGTATCTCTCAGCATTCGAGTGGTGAGTGTGTAACGACAGACAGTATCTCTCAGCATTCGAGTGGTGAGTGTGTAACGACAGACAGTATCTCTCAGCATTCGAGTGGTGAGTGTGTAACGACAGACAGTATCTCTCAGCATTCGAGTGGTGAGTGTGTAACGACAGAGACAGTATCTCTCAGCATTCGAGTGGTGAGTGTGTAACGACAGACAGTATCTCTCAGCATTCGAGTGGTGAGTGTGTAACGATAGAGACAGTATCTCTCAGCATTCGAGTGGTTAGTGTGTAACGACAGACAGTATCTCTCAGCATTCGAGTGGTGAGTGTGTAACGACAGAGACAGTATCTTTCAGCATTCGAGTGGTGAGTGTGTAACGATAGAGACAGTATCTCTCAGCATTCGAGTGGTGAGTGTGTAACGATAGAGACAGTATCTCTCAGCATTCGAGTGGTGAGTGTGTAACGACAGACAGTATCTCTCAGCATTCGAGTGGTGAGTGTGTAACGATAGAGACAGGATCTCTCAGCATTCGAGTGGTGAGTGTGTAACGATAGAGACACTATCTCTCAGCATTCGAGTGGTGAGTGTGTAACGACAGACAGTATCTCTCAGCATTCGAGTGGTGAGTGTGTAACGATAGAGACAGTATCTCTCAGCATTCGAGTGGTGAGTGTGTAACGATAGAGACAGGATCTCTCAGCATTCGAGTGGTGAGTGTGTAACGACAGAGACAGGATCTCTCAGCATTCGAGTGGTGAGTGTGCAACGACAGAGACAGTATCTCTCAGCATTCGAGTGGTGAGTGTGTAACGACAGACAGTATCTCTCAGCATTCGAGAGGTGAGTGTGTAACGACAGACAGTATCTCTCAGCATTCGAGTGGTGAGTGTGTAACGACAGAGACAGTATCTCTCAGCATTCGAGTGGTGAGTGTGTAACAACAGAGACAGTATCTCTCAGCATTCGAGTGGTGAGTGTGTAACGACAGACAGTATCTCTCAGCATTCGAGTGGTGAGTGTGTAACGATAGAGACAGTATCTCTCAGCATTCGAGTGGTGAGTGTGTAACGACAGACAGTATCTCTCAGCATTCGAGTGGTGAGTGTGTAACGACAGAGACAGTATCTCTCAGCATTCGAGTGGTGAGTGTGTAACGATAGAGACAGTATCTCTCAGCATTCGAGTGGTGAGTGTGTAACGATAGAGACAGTATCTCTCAGCATTCGAGTGGTGAGTGTGTAACGACAGACAGTATCTCTCAGCATTCGAGTGGTGAGTGTGTAACGATAGAGACAGGATCTCTCAGCATTCGAGTGGTGAGTGTGTAACGATAGAGACACTATCTCTCAGCATTCGAGTGGTGAGTGTGTAACGACAGACAGTATCTCTCAGCATTCGAGTGGTGAGTGTGTAACGATAGAGACAGTATCTCTCAGCATTCGAGTGGTGAGTGTGTAACGATAGAGACAGGATCTCTCAGCATTCGAGTGGTGAGTGTGTAACGACAGAGACAGGATCTCTCAGCATTCGAGTGGTGAGTGTGCAACGACAGAGACAGTATCTCTCAGCATTCGAGTGGTGAGTGTGTAACGACAGACAGTATCTCTCAGCATTCGAGTGGTGAGTGTGTAACGACAGACAGTATCTCTCAGCATTCGAGTGGTGAGTGTGTAACGACAGAGACAGTATCTCTCAGCATTCGAGTGGTGAGTGTGTAACAACAGAGACAGTATCTCTCAGCATTCGAGTGGTGAGTGTGTAACGACAGACAGGATCTCTCAGCATTCGAGTGGTGAGTGTGTAACGACAGACAGTATCTCTCAGCATTCGAGTGGTGAGTGTGTAACGACAGACAGGATCTCTCAGCATTCAGTTAAAAACATTTACACCCCATCATTTTTATAAAAAGACCCAAACATGAATTCCTGTCTTGCCAGCAGGTTCCAGTAGAACTCCTGCCGGGATGTCCGATATGGTGGCAGCAGGGAATGTGACGAGTTGGCAGAAAGGTGAGTTAACATCTAATCTGGAACACAATGTAAACCAATCAGAAGTAACTAGAAGTAACAATACCCAGAGAGACCTAGAACCACAGTCAGGAAGTAACAATACCCAGAGAGACCTAGAACCACAGACATGAAGTAACAATACCCAGAGAGACCTAGAACCACAGACATGAAGTAACAATACCCAGAGAGACCTAGAACCACAGTCAGGAAGTAACAATACCCAGAGAGACCTAGAACCACAGTCATGAAGTAACAATACCCAGAGAGACCTAGAACCGCAGACAGGAAGTAACAATACCCAGAGAGACCTAGAACTAGTCAGGAAGCAACAATACATAGAGAGACCTAGAGCCACAGTCAGGAAGCTGCAATACCCAGAGAGACCTAGAACCACAGTCAGGAAGTAACAATACACATGGAGACCTAGAGCCACAGTCATGAAGTAACAATACCCAGAAAGACCTAGAGTCACAGTCATGAAGTAACAATACCCAGAGAGACCTAGAACTAGTCAGGAAGTAACAATACCCAGAGAGACCTAGAACCACAGTCAGGAAGTAACAATACCCAGAGAGACCTAGAACCACAGTCAGGAAGTAACAATACCCAGAGAGACCTAGAACCACAGTCAGGAAGTAACAATACCCAGAGAGACCTAGAGCCACAGTCAGGAAGTAACAATACCCAGAGAGACCTAGAACTAGTCAGGAAGCAACAATACCCAGAGAGACCTAGAGCCACAGTCATGAAGTAACAATACCCAGAGAGACCTAGAACCACAGTCATGAAGTAACAATACCCAGAGAGACCTAGAACCACAGTCAGGAAGTAACAATACCCAGAGAGACCTAGAACCACAGTCAGGAAGTAACAATACCCAGAGAGACCTAGAACCACAGTCAGGAAGTAACAATACCCAGAGAGACCTAGAACCACAGTCAGGAAGTAACAATACCCAGAGAGACCTAGAACCACAGTCAGGAAGTAACAATACCCAGAGAGACCTAGAACCACAGTCAGGAAGTAACAATACCCAGAGAGACCTAGAGCCACAGTCATGAAGTAACAATACCCAGAGAGACCTAGAGCCACAGTCATGAAGTAACAATACCCAGAGAGACCTAGAGCCACAACCAGGAAGCAACAATACCCAGAGAGACCTAGAGCCACAACCAGGAAGCAACAATACCCAGAGAGACACAGATCTACCACCACTTTCACAGAATGGGAAAACCACAGGAGACTTGGAACCGGCTCCACTCACAGGACAGGGAGACCTAGCGTATATACTGATAATATACTGATAATTCTCTCATTCTGGTTACTTTAGAAGCTGCCAGTCCTGTTATTCCCAGCCCTTTCCCATTGTTACAAGGTAAGTTCCTATACTCGCTGTCTGTCTGTCTGCCTCTGTGTGTGTGTCTGTTTATGTGTGTCTCTGTCTGTGTATGTCTGCCTCTAATATCATCTAATTATTGATTAAGCTATGCTAAGTAATAACCAACCTCTATTTTATTAAATTCTATAATCTGTTAAACAATTTGATAAATGACAATCCAAATAAAGATATATAGTATAAAAAAACTGTATGTATGTCTACCTCCGTGTGTCTGTCTACCTCTGTGTGTGTATCTGTCTCTGTGTGTGTGTATCTGTCTCTTTGTGTGTCTGTCTACCTCTGTGTGTATCTGTGCATGTCTGCCTGTGTGTGTGTCTGTCTCTGTGTGTGTCTGTCTCTGTGTGTGTGTATCGGTCTCTGCGTGTGTCTGTCTGCCTCTGTTTGTATCTGTGCATGTCTGCCTGTGTGTGTCTGTCTGCCTCTGTTTGTATCTGTGCATGTCTGCCTGTGTCTGTCTGTCTGCCTCTGTTTGTATCTGTGCATGTCTGCCTGCCTCTGTTTGTATCTGTGCATGTCTGCCTGTGTGTGTGTCTGTCTGTGTGTGTCTGTCCGCCTCTGTTTGTATCTGTGCATGTCTGCCTGTGTGTGTGTCTGTCTGTGTGTGTCTGTCCGCCTCTGTTTGTATCTGTGTATGTCTGCCTGTGTGTGTGTCTGTCTTTGTGTGTCTGTCCGCCTCTGTTTGTATCTGTGTATGTCTGCCTGTGTGTGTGTCTGTCTGCCTCTGTTTGTATCTGTGTATGTCTGCCTGTGTGTGTGTCTGTCTGCCTCTGTTTGTATCTGTGCATGTCTGCCTGTGTGTGTCTGTCTGCCTCTGTTTGTATCTGTGCATGTCTGCCTGTGTGTGTCTGTCTGCCTCTGTTTGTATCTGTGTCTGTCTGCCTGTGTGTGTCTGTCTGCCTCTGTTTGTATCTGTGCATGTCTGCCTGTGTGTGTCTGTCTGCCTCTGTTTGTATCTGTGTATGTCTGCCTGTGTGTGTGTCTGTCTGCCTCTGTTTGTATCTGTGTATGTCTGCCTGTGTGTGTGTCTGTCTGCCTCTGTTTGTATCTGTGTATGTCTGCCTGTGTGTGTGTCTGTCTGCCTCTGTTTGTATCTGTGTATGTCTGCCTGTGTGTGTGTCTGTCTGCCTCTGTTTGTATCTGTGTCTGTCTGCCTGTGTGTGTCTGTCTGCCTCTGTTTGTATCTGTGCATGTCTGCCTGTGTGTGTCTGTCTGCCTCTGTTTGTATCTGTGTATGTCTGTCTCTGTGTGTGTGTCTGTCTGTGTGTGAGTGTCTGCTGCTTGAGGATGATCCAGTTATGTTCTGGTTCTTTGGCATTGGAAGGATAAGATGTTGATTGATAGCTGGAGGAAACTCTTCAGGGTTTAGACCTGGAGAATTATTTATGTAAATTAGACCTGTCCCTTATTCCTGGGAAACCTGTGTCTATTTCTAAAGTATTTATTCTCCTGGTTAGACCCGCTGCTGGTCTCCACATGGCGCATCACTCGGTCAGTGTTGATTCGTGGTCCTCCACGGGGGTGTGGCCTGAAATAGAGCCACGTATTCTCGTTCACTGATAAAGCTTCTGTGGCCTGTAATTCCCTATAACGAGCCCAGTGAGGTCTGACTCCTTAAATCCCCCCAGCTCAGTTTTGGAGGGTGGGGTTTGTCCAGTAAATCCGTGGGGTTGGGATGTATCGTGGGCAGGGATTGGTTCCCTGGTAACAGATCCGCCAGTGCCTCGTAATCCTAATCCTTCTGTTCCCCAGGCAAGGGATGGAAGAAGAAAATCAAAAGGAAAGAGGAGACCAGCATCAAGTCAGCCAAGGAAGAGAAAGCTGGGAACGCAGAAGGTGCGTCTCCGAGACATGGGACGACATCCCTCACCTGTACACGTACGTCATATCTATACATTACTAACTGCGCCTAGTGACATGCCAATATTAGAACGTCCGCAGAACTATGCAGCCCCTGCCCTGCAGAGCTTACAATCTATGGGGATCATATACTAATGGCCCGCAGCAATTCTTATTAGTAATCCATGGAGCGCCAGCATATTGCACAGCGCTGTACAAACCATACAAACAGCAGGTAACATGACTATACTCAGAAGGTAAGGAGTGTATCAGCCAATCAGTCTTTATAGACACCTTGTTCCCGTCTGTTTTAGAATTAGTGTGTCATACCCTGGAGGAAGTGACTGCGCCAGAGAGGATCATCTGGAAAATTCACCTTGTGTCGGTGGTGTCTCTGGTTTATGACATCACCTTGTGACGTGTTGGTGGTGTCTCCAGCTTATGACATCACCTTGTGACGTGTCGGTGGTGTCTCCAGCTTATGACATCACCTTGTGACGTGTCGGTGGTGTCTCCAGCTTATGACATCACCTTGTGACGTGTCGGTGGTGTCTCCGGCTTATGACATCACCTTGTGACGTGTCGGTGGTGTCTCCGGCTTATGACATCACCTTGTGATGTGTCGGTGGTTTCTCCGGCTTATGACATCACCTTGTGACGTGTCGGTGGTGTCTCCGGCTTATGACATCACCTTGTGACGTGTCGGTGGTTTCTCCGGCTTATGACATCACCTTGTGACGTGTCGGTGGTGTCTCCGGCTTATGACATCACCTTGTGACGTGTTGGTGGTGTCTCCGGCTTATGACATCACCTTGTGACGTGTCGGTGGTGTCTTTGGCTTATGACATCACCTTGTGACGTGTCGGTGGTGTCTCCAGCTTATGACATCACCTTGTGACGTGTCGGTGGTTTCTCCGGCTTATGACATCACCTTGTGACGTGTCGGTGGTGTCTCCGGCTTATGACATCACCTTGTGACGTGTCGGTGGTGTCTCCGGCTTATGACATCACCTTGTGACGTGTCGGTGGTGTCTCCGGCTTATGACATCACCTTGTGACGTGTCGGTGGTGTCTTTGGCTTATGACATCACCTTGTGAAGTGTCGGTGGTGTCTTTGGCTTATGACATCACCTTGTGACGTGTCGGTGGTGTCTCCGGCTTATGACATCACCTTGTGACGTGTCGGTGGTGTCTCCGGCTTATGACATCACCTTGTGACGTGTCGGTGGTGTCTCCGGCTTATGACATCACCTTGTGACGTGTCGGTGGTGTCACCGGCTTATGACATCACCTTGTGACGTGTTGGTGGTGTCTCCTGCTTATGACATCACCTTGTGACGTGTTGGTGGTGTCTCCGGCTTATGACATCACCTTGTGACGTGTCGGTGGTGTCTCCGGCTTATGACATCACCTTGTGACGTGTCGGTGGTGTCTTTGGCTTATGACATCACCTTGTGATGTGTCGGTGGTGTCTTTGGCTTATGACATCACCTTGTGACGTGTCGGTGGTGTCTCCGGCTTATGACATCACCTTGTGACGTGTTGGTGGTGTCTCCGGCTTATGACATCACCTTGTGACGTGTCGGTGGTGTCTTTGGCTTATGACATCACCTTGTGACGTGTCGGTGGTGTCTCCGCCTTATGACATCACCTTGTGACGTGTCGGTGGTGTCTCCGCCTTATGACATCACCTTGTGACGTGTTGGTGGTGTCTCCAGCTTATGACATCACCTTGTGACGTGTCGGTGGTGTCTCCGGCTTATGACATCACCTTGTGATGTGTCGGTGGTGTCTTTGGCTTATGACATCACCTTGTGATGTGTCGGTGGTGTCTTTGGCTTATGACATCACCTTGTGACGTGTCGGTGGTTTCTCCGGCTTATGACATCACCTTGTGACGTGTCGGTGGTGTCTCTGGTTTATGACATCACCTTGTGACGTGTCGGTGGTTTCTCCGGCTTATGACATCACCTTGTGACGTGTCAGTGGTTTCTCCGGCTTATGACATCACCTTGTGACGTGTCTGTGGTGTCTTTGGCTTATGACATCACCTTGTGACGTGTCGGTGGTGTCTCCGGCTTATGACATCACATTGTGACGTGTCGGTGGTTTCTCCTGCTACCAGACACACCTTTAAACACATTTCTCTATTAACTCCTTCAGACCCTTGGCCATGTTGTACTTTAAAGACTGAGGTGTTTGTGTTTAGCTGTAATTTTTCCCTTTCTCATTTAATGTCCCACACAAATCATATACTTTTTTTGAGGATAGGAATAGCTTTATTTAGATACCATTATTTGAATCATAAAAACAAATAATAAAATGGTGAACCTTCTCTCACTCCCCCACAGACGCTAATGAAAAAAACTGTTAAACAGATTGTCCGGTTTGTCCTGGGTTTGGAAATAGTTGATATTTACATGTTTTTCTGCCAGTTTCTGGGTATTAAGTTCTTTGCTATTTGAACATTATTTGTTAAACTGTAAGATTAATATCTGTCCTGAATCCCCGATTCACTCCCCACATGTCCATTTCTGTAGAGACGTCACAGGTTGTGTTACTTTTCATGCAGTCATTTTACCACCATATTTTGCCACAGTATTTTTTGTAATTCAGTGTGAATTTACATTGTTTGTTTTATTGCCCAAAACACCCCAATATATGTTCAGCAACTTCCCCAGTCTATAGTGGTAACCGACACGTATGTATTGCTAGGGTTACGTGGCAGGTGCAGGGACCAATTTAGTATTCGGTTCTTGCAGCTTTAAAAGGTGTATTGTTCGCAGACTACCTTTCCTATCACGCTCATCCGTAGCATCATATGTAGTCTGTAATAAGCTCAGATCCTCGCCACCCTGCGGCTGCTTGGATGATATATATCCAGTCCTAACATGTCACCGCCCCTCGGCCAAATAAACCTCTCTTCACATAATCTTGTTTTTTTATTTAATTTGTTTTTTAAAAAATATATTTACTTTTAGGAATTTGTTAGATTTCTTTTTCATTTAATCCTAACCAAACTAACTCCTGGGGGAGGATGGAGGGCATGGGGTGTAAGCAGGGGGCCCATTCTATAATGTGTCTCCTGGCCCCACGATCAGAAGGGAGAGACTATAGGTGTGAAACAGACACTAGACAGCGACCGAATGTGTCAGAGGGGCCTCCGCAGCCATGTCACTAGCAGCCAGGACTGTCAGCGCTCCTGAAGGCACATTTTACCATGACAGACCTGGCATGTCACATATGCATTTACTGCAATTCTGCTAACACAATGTATAGATCATCTTCCATTCTCTGCATTCACAGGAAAAAACACTGTTTAGGTGATACAGTCCCTTTAGTCCCATGAAATTCTGATATATTAAGGTATTACATACACCACCTTTAGTTTAGTGATCTGTGGACAGCTAGCGTGGACGCTGCCAGACGGCTAGTGATCTGTAGACAGCTAGCGCAGCTGCTGACAGCTGGTGATCTTTGGACAGCTAGCGTGGCCGCTGACAAACAGCTAGTGATCTGTGTACAGCTAGCGTGGCTGTACACAGCTAGTGATCTGTGGACAGCTAGCGTGGCCGCTGACAAACAGCTAGTGATCTGTGTACAGCTAGCGTGCCTGTACACAGCTAGTGATCTGTGGACAGCTAGCGTGGCCGCTGACAAACAGCTAGTGATCTGTGGACAGCTAGCACGGCTGCTGGCAGACAGCTAGTGATCTGTGGACAGCTAGCACGGCTGCTGGCAGACAGCTAGTGATCTGTGGACAGCTTGCATCTCTGTCTGTGAGGAGCATGTCGGCTGTACTATTAGCCTATCTCTGTCTGTGAGGAGTGTGTCGCCTGTACTATTAGCCTATCTCTGCCTGTGAGGAGCGTGTCGGCTGTACTATTAGCCTATCTCTGTCTGTGAGGAGTGTGTTGCCTGTACTATTAGCCTATCTCTGTCTGTGAGGAGTGTGTCGCCTGTACTATTAGCCTATCTCTGCCTGTGAGGAGCGTGTCGGCTGTACTATTAGCCTATCTCTGTCTGTGAGGAGTGTGTCGGCTGTACTATTAGCCTATCTCTGTCTGTGATGAGTGTGTCGGCTGTACTATTAGCCTATCTCTGTCTGTGATGAGTGTGTCGGCTGTACTATTAGCCTATCTCTGTCTGTGAGGAGTGTGTCGGCTGTACTATTAGCCTATCTCTGTCTGTGAGGAGCGTGTCGCCTGTACTATTAGCCTATCTCTGTCTGTGAGGAGCGTGTCGGCTGTACTATTAGCCTATCTCTGTCTGTGAGGAGTGTGTCGGCTGTACTATTAGCCTATCTCTGTCTGTGAGGAGTGTGTCGGCTGTACTATTAGCCTATCTCTGTCTGTGAGGAGTGTGTCGGCTGTACTATTAGCCTATCTCTGTCTGTGAGGAGTGTGTCGCCTGTACTATTAGCCTATCTCTGTCTGTGAGGAGTGTGTCGGCTGTACTATTAGCCTATCTCTGTCTGTGAGGAGTGTGTCGCCTGTACTATTAGCCTATCTCTGTCTGTGAGGAGTGTGTCGCCTGTACTATTAGCCTATCTCTGTCTGTGAGGAGTGTGTCGGCTGTACTATTAGCCTATCTCTGTCTGTGAGGAGCGTGTCGGCTGTACTATTAGCCTATCTCTGTCTGTGAGGAGTGTGTCGGCTGTACTATTAGCCTATCTCTGTCTGTGAGGAGCGTGTCGCCTGTACTATTAGCCTATCTCTGTCTGTGAGGAGCGTGTCGGCTGTACCATTAGCCTATCTCTGTCTGTGAGGAGCGTGTCGGCTGTACTATTAGCCTATCTCTGTCTTTGAGGAGTGTGTCGGCTGTACTATTAGCCTATCTCTGTCTGTGAGGAGCGTGTCGGCTGTACTATTAGCCTATCTCTGTCTGTGAGGAGTGTGTCGCCTGTACTATTAGCCTATCTCTGTCTGTGAGGAGTGGGTCGGCTGTACTATTAGCCTATCTCTGTCTGTGAGGACCGTGTCGGCTGTACTATTAGCCTATCTCTGTCTGTGAGGAGCGTGTCGGCTGTACTATTAGCCTATCTCTGTCTGTGAGGAGTGTGTCGGCTGTACTATTAGCCTATCTCTGTCTGTGATGAGTGTGTCGGCTGTACTATTAGCCTATCTCTGTCTGTGAGGGGCGTGTCGGCTGTACTATTAGCCTATCTCTGTCTGTGAGGAGGGTGTCGCCTGTACTATTAGCCTATCTCTGTCTGTGAGGAGCGTGTCGGCTGTACTATTAGCCTATCTCTGTCTGTGAGGAGTGTGTCGGCTGTACTATTAGTCTATCTCTGTCTGTGAGGAGTGTGTCGGCTGTACTATTAGCCTATCTCTGTCTGTGAGGAGTGTGTCGCCTGTACTATTAGCCTATCTCTGTCTGTGAGGAGTGTGTCGGCTGTACTATTAGCCTATCTCTGTCTGTGAGGAGTGTGTCGGCTGTACTATTAGCCTATCTCTGTCTGTGAGGAGTGTGTCGGCTGTACTATTAGCCTATCTCTGTCTGTGAGGAGTGTGTCGCCTGTACTATTAGCCTATCTCTGTCTGTGAGGAGCGTGTCGCCTGTACTATTAGCCTATCTCTGTCTGTGAGGAGCGTGTCGGCTGTACTATTAGCCTATCTCTGTCTGTGAGGAGTGTGTCGGCTGTACTATTAGCCTATCTCTGTCTTTGAGGAGTGTGTCGGCTGTACTATTAGCCTATCTCTGTCTGTGAGGAGTGTGTCGGCTGTACTATTAGCCTATCTCTGTCTTTGAGGAGTGTGTCGGCTGTACTATTAGCCTATCTCTGTCTGTGAGGAATGTGTCGGCTGTACTATTAGCCTATCTCTGTCTGTGAGGAGTGTGTCGCCTGTACTATTAGCCTATCTCTGTCTGTGAGGAGTGTGTCGCCTGTACTATTAGCCTATCTCTGTCTGTGAGGAGTGTGTCGGCTGTACTATTAGCCTATCTCTGTCTGTGAGGAGTGTGTCGGCTGTACTATTAGCCTATCTCTGTCTGTGATGAGTGTGTCGGCTGTACTATTAGCCTATCTCTGTCTGTGAGGAGTGTGTCGCCTGTACTATTAGCCTATCTCTGTCTGTGAGGAGTGTGTCGGCTGTACTATTAGCCTATCTCTGTCTGTGAGGAGTGTGTCGGCTGTACTATTAGCCTATCTCTGTCTGTGAGGAGTGTGTCGGCTGTACTATTAGCCTATCTCTGTCTGTGAGGAGTGTGTCGGCTGTACTATTAGCCTATCTCTGTCTGTGAGGAGTGTGTCGGCTGTACTATTAGCCTATCTCTGTCTGTGATGAGTGTGTCGGCTGTACTATTAGCCTATCTCTGTCTGTGAGGAGTGTGTCGGCTGTACTATTAGCCTATCTCTGTCTGTGATGAGTGTGTCGCCTGTACTATTAGCCTATCTCTGTCTGTGAGGAGTGTGTCGCCTGTACTATTAGCCTATCTCTGTCTGTGATGAGTGTGTCGGCTGTACTATTAGCCTATCTCTGTCTGTGATGAGTGTGTCGGCTGTACTATTAGCCTATCTCTGTCTGTGAGGGGCGTGTTGCCTGTATTTGAGATTAGTTCTGGGCGCCCCTGTCTTTCACTGGTTTTGAATCCAGTGCGACAGTGAGTTTCGCTCTGAGAAGCCTGAAAGCCAGTGGAGTATCCCGGCCCCAAACCCTGTCTGAAAGAGCTTACGAGCTAGTGGTATAAACAGGAGACTCGGTGAAGGCGACTGCATCATATTACACCTTTGGATGATAAGATTGGTACATTTGGTGGATTAGAGTGATGGGCACAGAGCACTGTAAAATGAGGCAGGAAATGCAGGCAGGAGGATAGTGACACTGATACCAACACCATCCAACCACCAGAGAGTGGTATCACCCAACAAACATGTACCCTTCTATACACCAACCAGTCCTGCTGATCTCATGCAGCATGGAAGCTGATTCCAGATCTACCACCCCTCCCCTAAGCACATCATGCCAACCACAAAAAAAAGTGTCTTATTGCTTACCAATAGATTGCAAGCTCTTCAGGACAGGGTTTCAGTTTATACCAAGGTAGTAGCACCATGGACGTCCACAGGTGTCACTGGTTCCTGTCCCCTGATGGTCCAGTGGGTAGTATTGGTCCAAAAGCAGCGCTCAGACTGATGGAGGGTAGGCTCGGCATGTCACAGCTGTTTGCAGAACTCACAGACCCATGCTACCCACTGGACCACCAGGAGATTCTATGCCACTCCCTGCACTAGTTTAGATCTAGCATCCGTCTAGCGAGGAGAGGGCTGGACCCTGCGTCCCATACGCTCACAGAACCTTGTGTAGGTGGTTCACCCCACCAATCAGTGTAGGTTTTGCGTGCGTGGCTGTGTACTCTTTGTAAAACCCACACATTGTTTTCTCACAGAGCCCTACACATGTGGTGCATGCGGGATACAGTTCCAGTTTTACACCAATCTGCTGGAGCACGTGCAGTCTCATGCTGGTGAGAGGAGACATTCCCGTGGCTGTTGTTGTGCTTTAGGTTTCTGTGTTTCTTGGGGTTCGATTGACTGATCGCACTCCCAGCGGTGGTAACGCACCTTCATCCATCCCCCCCCCCCATGCTTTGCTAATCTCCGTGCAGGCAGAGGAGGGCTTGCATGCTCTGAATGCCACTGGTTAGGCGTTTGTGGTGCACAGGAGGTGGACTGTTCTCCAGTCCTCGGAGAGATTCACTGGGAAGCCACTCTGTTTCCTGCTCTCCTTACCCCATCGCGCGCACTGATCACGTCTTGTCCTACAGACACTCAAACTTGTTCCTTCTCTCTTTCCTTTTAGCTGACAACGAAAACAACATTGCTACAAATCAGGCCAGGTCTTTGCCACCCGTGGACGAGAACTGGAAGTCACAAGCCCAAAGAAACAGCGCCAATAACAGTAAGTGTTTGTGTGACTGGATCCAGCCTGTGAGCACTGCCTAGTTACAAAATCCAATACTATCAGGTAGAAAACTATTTATAAAGGGCATTTCTGGGGCAACATTCTAAAAGTGAGCAGTCACCATGGAAATCAGTGGAATGTTCCTGCTGATATCACCATGGAAACCAGTGGAACGTTCCTGCTGATATCACCATGGAAACCAATGGAATGTCCCTGCTGATATCACCATGGAAACCAATGGAATGTACCTGCTGATATCCCCATGGAAACCAATGGAATGTTCCTGCTGATATCACCATGGAAACCAATGGAACGTTCCTGCTGATATCACCATGGAAACCAATGGAACGCTCCTGCTGATATCCCCATGGAAACCAATGGAATGTTCCTGCTGATATCACCATGGAAACCAATGGAATGTTCCTGCTGATATCACCATGGAAACCAATGGAATGTTCCTGCTGATATCCCCATGGAAACCAGTGGAACGTTCCTGCTGATATCACCACGGAAACCAATGGAACGTTCCTGCTGATATCACCATGGAAACCAATGGAATGCTCCTGCGGATATCCCCATGGAAACCAGTGGAACGTTCCTGCTGATATCACCATGGAAACCAATGGAATGTTCCTGCTGATTACATCACTTTTAGATTTGCGTTCTATAAATATACCCCAGGTTTTATACCCATTTCTAGTGCTGTACGGGGAACAGGCTACATTCAGATATCAAGAAACCTTCTTTAATTATTTTTTTTCACAATATAAACACTATATTTTTATGTCGATAACTGTGTCTGTTCCACGGATGTAACCGCGCAGCACTGGGGGATGTAACCCACGGATGTAACCGCGCAGCACTGCTCACTATAAAAGCTGTGTATATTTTTGGGTTGTCCCTGCAGGTTAGACCTTGCACCAAACCTAGAGCTAGCCGAGATGTAGGTGTGATAACGTATAAGAGGCAGCAGGAGGCGCCATCTGGCTGTGGTACAAGCCTGCAGTGACTCCACTGACCATTATCTTTTATTTTGTTTCGTAGCCGCAGCGGTAGTGGCGCCTGCCAGCAACTCACTACCTGAAAAGGAACGTCAGCACGTGGCGGAGCGGCTGCTGAGGGTGATGTGCGCTGACCTGGGAGCCCTGAGCGTGGTCAGCGGGAAAGACTTCCTGAAACTGGCGCAGACGCTGGTGGACACTGGGGCTCGTTACGGGTCATTCTCAGTCAACGAGATCCTGGGCAACATGAACACGCTGGCCCTCAAGCACTTACCTCGAATGTATAACCAAGTCAAGGTCAAGGTGACCTGCGCCCTGGGGAGCAACATGTGCCTGGGCATCGGCGTCACATGCCACTCCCAATGCGTTGGCGCCGACTCCTGCTACATACTCACCGCATATCAGGCCGAGTGCAACCAAATAAAACGCTACGTGCTGGGGATTAAGGATGTGGACAACAAAGACAGCGGTGACTTCATCCATCAGTGGGTGCAGAACGTCCTCTCGGAGTTTGTCATGTCGGAGGTCAGGACGGTTTACGTAACAGACTGCAAAGTGAACTCCTCTGCTTTCGCCAAGGCTGGGACCTGCCTACGATGCTCAGCCTGCTCTTTGAACTCAGTGGTACAAAGTGTGCTAAGCAAACGCACTCTGCAGGCCCGCAGCATGCATGAGGTCATCGAGCTCTTGAACGTCTCGGAAGAGCTGGCCGGGTCTTCGGCTATTTCCAAGGAGACGTTTGGGTCCTTGGAAGAAACCTCGCCCCCGCCCTGTTGGAACTCTGTTACCGATTCCCTCCTGCTCGTTCATGAACGTTACGAGCAAATCTGTGAATTCTACAGTCGCGCCAAGAAGCTGAGCATCATACAAAATCTTAACAAGCATTTGCTGAGCAACCTGGCAGCCATTTTGGCTCCTGTCAAGCAAGCTGTGATAGAACTGAGCAACGAACGCAAACCCACCCTGCAGCTCGTCCTCCCCACCTACGTAAGGCTGGAAAAACTCTTCACCTCCAAAGCAAACGACGCTGGCATTATCAGCAAGCTCTGCCACCTCTTCCTTGAAGCGTTGAAGGAGAACTTCAAGGTGGAGTCTGCACACAAGGTGGCAATGATCTTGGATCCGCAGCAGAAGCTGAGACCGGTTCCCCCCTATCAACACGAAGAGATCGTCGGCAAAGTCTGCGAGTTAATCAACGAGGTGCGAGACGGGACAGACGACACAGAGTTCGAGACACCGACCAAAAAATCAAGGCAAGCCGCGGACACGACTACCAAAGTTCAGGATGATGACCGCACTGGAAAAAACGAAGTCTATGATTATCTGCAGGAGCCCCTCTACCAAATCACGCCAGACCTCTTCCAGTATTGGTCGTCGGTTGCCCAAAAGCATACGAAACTGTCCAAACTAGCCTTCTGGCTCCTCGCCGTGCCTGCGGTTGGAGCCAGGAGCGAATGTGTTAATATGTGTGAACAAACCCTGCTTATCAAACGGAGGAGACTGCTAAGCCCTGAAGATATGAATAAAGTTATGTTTTTGAAATCTAATATGCTTTAAAGCAAAAAAAAAAAATACTTTGGTTCAAACACTTATTTTAAAACAAAACACTGTTCCAAATAATTATTACCAACTAAGTACATATTAAAGGACTTTGAACTGAAAACACTGTGGACCTCAAGATATGTCTAGGAACCAATTACTTTTTTAGTTTATTTTTTACGACCGGATGATTGGATTGTTTCGAGGGCTTTTTTTGGTTATTATTTTCTTGTTGTGGCAGTGGAAGCATGCACAAGGTTTGTGTTTTGAAGAAACAAGACAAGGGTGACCCTTTCACAGGCAGCTGGCTTCCAAAACATTTTCCGATTTTTAAACGTTTCTCACAAACGGGATTTTTTTTAATGTTTTTTTTTTTGCTCCTTCCAGTAACCCAGTCCTGGGCAATGTCAGAGCCTTCATAACATCCAGGGCATCTTGGGAAGGAAACTCAGTGGAGTCCTCGGATGGACTGAGAAGGACAAGTTTGAAAGGAGTTATTTTCCGCTGTTTGTTTTTATTGGTTGGAATTACTTTTAGGAATAAAAGTAACATGTTCTAAAGGGAAAGTAACAGGATGTAGTGTATTTTCTTACATTTTTTTGGAACATGGGGCAGCCTTTTATTCTAAACCTCTGTGTACCGACTGCTGTTATCCTACCGATCATAGACTTCCATATGGGAAACGCGTTCCGCTTGGTTTCTCTGAATATTAACCTGTTTTGTTTTTCGGTATGGAATGTATCCTCTGACAGGCAGTGATTGTGAATGTATGTGGTACCTCATTAGAATGCACAAACATGTTCTCTGCAATATATGGGGTCAGAGCCCCTAGGGATTGGGCACAAGGAACCAGGGCCAGTGGAGACATCCCAGTTGTATGATTGTTCAATTTATCTGACACCCTCAACCTACTTTATAGCAGACATAAACTTGCCTGATTCAAATACCTCTCTGCTAGATTCTCCTTCCTCCAGCAGGGCGGCATCTCCCCCGCCATTGGCCAAGTGCACACTTAAAAAGGCCATTTTAAACAGGCGGAAGTGGCTTTCTGCCTGGCCAAAACTCATTTTATGGGGTTAGTCCGTCTGTAGGATGTGGGTTTTTGTCTTTGTGTGGATCCCATCACAGTGATTTTCTTCTCAGCAGGGAGAGCTGACCCCCTTACTGTAAGATTACTCAAAACCTCCAGCTCCCCCCGCAGCCGGTAACTCTCTGCGTCAGGGGTCTGCAGAGATGGGTCGCTGCATGCATACAGCTTTATTCCTGCTTGCGTTAAACAGACTTTACATTGTTTCAGAGGCCAGAGTGAGTCCAGGACGCAAGCGACAGATCCACAAAGTACAGGTTAGTTATTTTACCCTCTCGATGCTCTCAGGACCTCTGCATTTTTATTTTTTCAGTACTTCAAGGGTCTGCACTAGCAGAATGTGACCCCTGCTCCAACCAGACCCCAATTAAATGAGCAGGGTGACCCCCGCAGCATAGATGCTTATCCCATGCATGGAGGCAAGGTTTGCACTGTGACTGTGTACAAACGCGTCTGTCCTGTTTATGAACGCCCCTCCTGGCATTAATTTGCATATGAAGCCACACGGTGATGTCATAGACAAGAGACACCCCAGACACGACACATACATACATTTTCTGTTAATCTATGCACTGCTAATAGAATGTATAGATCATGTTCATTCTCTGCGGAGTCCCTTCCACATCAAACTTCCCAAAAACGAACATATTTACTAATGCCACAGATAAATTGCCTAAAGCAAATTACAGACATTATTATATTTGCCCCCCGAGCTCTGCAATTCTCTGTGTTCAGGCACCGCTCTCCCATCTTTGGGTAATATTGATCATTAAGTTATACACTGGCTGTCAGAATCACTGCCTGTGTTTATGGGACTTTAGTAAAATGCGTCAGGGCTGCAGCCTCTATTCAGCTGTCGCGTGTAGTACTGTGAGCTGACAATTCAGCCTTTTACACTCCCGTTAGGATTTCTATTGACAGGGATTGTACAGGTAGGAGAGCTCGGAGGGGCCGAGGGGGGTAGTAATCTCTTCCCTGACTTACTATGGATGAAATGCTGGGTCTGGGGAATATTCACATCAATTACAAGGTGTCTGTCAGCCTGATCATCCCACAGTGATCAGAAGATCCATTCAGGGATCGTGTATGAACCACCAGCAGACCGTTATAAGGCATAATACATACACATCATCAGGGGATAAAGCAGAGAGTGTAACGCATCATCCTAGATATTGTGTATACATTGTGTCGGCAGAATCTCAGCAAATACAGAAAATGATTAATGTGTCTGTGGTGTCAGACATGGCAGACACAGCTAGAAGATATTTTCCAATTATTTATGCATTTTCTGCAATTTTGCCAACACACAGGGGGTCTGTATAAAGGTCAGTTCTGGGGCAAAGATCTACATGTGGTGCAGTCACCATGGCAAACCATGGAATGTTCCTGCTGATATCACCATGGCAAACTATGGAATGTTCCTGCTGATATCATCATGGAAACCAATGGAATGTTCCTGCTGATATAACCATGGCAAACTATGGAATGTTCCTGCTGATATCACCAGGGAAACCAATGGAATGTTCCTGCTGATATCACCATGGAAACCAGTGGAATGTTCCTGCTGATATCACCAGGGAAACCAATGGAATGTTCCTGCTGATATCACCAGGGAAACCAATGGAATGTTCCTGCTAATATCACCATGGCAAACTATGGAATGTTCCTGCTGATATCACCATGAAAACCAGTGAAATGTTCCTGCTGATATCACCATGGAAACCAATGGAATGTTCCTGCTGATATCACCATGGAAACCAATGGAATGTTCCTGCTGATATCACCAGGGAAACCAATGGAATGTTCCTGCTGATATCACCATGGAAGCCAATGGAATGTTCCTGCCAATATCACCATGGAAACCAATGGGATGTTCCTGCCGATATCAGCATGGAGACCAATAGAATGTTCCTGCTGATATCATCATGGAAACCAATGGAATGTTCCTGCTGATATCACCATGGAGACTAATGGAATGTTCCTGCTGATATCACCATGGAGACTAATGGAATGCTCTTGCACCATGGCAACTGAAATGTTGCTGCTGATGACATAACTTTTGGAATGTTACCCCAGAAATTATCTTTATACAGAACCCACACTGTATAGATATTATTTATTATAAGTCAGTATAAGACAGGTTTAGGATTACATGAATTAAATACCAAGACCATACAGGACTATGCAGAGTTTTATACACTAAATATGTTACTCCCTTATGTATAGTCCTGACCTCAATTGGTTTTTGGTCTTTTCTTCATTTTCAAGCATCACCCGATGCTTAAACTCCACAACGTCTGCTGAAAGGATATACCATGCATCCACTTCCTTCTCAGTAAATTCATATTTTCTGGGGTTAATGGATTATCTCAACACTGTTTTACAGATTCTGTTTGCTGCAACTTATACTGTTACCCTTTCACTAGTTACCAAAGTAAGCAGGGCTGGCTGTGACTGAGGATACTGGGAGTTTGGGGGCTGCACATCTTGAGAATTTTATGTTAGAAACGTTGGCGAATCTGATAAAGATTGGTCAGTGGCAGTCACCGGCCTCGGGTGATTCTCCTGTATATGGACTTAAATCCTCGAACAAAAGCTTTAAATAAGAAAAGCCAAAAATAATCAGTTTGCTCCCGAGTAGCGGACTCGTTATCCTCTACCTGGGAGGGCTGCGTATACTGACCGCGCACCTGGGAGGGCCGAGTAATACAGACAGCGCACCTGGGAGGGCCGCGTATACAGACAGCGCACCTGGGAGGGCCGCGTATACAGACAGCGCACCTGGAAGGGCCGCGTATACTGACCGCGCACCTGGGAGGGCCGTGTATACTGACCGCGCACCTGGGAGGGCCGTGTATACTGACCGCGCACCTGGGAGGGCCGTGTATACTGACCGCGCACCTGGGAGGGCCGAGTAATACAGACAGCGCACCTGGGAGGGCCGCGTATACAGACAGCGCACCTGGAAGGGCCGCGTATACTGACAGCGCACCTGGGAGGGCCGCGTATACTGACAGCGCACCTGGGAGGGCCGCGTATACAGACAGCGCACCTGGGAGGGCCGTGTATACTGACCGCGCACCTGGGAGGGCCGAGTAATACAGACAGCGCACCTGGGAGGGCCGCGTATACAGACAGCGCACCTGGGAGGGCCGCGTATACAGACAGCGCACCTGGGAGGGCCGCGTATACTGACAGCGCACCTGGGAGGGCCGCGTATACTGACAGCGCACCTGGGAGGGCCGCGTATACTGACAGCGCACCTGGGAGGGCCGCGTATACTGACAGCGCACCTGGGAGGGCCGCGTATACAGACAGCGCACCTGGGAGGGCCGCGTATACAGACAGCGCACCTGGGAGGGCCGCGTATACTGACAGCGCACCTGGGAGGGCCGCGTATACTGACAGCGCACCTGGGAGGGCCGCGTATACAGACAGCGCACCTGGGAGGGCCGCGTATACAGACAGCGCACCTGGGAGGGTCGCGTATACAGACAGCGCACCTGGGAGGGCCGTGTATACTGACAGTGCAGGGTCTCCTGTTACACTGTAAAGGATCTGTTTAGATCTCTGTTGGTTGGAGGATCCACTGCTCTTCCCCTCTAATATAAATTTGTTACATTTTATTTTTCTACTTTACTCTGTGTTAATATATAATGGGCGTTACAGACAGGATGGGGGTCTCCAGGCGGTAATAAGGACACATTCCATGATAGCGCCATGTCTTGCACCCAAGGCACATCCATTATCCTTTTCAAGGTCCCTTTTCTATTAATCCCACTGTGTTTTGGTGTTTGAGATTTCTTATTACCAGTAGTGTGTTGGTTTATACTTTTTTTAGCAACACAATATTTTTATATATATATATATCTATATGATTGGCAGAGCTGGCACGTGGCCCATACCACTGCAAGACGTGACATGACATGTACTGTATTTTATGGTAAAATAATAAACCTCTTGTAAAGTGAAGTTTACTCCTGTGAGGGAGATTCAAACAGACACCCCCCCCCCCCCCCCCCATACAAATGACACTGAAAATGATGCAGCTTTCACAGACGTTCATTAGTGGTGTCATAATAAATCATTTCTGGATTATTACTATTATTTAGAGGGTCGGGGTGAGGGGGGTTTGCCTACAGGGTACACCTTTTTGGATGGCTTGATCCAGACACCCAGGGTGCTGTCCTTTTATTACTTGTGTGTGTGAGATCTAGGCTCCGCCTCTTGCGCCCATCACATTTAGAATTTTGTGTATAAACTCTATTTACCAGCTACATGATCTAGTCTATAACCTCATACGATTCTGAAAGTGATGTCAGCAAAGGGGGAGGCGTTTGAATTGAATTTAGTAAATTTAAAGTGATCTGACTCCATCTGGACATGTATTATATCAATTCATTGACGGTTTTGTTTTTTGAAGAATTACGGTCCCTTTACAGGATAATTGCCGGAGGAAAAATATAGTTATGTTGAATGAAAAGATTACATCAGATGTACACATCAAGCCCTCCCTACTTGTATAGCTCTATCAGGGAGCAGACGTCTTCGATCAGCTCATCTGACCAAAGCTTTAACCTACATGGCTGCCCCCTGATAGAGCTATACAAGCAGGGCGGGCTCAATAAGGTGCTTTATTTCTATATAATGCCTGCACGTGATGCAATCTCTCCATTATTTTTGGGGACAGTTGTACTTTAACCTCTTGGCCCTGTTCAGTGGTCTCGGCCGGAAGCATGGCTGCCATTTCTGGGGTCTCTGCACTGTAGCTAATTGCATTAGACGAAGCACGATTCACCTTCAATCTTGAAGCTGTGCTGGAAGGAGCCTGGTAATGATACATACATTGAAGTGTAGTGGGGGGAGGTTTGGAGACCAAAGATTGGAATTGTGCAAAATGTGTGGCTTCCCTCCAGGCTGAACTTGGGGCTCGTCTTTCATGTTCAGTTTTAATTTGTAACATTGTGTTTAATCTACACGGACACTGAAAGTTCTATATCCAAATTAAACTGTTCTTTCTACATGGAGCGTCTGTGTCCAGGTTCACAGGGAGCAGAGTCCAGGACATTATTTGGGGATACGGGGAGCAAAACAGACTGTAACCATTAGGATGATTCCCATGTCTGTACTGTGTTTATGGTTTTGCAATAAAATTCCATTTAAAGACTAGTGGATGGTATCAATCGCACTGTAAATAGTTTATTATCATGTTATTATTGTCGCACATTTTGAGGTATGGTAACACCAGTCTGTGAATCTGTTATTGTATGGATTTACAGTGGGTTATATCTGATAAAGATAGCACAAGTAGAAGAAGCTGTTCTGAGGAGCTTGCCATCTAATGCGATCAGGATAAGCCCACCAGGCAGACATCTCACTGGTTCTGTGCAGACTATCACTTCTCCTTTGGAAGGCAGGCAGCAGTATTGTAAGGGGGACCTCTAAAAACCCTTTCACTGCTGGATATTTAACAAACACAGAGTGCACATGAAACATCAGGAGTTATACAGAAGCCCCCTGTCCACCAGGAGTGTTATACAGAAGCCCCCTGTCCACCAGGAGTGCTATACAGAAGCCCCCTGTCCACCAGGAGTGCTATACAGAAGCCCCCTAGCTCCTAAAATCCACTACTACTCTGAAAGGCCTATTTTCACTGATTTGGGTCAGGTCTCTGCTATTTCCAATGAAAGCCCCAGGATTTACAGTATTAGATACAAATAAAGAAAAGCCCTGGTTTGACCAGCCCCGTTCTGGCACATAATGTTTCCATGATTCGCTGGGGCACAATGGATACCCCCCCCATCTCCAGACCCTGTTCCCATTATTTACCTACAGTCAACCTGAATCCTCCCGATCGATAAAGAATCCACTTCATACAACTCAAATTCCATCACCACACTGGGAGAGACCCCCATTATTACAGCCTGGCAGGACCCCAAGGCACTGCTGCTCAGGGAAACCCAGATGAATCCCTCACTGTCTAATTTCCCACTCCCATTATTCTGTCGGTGGAAGTAGCAACATTTACATTAATGAAATGGTAGAGGTAATGAAACCAGCGCTGCACATCTTCAGGGGTTCCTAGATGGTCCCCCATACCATTTAGTAAGGGAGAGATGGTGTACGAGGCCCGGGAATGTTTAATATGTACAAGATGTAGAAATTCACCCAGTTACAGCATGTTCACACGTACATGTGTGTGAGTAACACAACTACACATTCTAAAAACACTAGGATTATTGGCATTTCCTGCAGCATTCAAAGCCCTGAATTACCCCCTTCCCCCCCAGCGCGTCAACCCCGGGTTCAGGGGGGAGATCCGGCCAAGGCCACAGGCACATAATGTCCTTCTATAAAAATAAAGGGTAAGAAACTGGTACAGGCTCTTTGTATAAAAATAAATACTTCATGGGGTATATATTAAATTCAGTCTAATGCCCCCGCTTTGCAAATAGACGGGGAGGCTTGGCGAGTCACCTCATTATCCTCAGCCAAGCTGTCACCAGTCCAGTCCTTCCTGCTGAAAGGAGAATCTGGGGCTGTTGTCGCTGTAGAATTGGGAAAACCAGCGGCGATGCTTCTGAATGGCGCAGTCCTCTTTAACCAGCAGCGGTTTGGAAATGTATTTCTTGTTATTCCAGATCATTACGTCTCTTTCAAACTGAAAAAGAGACAAGAATTAGGGCGTTTCCCAACAGTGCTCCTCCCCGCTGAAAAACAGGCCGGGGGGATGAACTCCGACTAGGAATACAGACTGGGGGGCTCCAATGGTTGCGCTAAGAACGCATGGGGGGGGGGGGGGGGGCAGGTTTAGTCAGGGTAAACCCAATCATTGGATAGATCCAGCTGCTTCTTACCTGAGTGCACTCTGCTTTTAGCATGAATTTGGGGATGATTGCAGGTATGTTTCTCTGGTAGTAAATAATGTGAGTAACCTTCTGCAAGAGGGGCTCTACTGGGGTCACATAATGCAGGATGACCCCAGAGCCCAGGAACATATGCTTAAACGTCAAGAACACAATGCCAGGACCCACCTGAAAACACACAAAGTAACAGTCAGCCGGACCCCAATACCGATCTCAAGGGAGCAACAGAACAACACAGGACCCTCCTTCACAATTACCTGTCTGGCAACAACATTTAAATCAAGCAGAGGGATTCGCTTCCCAAAAAGAAGCATGCCATGGTTTAGCAGCATCTGGGAACAGTGCTTATTGGGGGGCAGTTCAGGGGCCCACTGAACCTAAAAACAGAAAGACCAAATGAATGAGATGAGTGGAGCGTATTAATGTTACAGACTGTCTAGTATCACACAGCATTGCCAGGATCTCTCACACAGATCCATAGAACGTACCTCCCACGAGTGCTTCACAAACTCCCAGGTCTTTGATTTGGTGTATCGCAGGTCTGTGCCGCTCAGGATGCCCGGCTCATGAAGGAAGGAAAGATGTGCAATGTCTGCTGCGTTCTCTGGAATTTCCTACAACATTGAACAATACGTCCCTTTAATAAACCAACGTCCCAGCAGCCCCCACCAGCCCCCCTGGGTGTACCAGTACCTGAATGTGCGCATTGACAAAGTGCTCAGTGCGTCCGCGATACACCCACTCCTTGCTGCTAATCTCTTCTTGCTCTGGAATAGTCCATGTCGGCTCTGTCCCATCACAGTGATACCAGACAAAGATCATCCCGTTTATCTCACAGGACAGCCAGGTCTTGATCTTGGCAAAGTCCGGCACTAGAAGTCCATGTGGAGCAATGAAAGGACATTGTGAGTTACTGGTAACACTGGGTTAATTGGTGAAACAAGCGCACGAAAGGGTAAACTCACCTTTCTCAGCATACGGTATCCGGGTGCATTTACCATCTTCTCCACGGAACTGCCACCCATGGAAGGGACACTCTATGCAGTCCCCAACCACTCTACCACCCACAGCCAGGTTGGCACCAAGGTGAGGACAGTATGCATTTACAGCATGTACCCTGCCGTCATGGGTCCGATACAGCGCAATCTCCTCTCCTGTAGGACAAGGACAGTCACATAACATGTAAATCACATACCTCGCAGTGTGCAATGAAGGCCCCAGCTTGTGAAGCAAATGGGTTTGGGTGCCCACCCTAAAAACATGACATAACTAGGGCGTGAGGGTCAGCCCCCTTTATTGCTTCAATTTATACTAAAAACGTACAACTCTTGCATACGAACCACTCAAACCCCTTAACCTCTGCAGCGTAAAATGCTGACAAGTTGTAACATCTTATCAGTAAAATCAGATTGATGAAGATTCCAGTATGAACTCGTAGAGTCAGATCTGTAGCAACATCATTTAAAATCTCTAATGTGCCAACAATCCAGCTAAAACTGCCAGGCACATCCCAAACATAGCCCTCGACTATACAATCTTTGCTCTGTATAGCTCTATCGGGGGGGGGGGGGGGGGGGGCGGACATGTTGTTTAGAATCTTTGCTCTGTATAGCTCTATCAGGGGGAGGACATGTTGTTTAGAATCTTTGCTCTGTATAGCTCTATCAGGGGGCGGACATATTGTTTAGAATCTTTGCTCTGTGTAGCTCTATCAGGGGGTGGACATGTTGTTTAGAATCTTTGCTCTGTATAGCTCTATCAGGGGTGGACATGCTGTTTAGAATCTTTGCTCTGTATAGCTTTATCAGGGGGAGGACATGTTGTTTAGAATCTTTGCTCTGTATAGCTCTATCAGGGGGCGGACATATTGTTTAGAATCTTTGCTCTGTGTAGCTCTATCAGGGGGCGGACATATTGTTTAGAATCTTTGCTCTGTGTAGCTCTATCGGGGCGGACATATTGTTTAGAATCTTTGCTCTGTGTAGCTCTATCAGGGGGCGGACATATTGTTTAGAATCTTTGCTCTGTATAGCTCTATCGGGGGGGACATGTTGTTTAGAATCTTTGCTCTGTATAGCTCTATCAGGGGGCGGACATGTTTAGAATCTTTGCTCTGTATTGCTCTATTAGGGGGCGGATATGTTGTTTAGAATCTTATCTCTGTATAGCTCTATCAGGGGGCAGACATGTTGTTAGAATCTTTGCTCTGTATAGCTCTATCAGGGGGTGGACATGTTGTTAGAATCTTTGGTGTGTATAGCTCTATCGGGGGGGGGACATGTTTAGTACATAGGTAGATCTGACCCAACATGTCCGCCCTATGATAGAGTTACACAATCAGAAGGCTCAATAAGGTACTTTACTTGTATTCTGTCATTAAATCATTTCTATTTAAAATACCTGCGTTTGATGCAATCTTTCCATTAAACAGAACTTCCTTAAAAAATCCCTGAAGATTAAAGAAAGCCAGTCCCATTTACAGTACATGCCAGGTTTACATAGCATCTGGCACATACCACCCTGCCCCCCAACCAGAAAATGTCCCTGGCTCAATAGAGACTATGCCAACAATGGCCATGTTTCTAGGGACATATTTGTTCCACATGCTGTAGGATGCTTTCACACACTGACACAATCCAATTAATTAATCATGGTAGTTCCTATGAGATCTCCACCCTGATTAATTGGATTGTGTGTGTGCATATCCATCCTACATACTGTACATTGCATGCTCTTTCTGCAGCAAATGTGTCCCTGGAAACATGGCCGATGTTGGCAACTAGGATTTAGGCAGATTAGGGTGTAATATCACAGCCAGGATGGATGCTGCCTCATGTTGGGTCACCCGGATGTTTACAGGTAAGGTCAGAGGTCAGGAATCCGTGTGTATGATGATGGGTTGCAATAGGTCATATGGAAAGTAATGGATTTGCAGGTTTAATTCCAGACACTTTACATCATCCTGTGAGACTGGGACACAGAACCAAGAGATGGTGCTAACCCACGGTGACCGAGCCAGCTTTATACATGTCACACAGAAATGCCGTGTCCAGATCTAGCACACTGATTGTGAAGCACGTTGGTGAAAGGTAATTTACACCACATTCCAGCGGCTGAGCTCAGTAAACCCGTTTTACAAGCCCCATGCAACAGGGAATTAGTGTGTGCAGAATATCAGCATATCAGGTGGGCTCCACATCCAGCAACCAAACCCTGCAAGGCCTTTCACCTGCACCAAGTTACTCAATAACCCGTCTATACAATGCCAGGAAAGGCAACCAGAGTCCTCACCTCCCGACTGACTCAGTGTGAAGTTGGATCTAAGTTACATGAGAGTAAATATTTACCACTAACAATTAAACAATTAAGAGTCATTAAACCAGGAAATTCCCTCTCCAAGAAACAAACCACCGGAATGATAACCAAGCCAGCCTCTGATAAACACTCCTCACCCGCCTGTCAGCGTGCCTGGGGGGACATCCCAAAACGCATCCCTCCCCCCCAGCGCCCCATCCCAAAGGCATCCCTCCCCCCCAGCGCCCCATCCCAAAGGCATCCCTCCCCCCAGCGCCCCATCCCAAAGGCATCCCTCCCCCCCAGCGCCCCATCCCAAAGGCATCCCTCCCCCCAGCGCCCCATCCCAAAGGCATCCCTCCCCCCCAGCGCCCCATCCCAAAGGCATCCCTCCCCCCCAGCGCCCCATCCCAAAAGCATCCCTCCCCCCCAGCGCCCCATCTCAAACACAAGGAAGGAAAGTGTGTGTTTGGGGGGGGGGGGGGGGGGAGGCAGAGGGAAGGAAAGTGTGTGTTGGGGGGAGGCAGAGGGAAGGAAAGTGTGTGTTGGGGGGGAGGCAGAGGGAAGGAAAGTGTGTGTTGGGGGGGAGGCAGAGGGAAGGAAAGTGTGTGTTGGGGGGGAGGCAGAGGGAAGGAAAGTGTGTGTTGGGGGGGAGGCAGAGGGAAGGAAAGTGTGTGTTGGGGGGGAGGAGGCAGAGGGAAGGAAAGTGTGTGTTGGGGGGGAGGAGGCAGAGGGAAGGAAAGTGTGTGTTGGGGGGGAGGAGGCAGAGGGAAGGAAAGTGTGTGTTGGGGGGGGGGAGGCAGAGGGAAGGAAAGTGTGTGTTGGGGGGGGGAGGCAGAGGGAAGGAAAGTGTGTGTTGGGGGGGGGGAGGCAGAGGGAAGGAGAGTGTGTGTTGGGGGGAGGCAGAGGGAAGGAAAGTGTGTGTTGGGGGGGAGGCAGAGGGAAGGAGAGTGTGTGTTGGGGGGAGGCAGAGGGAAGGAAAGTGTGTGTTGGGGGGGGGGGGAGGCAGAGGGAAGGAGAGTGTGTGTTGGGGGGGGGGGGGGGGGGGGGTTTACTCACCCAGAAGGCTGACAGCTCGGATCTGCTGCGGGGGTAGGTGCTGGGAGGGCAGGACGTGGTACCAGCCGTTGGGGTAGACCGGGGGTAGGTCTCCTTTCTTCCTCCTCCGGCGGACCTGGCTGGCGGTCTGTGCCTGGCTCCGGCCCCGCTCCGGGATGTACCCGACCTCCTCCGGAGCCCGCAGGATCAACAGCGGGGACCCCATCACCCGCCATGCCCACACCCCGAGCATGAGGATTAGCGTGATGAGCAGGGCCGGGGCAAGTGAGGGGCTGCTTGGCAGACAGTCCGGCCATAACCGGAGCACAGTGTGCAGCGCAGCGTCCATCCTGCACTGACACGACCCCGCCCCCTGCACTCGCTTATATAGCGACCCCTAGCAACCGCGCGCGGGCGTCCGTTACCAGGAGAGGCGCCATGGCAACCGCTGCGCGCACACCCCATCTATGGGAGCCCGCTCAAACTGAGCCCCGCCCTGCACACGTGCGCTCTGTGCTACCACCTCTACCTGGGCGACGCTCCCTAAGCGACTACTACCTAAAATCCGATAATAACCACTGTGTATTACTGTATATAACCCCCATATTGTATATTATACTGTATATTACACTATATCACCTACAGTCACTCAGTATTACTGTATATTACACTATATCACCTCCAGTCACTCAGTATTACTGTATATTACACTATATCACCTCCAGTCACTCACTATTACTGTATATTACACTATATCACCTCCAGTCACTCACTATTACTGTATATAACCCCCATATTACTGTATATTACACTATATCACCGCCAGTCACTCAGTATTACTGTATATTACACTATATCACCTCCAGTCACTCAGTATTACTGTATATTACACTATATCACCTCCAGTCACTCAGTATTACTGTATATTACACTATATCACCGCCAGTCACTCAGTATTACTGTATATTACACTATATCACCTCCAGTCACTCAGTATTACTGTATATAACCCCCATATTACTGTATATTACACTATATCACCTCCAGTCACTCAGTATTACTGTATAATACACTATATCACCTCCAGTCACTCAGTATTACTGTATATTACACTATATCACCTCCAGTCACTCACTATTACTGTATATAACCCCCATATTACTGTATATTACACTATATCACCTCCAGTCACTCAGTATTACTGTATATTACACTATATCACCTCCAGTCACTCAGTATTACTGTATATAACCCCCATATTACTGTATATTACACTATATCACCTCCAGTCACTCAGTATTACTGTATATAACCCCCATATTACTGTATATTACACTATATCACCTCCAGTCACTCAGTATTACTGTATATTACACTATATCACCGCCAGTCACTCAGTATTACTGTATATTACACTATATCACCTCCAGTCACTCAGTATTACTGTATATTACACTATATCACCTCCAGTCACTCAGTATTACTGTATATTACACTATATCACCGCCAGTCACTCAGTATTACTGTATATTACACTATATCACCGCCAGTCACTCAGTATTACTGTATATTACACTATATCACCTCCAGTAACTCAGTATTACTGTATATTACACTATATCACCTCCAGTCACTCAGTATTACTGTATATTACACTATATCACCTCCAGTCACTCAGTATTACTGTATATTACACTATATCACCTCCAGTCACTCACTATTACTGTATATTACACTATATCACCTCCAGTCACTCACTATTACTGTATATTACACTATATCACCGCCAGTCACTCAGTATTACTGTATATTACACTATATCACCGCCAGTCACTCAGTATTACTGTATATTACACTATATCACCTCCAGTCACTCACTATTACTGTATATTACACTATATCACCGCCAGTCACTCAGTATTACTGTATATTACACTATATCACCTCCAGTCACTCAGTATTACTGTATATTACACTATATCACCTCCAGTCACTCAGTATTACTGTATATAACCCCCATATTACTGTATATTACACTATATCACCTCCAGTCACTCAGTATTACTGTATATTACACTATATAACCTCCAGTCACTCAGTATTACTGTATATTACACTATATCACCGCCAGTCACTCAGTATTACTGTATATTACACTATATCACCTCCAGTCACTCAGTATTACTGTATATTACACTATATCACCTCCAGTCACTCAGTATTACTGTATATAACCCCCATATTACTGTATATTACACTATATCACCTCCAGTCACTCAGTATTACTGTATATTACACTATATCACCTCCAGTCACTCAGTATTACTGTATATTACACTATATCACCGCCAGTCACTCAGTATTACTGTATATTACACTATATCACCTCCAGTCACTCAGTATTACTGTATATTACACTATATCACCTCCAGTCACTCAGTATTACTGTATATAACCCCCATATTACTGTATATTACACTATATCACCTCCAGTCACTCAGTATTACTGTATATAACCCCCATATTACTGTATATTACACTATATCACCTCCAGTCACTCAGTATTACTGTATATAACCCCCATATTACTGTATATTACACTATATCACCTCCAGTCACTCAGTATTACTGTATATAACCCCCATATTACTGTATATTACACTATATCACCTCCAGTCACTCAGTATTACTGTATATTACAATATATCACCTCGTCACTCAGTATTACTGTATATTACACTATATCACCTCCAGTCACTCAGTATTACTGTATATTACACTATATCACCTCCAGTCACTCAGTATTACTGTATATAACCCCCATATTACTGTATATTACACTATATCACCTCCAGTCACTCAGTATTACTGTATATTACACTATATCACCTCGTCACTCAGTATTACTGTATATAACCCCCATATTACTGTATATTACACTATATCACCTCCAGTCACTCAGTATTACGGTATATTACACTATATCACCTCCAGTCACTCAGTATTACTGTATATTACACTATATCACCTCCAGTCACTCAGTATTACTGTATATTACACTATATCACCTCCAGTCACTCAGTATTACTGTATATTACACTATATCACCTCCAGTCACTCAGTATTACTGTATATTACACTATATCACCTCCAGTCACTCAGTATTACTGTATATTACACTATATCACCGCCAGTCACTCAGTATTACTGTATATTACACTATATCACCTCCAGTCACTCAGTATTACTGTATATTACACTATATCACCTCCAGTCACTCAGTATTACTGTATATAACCCCCATATTACTGTATATCACACTATATCACCTCCAGTCACTCACTATTACTGTATATAACCCCCATATTACTGTATATTACACTATATGACCGGTTGAGATTCGTCAGACACAGACAGTCAGTGGAGTTAATTAATATTTATTCAGCTTTATAGCAAACAGTAGTGATTTAGGGAGAGGAATGGGTCTATGTGTATTCGTGAACCTTTAACTTATGACCCATTTATATGTTACTGTTGTGTTGATGGCGTTTTTTTGGGAGGATTTGAAGCTTTTTAGAAGTTTTTTCCTGGACCCCTTATTATCAGATCCACCAAAACAAGCAATGTAATTCTTGTAAGAGGGTCTGTGGTGTCTACGGTTTATGACATCACTTTGTGACTTGATATGCAAATGACCCATTACCCACACTGCCCCACAAAGTGATGTCACCTCAGACCACTAAATATACATTAATTAGTAAGCTTGCTGGGGTTTCCTGGTGACCTGTAATATAGTGCAAAGGTCAGAGATTTCAAGGGACTTCCCTGGACTGTGAACACAGCTGTCATGTACCATGCCAAGAACGACTGCCTCCATCAGCTACGTGTCCCTTAATAAAGATGTCTGCTCCCGAGAACCTGAATGTAAGAATAGAACATTATCATGAAAGGGACACTACATAAGATGTAACTAGATAACCTGGTCATTTAAAGCAAACACATATATAAGACATATGCCACTGTTATTTTTTAGATGATTGAATTAAGTGCATATCAAAGGAAAAATAAAATTAGGTGTTTATCACCTAGCTCCATTTTGTGAATATTTTCCATGATGCAGCATCGTTGAAATTTTTTCCAGCCAGTCTACTTTACAACTGTGGCAGAGCCTGCATGATGATGTCATAAGATACCCCCCTACTCTCTTACTGGTTCCTGTGTATCATAGTGGGCAGGACTAGGTGGCAGTGTACAACACACAGAGAGGAGATTGACCTGATCAAACAGAATCATAACTCCGCCCCCTTGTGATGTAATAGTTACATTACCCTCACATTCAATGCAAGTCTATGGTCAGAATTCTGACTTATAGACTGCATTCTGTGACCCCAGCCCCAAAGTGAGATACTAGTGCTGTAAAGTCACGGGGGGGGGGGGGGGGGGGGTGGCACCTTCCCGATGCCCCGCCGAGCTCTATGTCTGTCCAGGACAGAGTTCAGCGGGATTCAGGAGGGGAAACATTGTGAGGTCTGTAATATATTAGATAAGGACAGTACATGATGCATATGTGATTATAATATTAGGTGTGCTTTATGTATAATATTTTAGAATAGTAGGTCTGTCCCTGATTGAACATGGTGTAATCATGTATATAATCTTTTGGCTTGCAGATTATCTTTCTCTCTGTGCTCTCGTATCAAACTCATCTGCCAACAATCAGTTGGTTTGGATTATTGCAGCAAACCCCACACCGAACCTGCCCCGTCATACTGCTCCCCCAACCCCAGCAATGAGTGTACTGCATCGGGTGGTCCTAGCTGTGCTCCAAGCCTTGCCAGAGACCCTTCCAAATGGGATTCATGGAATTAGACCCTCCCATTGCAGCCCACCCCCTCCTGCCTCTTAATCCCCTTTCTTAGTTACATACCTAATCTACAGGAAGGCAGAGAATGGTAATTACTACCACTGCCGAGCGTAGTATTGAGCTCCACTCTCTCGCATTCACGTGATGCAAGGAAGTCGCCACCTTGCTGTACTAACGCATCCAATGCACATACATGTGTAACCCTTGCACTGCTGGAAGACCACTCATTTCTTCCATTGTCGTCTCATCATAGACCCCAATTGCTTCTTCCAATTGCTGGGGGGGGGGGGGGGGCAGCTTTGTTCTTACAATGAAAATAGTCCATCGTGTTCCCTAGCAACCAGCCCTCATCTCCCTGGCAACCGCATCTGACAAAATAAAAAATCAGTTCTGGAGAAGAGGTGCCTGTCAAATCCTCATCTCTGAAATTAGGAGGATTCATTACATCGCTCTCCTCCTGATGTAGAGGGGGCTCGTTAATTCCCAATAACCCCAGCTTTGGGCACATGACTCAGCTTTCTACTCTTCCCAAAAAATCTACATGAGATTCTGGCTGTGATTTCAATAATAAACTGATACTCAAATTACTCAAAGCACAAAAACAAACAAACTGCTGTCTAATTGAAAGACTGTACCAAGTGAAGACATTATACATAGAAATGCTTTAATGAAAGAATATCAATAAAGCACCTTATTGAGCCCTCTTTGCTCTGTGTAGCTCTATCAGGGGGCAGACATGTTGTTTAGAATCTTTGCTCTGTATAGCTCTATCAGGGGGTGGACATGTTGTTTAGAATCTTTGCTCTGTATAGCTCTATCAGGGGGCGGACATGTTGTTTAGAATCTTTGCTCTGTGTAGCTCTATCAGGGGGCAGACATATTGTTAAGAATCTTTGCTCTGTATAGCTCTATCAGCGGGTGGACATGTTGTTTAGAATCTTTGCTCTGTATAGCTCTATCAGGGGGCAGACATGTTGTTTAGAATCTTTGCTCTGTATAGCTCTATCAGGGGGCGGACATGTTGTTTAGAATCTTTGCTCTGTATAGCTCTATCAGGGGGCGGACATGTTGTTTAGAATCTTTGCTCTGTGTAGCTCTATCAGGGGGCAGACATATTGTTTAGAATCTTAGCTCTGTATAGCTCTATCAGGGGGCGGACATGTTGTTTAGAATCTTTGCTCTGTATAGTTCTATCAGGGGGCAGACATATTGTTTAGAATCTTAGCTCTGTATAGTTCTATCAGGGGGCGGACATGTTGTTTAGAATCTTTGCTCTGTATAGTTCTATCAGGGGGCGGACATGTTGTTTAGAATCTTTGCTCTGTGTAGCTCTATCAGGGGGCAGACATGTTCTGATCTTTTTAGAATCAAGGAAAGGGAGCAATATAAAGTTTATCTGTGCTTCTAATGGACGCCAGTATACTCCAATCTGACAATCCTAAGCCACCAACGGGGCAAATCAATTTGAAAAGGGGCTAATAAAAAAGCAAACTGAAAAATAAATAGTTGATTGCAGCTGCCGGGAGGCTATTAATGACTGCTGCCAGTGCACTTGCACAATTTCAACACTAGATATCAGTTGTGGTGGCGCATGCTGGGCTGGTTACATGGCGGACTGATGATTGCAGGGGCCATGTTTATATTTGTGTCTGTAGGGGGAGTAACGAGACCCCCACACAGGTTCAGCCTCACATTCTGCTTCCTTGCTTTGATTCAAACATACAAAGGAGTCGCGGGGCAGCCGAGCGCCTGCAAATCGCCAGCACGCCTTGCTTTGTGTCGCCATCCTCGGCGCCCTGTGTCTTACAAGATCAGCCCAGCGGGGGCTTTTGGAAGCAGACACAATGTTTCTCAGCAGACGCCCGGGCCCTGGAAAGACCTGTGTGTCTCTGCAAAGGGAAGACGTGTGTATCAGTGAGCGGGCAGAGATACAATCCCGCGCTGCTCTACGCCTTGTCACCAGCACGCAATAATACTACAATTAACATGCCAATAAAAATGTGATGTTATAATCTGATAAGATTCATCATATATAAAAGCTGCTATCACTCTGCTCATTTAGTGTGTGAAACTTTTATTTCAGATCTGATTTTTTTAAACGTTTTCCCCAGTTTCTGTCTCCTAAACACTGCTGCATATAGAGTGTGAGAGTTAGTGGTGTTACTATAGTAACAGCCCCGCCCCTCTCTCCAAGCCCCTCCTATCTCTCCAAGCCCCTCCCTATTGGAATGTCACTGAATTTAGAAGCCCCGGCGAAATTATTTTCAATGTAAAACTGCAGAGGTGAGTTGAGGTGAGTTGAGGTGAGTTGAGGTGAGTTGAGGTGAGTTGAGGTGAGTTGAGGTGAGATGAGGTGAGTTGAGGTGAGTTGAGGTGAGTTGAGGTGAGTTGAGGTGAGTTGAGGTGAGTTGAGGTGAGTTGAGGTGAGATGAGGTGAGTTGAGGTGAGTTGAGGTGAGATGCAGTGAGCTGAGTTGCAGACTCAACTCACCTCACCTCACCTGCAATTCACCTGTTACTGAATTCCAGACTGATAGCACAGGTTGTCATGGCAAAAGGTCAATGAGCTACTAAAATATGTTTATTAGGACTTTCCGGTTGGTCTGGTACCTGTATCCATCCCCCCCCCCCCCCCCCCCCCCATCCCCATTCATTGACCCCTTTCCTCCAATCTGGGAGCTGTTTGAAAAATGGACGCTTGGGAGGGATTCCTGTTACCAGGCAACCAACGCTGCCATGGCAACACAAAGCGACAAGATCCAGTGCACGGGGGAGGGTCTTGGCTTTTACAGAACAGAACTGGTCAGGGGGGTTCCGAACAAATCCCCCCGGGGTACATCCCATAACCTGAAACAGCCAAATACTGCAGGTAGATTGATATCAGGACTGGAGCAGGTCCCAGGAATTGTACTCCAGACAGGCGTGTAATACTGGTAGATACCCGGCTATACCTCCCAGCACAGGTACAAGCATGCAGAGCGAGAACATCAATCATCTGTCATAAACTATGTGCACCAGCTGGGAACTGCTGGGAATGGCTGGGAATCAATGGGAACTGCTAGGAAGCAGGGCTGTCTGCCTTAACTAGATATAGGATAAGGACAGGGACTAATAAAAGTATTTAGAAAATTGGGCAGACTAGATGGGCCGAATGGTTCTTATCTGCCGACACATATGCAGCACCGTCAATACAGTCCATTCTTTGCCGCCCCTCCCTGTCCACTCCAAAAATTAGCTTCCTTTTATAACACATATATTACACAGGAGCCTGTACAGAGCAGACATATAATAATACCAGGTGAATGATAACTATACTTGCAGTGTGTGCATACATATATTACACGTGAGTCTGTGCAGAGCAGACCTATAATAATACCAGGTGAATGATAACTATACTTGCAGTGTGTGCATACATATATTACACAGGAGTCTGTACAGAGCAGACATATAATAATACCAGGTGAATGATAACTATACTTGCAGTGTGTGCATACATATATTACACAGGAGTCTGTACAGAGCAGACATATAATAATACCAGGTGAATGATAACTATACTTGCAGTGTGTGCATACATATATTACACAGGAGTCTGTACAGAGCAGACATATAATAATACCAGGTGAATGATAACTATACTTGCAGTGTGTGCGTACATATATTACACAGGAGTCTGTACAGAGCAGACATATAATAATACCATGTGAATGATAACTATACTTGCAGTGTGTGCATACATATATTACACATGAGTCTGTACAGAGCAGACATATAATAATACCAGGTGAATGATATTTATACTTGCAGTGAGTGCATACATATATTACACAGGAGTCTGTACAGAGCAGACATATAATAATACCAGGTGAATGATAACTATACTTGCAGTGTGTGCACACATATATTACACAGGAGCCTGTACAGAGCAGACATATAATAATACCAGGTGAATGATAACTATACTTGCAGTGTGTGCATACATATATTACACAGATTCTGTACAGAGCAGACATATAATAATACCAGGTGAATGATAACTATACTTGCAGTGTGTGCATACATATATTACACAGGAGTCTGTACAGAGCAGACATATAATAATACCAGGTGAATGATGACTATACTTGCAGTGTGTGCATACATATATTACACAGGAGTCTGTACAGAGCAGACATCTGCAGTTGTACCCACCAGTTGCACAGTTAGGATTGCCAGATCAACCAGTGTTTTGCTGGACACATACGTTTTACCTGTATAGAATGCAAATATGTCCAGGGGGGACCAGTTCATTCATCAAGGAGGGGATTCCATAGAAACTACCTTCCCTCTGAATTCACATGAATTATACATTCTGCAAGCTATATGTGTCTCTCAATAAATGTCCGACCATACAGCTGTATGCAGGGAATCTTCCAGACAGTGGGAGGAGTTAAGGTAAATGGTTGAAAGAGAGGATTGGCTGCTGAGGATACAAGTAATAAAACAATGGAAAGAACCATTAACACACTGCGTTTAAACAGCCGTTACGTTCCAGACTGCCTGAGATGTTTGACCTGTGGGAAGCATTTCATTCTCATTGGTTTTCTCTTAGCATATACCATACGGTGTGTTATTCAGTTGGGATAAAGCCTATAACTCTCAGCCATGTGAACACTGGTCATGTCTGACAGGGACAGGCCCAGGTCACATAACTAAATATTCAGTCTGTCCCACAGATCTGTGTGCGTCTAATCATTATACGCCTACACTGGGCTAGGAATAGAAAACGTTTCATCCTTGGGAATGTATTCACCACAATCTGTTTATACAAAGTGTGATGTGATTTAACATCTAATGCTCTAAATCAGGGGCGGGGGACCTGCGACCCTCCAGATCTTACAGGACTACACTTCCCATACTCCTCTGCCAGCCTCTTAGATGAAAGAGCATTCAAAATATGAATTCCACCCCATGTCATTATCCCATCTACGTATTAATTCCACCCCATGTCATTATCCCATCTACATATTAATTCCACCCCATGTCATTATCCCATCTACATATTAATTCACTCCATGTCATTATCCCATCTACATATTAATTCCACCCCATGTCATTATCCCATCTACATATTAATTCCACCCCATGTCATTATCCCATCTACGTATTAATTCCACTCCATGTCATTATCCCATCTACATATTAATTCCACTCCATGTCATTATCCCATCTACATATTAATTCCACCCCATGTCATTATCCCATCTACGTATTAATTCCACCCCATGTCATTATCCCATCTACGTATTAATTCCACCCCATGTTATTATCCCATCTACATATTAATTCCACTCCATGTCATTATCCCATCTACATATTAATTCCACCCCATGTTATTATCCCATCTACATATTAATTCCACTCCATGTCATTATCCCATCTACATATTAATTCCACCCCATTTCATTATCCCATCTACATATTAATTCCACTCCATGTCATTATCCCATCTACATATTAATTCCACCCCATTTCATTATCCCATCTACATATTAATTCCACCCCATGTCATTATCCCATCTACGTATTAATTCCACCCCATGTCATTATCCCATCTACGTATTAATTCCACCCCATGTCATTACCCATCTACGTATTAATTCCACCCCATGTCATTATCCCATCTACATATTAATTCCACCCCATGTCATTATCCCATCTACATATTAATTCCACCCCATGTTATTATCCCATCTACATATTAATTCCACTCCATGTCATTATCCCATCTACATATTAATTCCACCCCATGTTATTATCCCATCTACGTATTAATTCCACTCCATGTCATTATCCCATCTACATATTAATTCCACCCCATGTCATTATCCCATCTACGTATTAATTCCACCCCATGTCATTATCCCATCTACGTATTAATTCCACCCCATGTCATTATCCCATCTACGTATTAATTCCACCCCATGTCATTATCCCATCTACGTATTAATTCCACCCCATGTCATTATCCCATCTACGTATTAATTCCACCCCATGTCATTATCCCATCTACGTATTAATTCCACCCCATGTCATTATCCCATCTACGTATTAATTCCACCCCATGTCATTACCCATCTACGTATTAATTCCACCCCATGTCATTATCCCATCTACATATTAATTCCACCCATGGCATTATCCCATCTACATATTAATTCCACCCTATGTCATTATCCCATCTACATATTAATTCCACCCCATGTCATTATCCCATCTACATATTAATTCCACCCCATGTCATTATCCCATCTACGTATTAATTCCACCCCATGTCATTATCCCATCTACGTATTAATTCCACCCCATGTCATTATCCCATCTACGTATTAATTCCACTCCATGTCATTATCCCATCTACGTATTAATTCCACCCCATGTCATTATCCCATCTACGTATTAATTCCACCCCATGTCATTATCCCATCTACGTATTAATTCCACCCCATGTCATTATCCCATCTACGTATTAATTCCACCCCATGTCATTATCCCATCTACATATTAATTCCACTCCATGTCATTATCCCATCTACGTATTAATTCCACCCCATGTCATTATCCCATCTACATATTAATTCCACCCCATGTCATTATCCCATCTACGTATTAATTCCACCCCATGTCATTATCCCATCTACATATTAATTCCACCCCATGTCATTATCCCATCTACGTATTAATTCCACCCCATGTCTTTATCCCATCTACATATTAATTCCACCCATGACATTATCCCATCTACGTATTAATTCCACCCCATGTCATTATCCCATCTACATATTAATTCCACCCCATGTCATTATCCCATCTACGTATTAATTCCACCCCATGTCTTTATCCCATCTACATATTAATTCCACCCCATGTCATTATCCCATCTACATATTAATTCCACCCCATGTCATTATCCCATCTACGTATTAATTCCACCCCATGTCATTATCCCATCTACATATTAATTCCACCCCATGTCATTATCCCATCTACGTATAAATTCCACCCCATGTCATTATCCCCAGCGATTCTCTAGTTGTTTCATTATCAGTTACATATTGTTTCTCTGCCAAATGATCTGTAATTAATTTTACAAATATTAACACAAAGTAGTTAAATATATTATTTGTATTTATTTTGTATACACTATGCTCATATAATACCATGTCTTGGGTGGGTTCTTAAGATCAGACCCCTACAGAGATCAGGCCTGTGAGGCTAAATAATCAATTCAACCAATAATCAATCTGTGACATACAGAAATACAGAGCATTGTAATGTGGCCTGGGATTAAAGGGTTAATGTATTTTGTGCTCAGTAAGATTGAGCCCAGTCTGCTGGGTGGGATTAAATATTCATATTGCAGAATCCATGGAAAAAATGCGAAAGGAAAAAAGAAAAATTGGAAAATTGTATCTTCTGTATATTAAAACTGGACTCTGGGCCAATCATTACTGCAATCAATAATCTATAATGATACAAATAGTCCTACTTCTCCTATATGTGATCAATTACAATACTGACAGCCAATAAACTGCATACTCCATACTGTGATAATATAGGGTCGCCCACTATAGAAAGTATCAGGCAGGTTCATTATAACAGCCAGCCAACATAGCAAGACCCCCAGAGCAAGTGCATTGGAATATTTGGGGTCTCCATCTTATACTGGGGATGAGGTGGGTGCTGAGAGGAGGGGTTTATTCAGGAGGGGTTTAAGCCTGGTATCATTGTGCAGTGAGTCCCAGGAAGGGTTGCTGGGTATTTGGGAGCAGAGACCCCCCTTCTCCTATTCATACTGCAGACTTAGCAGAGAAATCCTCATTCAGCACCAGGGACAGCAACCTCAGCGCTGAGACAGGGGGGCTTCGGCAAAGGAACAGCATCTCCAGGAGAATATAGGGGTCTTCAGAGAGACTGTCAGGGGCTTATTTTGTATACAGTATATAGATATTTAAAGAAGAGTCTGGAATAATAGACCCTCATCTTTACATATCAATTAGTCAGCCAGGCAGGGGGGCTTGGAAGACTCCAGAGGAAGCATCTCAGCCCCTGGACCATGTCTGTGGCATACCCCCCCCAGATACCACCACTGAGCAGATTTACCCAAGGAATGAGCCCAGATACTGGAGCCCACCACTGACTAGCCTGAGCCCCCTCAATCCCTCTTTGCACCCCCTCCACCCATCGCCGTCAGGAAGATTTCCAGCCCTGTCATTGTCATCTCAGCCCCCCCAGTTTGGAGCTGAGAGACCCCCACAGGACAGGACGTTGGCTAAGTGCTGTAGAAGACAATACATGGACACCATGCGCCTCTTCCTTCTCGCTGTCCTCTTCTTGTTCTCATTCGCCCGAGCCGGGTGTGACCCCAAGATAGTGAACATTGGGGCAGTGCTGAGCACCAAGAAGCACGAACAGATCTTCAGGGAGGCGGTGAATCAGGCGAATAAAAGACATGGGACTTGGAAAATCCAACTGAATGCCACATCAGTGACCCACAGACCCAATGCCATCCAGATGGCTCTATCAGTGTGTGAAGACCTCATCTCCAGCCAGGTAATACCCCTTCCCATGTCAGCCTGTGCCCCCCTGTCTCTCCAGTGTGCTGGGCAGCTGAGGGTTAAACCATATTGTTTTATGGACTTGATGTATGTCAAATGGACTTCATTAATATATGTGTAATGGTTTGTATTGGCTGTATGTGTGTCTGTATATTAATATATGTGTAATGGTTTGTATTGGCTGTATGTGTGTGTTTATATTAATATATGTGTAATGGTTTGTATTGGCTGTATGTGTGTGTGTGTTAATATTAATATATGTGTAATGGTTTGTATTGGCTGTATGTGTGTCTGTATATTAATATATGTGTAATGGTTTGTATTGGCTGTATGTGTGTGTGTTTATATTAATATATGTGTAATGGTTTGTATTGGCTGTATGTGTGTGTGTTTATATTAATATATGTGTAATGGTTTGTATCGGCTGTATGTGTGTCTGTATATTAATATATGTGTAATGGTTTGTATTGGCTGTATGTGTGTGTGTGTTAATATTAATATATGTGTAATGGTTTGTATTGGCTGTATGTGTGTGTTTATATTAATATATGTGTAATGGTTTGTATTGGCTCTATGTGTGTGTGTGTTTATATTAATATATGTGTAATGGTTTGTATTGGCTGTATGTGTGTGTGTTTATATTAATATATGTGTAATGGTTTGTATTGGCTCTATGTGTGTGTGTTTATATTAATATATGTGTAATGGTTTGTATTGGCTGTATGTGTGTCTGTATATTAATATATGTGTAATGGTTTGTATTGGCTGTATGTGTGTGTGTTTATATTAATATATGTGTAATGGTTTGTATTGGCTCTATGTGTGTGTTTATATTAATATATGTGTAATGGTTTGTATTGGCTCTATGTGTGTGTGTGTTTATATTAATATATGTGTAATGGTTTGTATTGGCTCTATGTGTGTGTTTATATTAATATATGTGTAATGGTTTGTATTGGCTGTATGTGTGTGTTAATATTAATATATGTGTAATGGTTTGTATTGGCTCTATGTGTGTGTGTGTTTATATTAATAAATGTGTAATGGTTTGTATTGGCTCTATGTGTGTGTTTATATTAATATATGTGTAATGGTTTGTATTGGCTCTATGTGTGTGTGTGTTTATATTAATATATGTGTAATGGTTTGTATTGGCTGTATGTGTGTGTGTTTATATTAATATATGTGTAATGGTTTGTATTGGCTGTATGTGTGTGTGTTTATATTAATATATGTGTAATGGTTTGTATTGGCTGTATGTGTGTCTGTATATTAATATATATGTAATGGTTTGTATTGGCTGTATGTGTGTCTGTATATTAATATATGTGTAATGGTTTGTATTGGCTCTATGTGTGTGTGTGTTTATATTAATATATGTGTAATGGTTTGTATTGGCTGTATGTGTGTCTGTATATTAATATATGTGTAATGGTTTGTATTGGTTGTATGTGTGTCTGTATATTAATATATGTGTAATGGTTTGTATTGGCTGTATGTGTGTCTGTATATTAATATATATGTAATGGTTTGTATTGGCTGTATGTGTGTCTGTATATTAATATATGTGTAATGGTTTGTATTGGCTGTATGTGTGTCTGTATATTAATATATGTGTAATGGTTTGTATTGGCTGTATGTGTGTCTGTATATTAATATATGTGTAATGGTTTGTATTGGCTGTATGTGTGTCTGTATATTAATATATATGTAATGGTTTGTATTGGCTGTATGTGTGTCTGTATATTAATATATGTGTAATGGTTTGTATTGGCTGTATGTGTGTCTGTATATTAATATATGTGTAATGCTTTGTATTGGCTGTATGTGTGTCTGTATATTAATATATGTGTAATGGTTTGTATTGGCTGTATGTGTGTCTGTATATTAATATATGTGTAATGGTTTGTATTGGCTCTATGTGTGTGTTTATATTAATATATGTGTAATGGTTTGTATTGGCTGTATGTGTGTCTGTATATTAATATATGTGTAATGCTTTGTATTGGCTGTATGTGTGTCTGTATATTAATATATGTGTAATGGTTTGTATTGGCTGTATGTGTGTCTGTATATTAATATATGTGTAATGGTTTGTATTGGCTCTATGTGTGTGTGTGTTTATATTAATATATGTGTAATGGTTTGTATTGGCTGTATGTGTGTCTGTATATTAATATATATGTAATGGTTTGTATTGGCTGTATGTGTGTCTGTATATTAATATATGTGTAATGCTTTGTATTGGCTGTATGTGTGTCTGTATATTAATATATGTGTAATGGTTTGTATTGGCTGTATGTGTGTGTTTATATTAATATATGTGTAATGGTTTGTATTGGCTGTATGTGTGTCTGTATATTAATATATATGTAATGGTTTGTATTGGCTGTATGTGTGTCTGTATATTAATATATGTGTAATGGTTTGTATTGGCTGTATGTGTGTCTGTATATTAATATATGTGTAATGGTTTCTATGGATAACACAGCCTTATTTCTGTGCTCTACATACGTGTGTGCATGTATTTCTACATAGGATACATAAAGCACACTGGTGCACATACCTATACTCTGTACTGGATGTGGATCTGATGTATCCTCAATATGATGGGGGTCTCAAATGAATGAAACGCCATGAATTTGACTGCAGTAGGGGTGGGAGACAGGATTATCAGTACCCCTCTCAATAACAGGTTAATTAACCATTTCAGAACTAGAGAGCGCAGGGTGCCTTCTTATACGGTAATGAAAGGGTTAACAGATTGTCAGACACAGAGGGTCCCAGTCTTGCTCAGTTTCCATAGGAGGGGGGGGGGGGGGGGCTAAGAATTTATTCAGAGGATCTTTTGGATGCATCAGTAGCCCTCGTACATTCTGTCTGCTGTGTCCCCATACTCCACTGCCCCCCTCTCTGCCCAATCCCAGGGAGGGAGTCTTGTCTGCAATGCAGCTGGAAAACACTCTCCTCTCTCACCTGTGTGACACCCCGAGGACACAGAGGCTAGCACCAGGACACATTGGGATGAGCACCAGGACACAGGGGGATGTGCACCAGGACACAGGGGGATGTGCACCAGGACACATTGGGATGAGCACCAGGACACAGGGGGATGAGCACCAGGACACAGGGGGATGTGCACCAGGACACAGGGGGATGTGCACCAGGACACAGGGGGATGTGCACCAGGACACAGGGGGATGAGCACCAGGACACAGGGGGATGTGCACCAGGACACAGGGGCATGAGCACCAGGACACAGGGGGATAAGCACCAGGACACAGGGGGATGTGCACCAGGACACAGGTGCATGAGCACCAGGACACAGGGGGATGTGCACCAGGACACAGGGGCATGAGCACCAGGACACAGGGGGATGAGCACCAGGACACAGGGGGATGTGCACCAGGACACAGGGGGATAAGCACCAGGACACAGAGGGATGTGCACCAGGACACAGGGGGATGTGCACCAGGACACAGGGTCATGAGCACCAGGACACAGGGGGATAAGCACCAGGACACAGGGGGATGTGCACCAGGACACAGGGGCATGAGCACCAGGACACAGGGGGATGAGCACCAGGACACAGGGGGATGAGCACCAGGACACAGGGGCATAAGCACCAGGACACAGGGGCGATGAAGGGGGGTGATCATCAGGGCAATGCAAGGGGGGTGATCATCAGGGCAATGCAAGGGGGGTGATCATCAGGGCAATGCAAGGGGGGTGATCATCAGGGCAATGCAGGGGGGTGATCATCAGGGCAATGCAGGGGGCGATCACTAGGGCAATGCAGGGGGTGATCACTAGGGCAATGCAGGGGGTGATCACTAGGGCAATGAGAGGGGTGATCACTAGGGCAATGAGAGGGGTGATCACTTGGCTAATGAGGGGGTGATCATCAGGGCAATTCTGATCTGACTGCTCAATTCTTATAACTAGTAGCAGGATTAATGTCAGATGCTGCTTATACAAGATGGAGACAGGACGATAAATAGAGAGAAACAGACAGAATGGGTTGATAGTGAAGGGGCTGATAAACATACATATACATGATAGTCTGCTCATCCTATGTGTAAATGCACATGTAATCTCTTGTTACCAGTAATGGAGTAAGTAGCCGAGGATAATGAGTTGAAGGCAATAAGTGGTTCTATGGCTTTGCCTCGTGCATGCTTGGTGGTCTCACATACCCCCTTCCCCAGTCTTATACCTGGAAATGTATGTCATCTGGCATAAACCAGGGAAGGCCAGAGATCTGTAATAATATAACCATTAAATGTAATGACTGGCCACTGAATGCCAGGCTCCTGTGTCTGCAGGACCCCTGGGGGAATGTCACACACACACACACACACACACACATATATATATATACCCAATACTATAGGGAGCTGACTGACGTTCCATCTCTACATTATATCAGATTTATTTAACTATGAATAATGCAGAATATTATGTCTATGCTCAGTGTCTCCATAAGTTTGACTGGGGATGGATCCTCGGGGGTGGGGCTAACAATGTATCCATGTTTTTTTTTTTACACAATATAGACAGGTGATACAGGGAATTTTCAACTGGTAAATCCATGGGACATGGTGGAAACCAGTCACATAGGGGGGTTTCTGGATGAAGTCTGTTTATTTAATGGTTCTGAATGATTGGTTGCTGCTGTACCTTTATAATTAATATAAACCCCTATAAAATGATTGATTTGTAAAAGTATCGCCCAGCACCTGAGCAGACAGGGAAATCCAAGTAACACAATGTTGTACTGAATGTGAAGGGTTAATTTCTGTGGCCCCTAATTCTGCAAGGGCCCCTCAGCAACAGCACAGTTTTCCCAGCATGCAATCTCTCTCTGCTCCCCCCCTATAATCATTCCAAGTCTGCTCTATGGAAAGTGCCGTATCCCTGGCTGTAGTTTCCATGGTAACTAGGAATTCGGCTAATTCGGAGAGTGTATTGTATGTCCATGTTTTAATATGTGCTCATTATATGATTCATTGGCAAAGCTCCGCCTACCGCGCTACCATTATTGAATGAAGGAAAAGAGACAGATCTGTCAGATTGAACAATTCCCATCTGCTAAACACCAATAAGAAGTGTGTTTCACGGATATTAAAGATTACACTTACACTAATAACTTACACTATGTATCTATACATTGGGTTAGAGGAATGTGTGCGTGGTGATATGCAAATGGTTTTGAATGGAAAATGTGTAATTTGCATAAAAAGCTACAAGGTGATGTCATAAGCCGGAGACAAATTTACATATCTCTCCTAATATAAGCATTTGCTGCAGTTCTGCTCACACAATGTATATAGAGTGTTTGGGTGATACAGTCACAGTATAAGCAGTGTTTGGGTGATACAGTCACAGTATAAGCAGTGTTTGGGTGATACAGTCACAGTATAAGCAGTGTTTGGGTGATACAGTCACAGTATAAGCAGTGTTTGGGTGATACAGTCACAGTATAAGCAGTGTTTAGGTGATACAGTCACAGTATAAGCAGTGTTTAGGTGACACAGTCACAGTATAAGCAGTGTTTGGGCGATACAGTCACAGTATAAGCAGTGTTTGGGTGATACAGTCACAGTGTAAGCAGTGTTTGGGTGATACAGTCACAGTATAAGCAGTGTTTAGGTGATACAGTCACAGTATAAGCAGTGTTTGGGTGATACAGTCACAGTATAAGCAGTGTTTGGGTGATACAGTCACAGTATAAGCAGTGTTTGGGTGATACAGTCACAGTATAAGCAGTGTTTGGGCGATACAGTCACAGTATAAGCAGTGTTTGGGTGATACAGTCACAGTATAAGCAGTGTTTGGGTGATACAGTCACAGTATAAGCAGTGTTTAGGTGATACAGTCACAGTATAAGCAGTGTTTGGGTGATACAGTCACAGTATAAGCAGTGTTTGGGTGATACAGTCACAGTATAAGCAGTGTTTGGGTGATACAGTCACAGTATAAGCAGTGTTTGGGTGATACAGTCACAGTATAAGCAGTGTTTAGGTGATACAGTCACAGTATAAGCAGTGTTTAGGTGATACAGTCACAGTATAAGCAGTGTTGAGGTGATACAGTCACAGTATAAGCAGTGTTTGGGTGATACAGTCACAGTATAAGCAGTGTTTGGGTGATACAGTCACAGTATAAGCAGTGTTTAGGTGATACAGTCACAGTATAAGCAGTGTTTAGGTGATACAGTCACAGTATAAGCAGTGTTTGGGTGATACAGTCACAGTATAAGCAGTGTTTGGGTGATACAGTCACAGTATAAGCAGTGTTTGGGTGATACAGTCACAGTACAAGCAGTGTTTGGGTGACACAGTCACAGTATAAGCAGTGTTTAGGTGATACAGTCACAGTATAAGCAGTGTTTGGGTGATACAGTCACAGTATAAGCAGTGTTTAGGTGATACAGTCACAGTATAAGCAGTGTTGAGGTGATACAGTCACAGTATAAGCAGTGTTTGGGTGATACAGTCACAGTATAAGCAGTGTTCGGGTGATACAGTCACAGTATAAGCAGTGTTTAGGTGATACAGTCACAGTATAAGCAGTGTTTGGGTGATACAGTCACAGTATAAGCAGTGTTTGGGTGATACAGTCACAGTACAAGCAGTGTTTGGGTGACACAGTCACAGTATAAGCAGTGTTTAGGTGATACAGTCACAGTATAAGCAGTGTTTGGGTGATACAGTCACAGTATAAGCAGTGTTTAGGTGATACAGTCACAGTATAAGCAGTGTTTGGGTGATACAGTCACAGTATAAGCAGTGTTTGGGTGATACAGTCACAGTATAAGCAGTGTTTGGGTGATACAGTCACAGTATAAGCAGTGTTTGGGTGATACAGTCACAGTATAAGCCGTGTTTGGGTGACACAGTCACAGTATAAGCAGTGTTTGGGTGATACAGTCACAGTATAAGCAGTGTTTAGGTGATACAGTCACAGTATAAGCAGTGTTTAGGTGATACAGTCACAGTATAAGCAGTGTTTGGGTGATACAGTCACGGTATAAGCCGTGTTTGGGTGATACAGTCACAGTATAAGCAGTGTTTGGGTGACACAATCACAGTATAAGCAGTGTTGAGGTGATACAGTCACAGTATAAGCAGTGTTGAGGTGATACAGTCACATTATAAGCAGTGTTTAGGTGATACAGTCACAGTATAAGCAGTGTTTGGGTGATACAGTCACAGTATAAGCAGTGTTTAGGTGATACAGTCACAGTATAAGCAGTGTTTGGGTGATACAGTCACAGTATAAGCAGTGTTTGGGTGATACAGTCACAGTACAAGCAGTGTTTGGGTGACACAGTCACAGTATAAGCAGTGTTTAGGTGATACAGTCACAGTATAAGCAGTGTTTGGGTGATACAGTCACAGTATAAGCAGTGTTTAGGTGATACAGTCACAGTATAAGCAGTGTTTGGGTGATACAGTCACAGTATAAGCAGTGTTTGGGTGATACAGTCACAGTATAAGCAGTGTTTGGGTGATACAGTCACAGTATAAGCAGTGTTTGGGTGATACAGTCACAGTATAAGCCGTGTTTGGGTGACACAGTCACAGTATAAGCAGTGTTTGGGTGATACAGTCACAGTATAAGCAGTGTTTAGGTGATACAGTCACAGTATAAGCAGTGTTTAGGTGATACAGTCACAGTATAAGCAGTGTTTGGGTGATACAGTCACGGTATAAGCCGTGTTTGGGTGATACAGTCACAGTATAAGCAGTGTTTGGGTGACACAATCACAGTATAAGCAGTGTTGAGGTGATACAGTCACAGTATAAGCAGTGTTGAGGTGATACAGTCACATTATAAGCAGTGTTTAGGTGATACAGTCACAGTATAAGCAGTGTTTGGGTGATACAGTCACAGTATAAGCAGTGTTTAGGTGATACAGTCACAGTATAAGCAGTGTTTGGGTGATACAGTCACAGTATAAGCAGTGTTTGGGTGATACAGTCACAGTATAAGCAGTGTTTGGGTGATACAGTCACAGTATAAGCAGTGTTGAGGTGATACAGTCACAGTATAAGCAGTGTTGAGGTGATACAGTGCCTTTGAACCTTAGGGAATAATATATAAATATACTGTAACACAGGTATCCATTGCTCTGCTTGAAGTGAAGATAATAATTAGAGAGATTTGGAGGTTTCCCTTGCACCCATCCTTACTAACATGTCGTTAGTATTGACCCTGATCCCTTTATACCTGAGATTTAATCTCTCTCAGGCCTCCTGCTAAATGAGATCCTCTGAGTTCCTTGCAGGCCTTGCTTCTCTCAGTATGATGGAGGGCAGGCAGATTGTTCTGCCCCTCAATACAGAAATGGAAAGCTTAGCACTGGCTGTGGGGTAAATAAATGGAAATGAATGATTGATGCCTGTATCCCCCTTATACCATAAATGCAGGGTATCAGTAGCTGTGTGTGTGACAGGACTGCCGATCAGGATGCTCCACTGATTGGAACACAATCCCCCAGGATCCTTACAGCTCAGAGATTCACACCTTGTCCCACATTTTAGTTCCATGCAAATAAACGGCTCCAAATTCTCCTGCAGAACCTGACAGTCAGACAGCCATCCAACTAGCCAGCCATCCAACTAGCCAGCTATCCACTCAGCTAGCCATCCAGCCAGCTAGCCAGCCATCCAACTAGCCAGCCATCCACTCAGCTAGCCATCCAGCCAGCTATCCAACTAGCTAGCCATCCTGACAGCTAGCCAGCCATCCAACTAGCCAGCCATCCACTCAGCTAGCCAGCGATGCAGCCAACTAACCATCCATCCACCCAGCTAGCCAGCGATGCAGCCAACTAACCATCCATCCACCCAGCTAGCCAGCGATGCAGCCAACTAACCATCCATCCACCCAGCTAGCCAGCGATGCAGCCAACTAACCATCCATCCACTCAGCTAGCCAGCGATGCAGCCAACTAACCATCCATCCACCCAGCTAGCCAGCGATGCAGCCAACTAACCATCCATCCACTCAGCTAGCCAGCGATGCAGCCAACTAACCATCCATCCACTCAGCTAGCCAGCGATGCAGCCAACTAACCATCCATCCACTCAGCTAGCCAGCGATGCAGCCAACTAACCATCCATCCACCCAGCTAGCCATCCGAGGCATTACCAAAAACAAAATAAATAAAACAAATCTTCTCTTCTCGGGTTGTTTATCATACACAGCACCAGGTGAGATATATTCATACAAATTTACAGATAAACACATCTCAGCACTGTGGAGACTGCCATGACTCCCAGGCAGGGACGATGCTGGCTGAGCATCACAGGATTTGCAATGACATTCCAAGAGGTCCGTCTCTCTGCTAAGTGGCTGTGGATAAGATTGGACATTAGGGAAATGACAGTTTAGTAGCATTTCATTTCTATTTCCAGATCTGCTCGTTTGCAGTGATTCTCTAATTCAGAGTTCATCTATAGGCTGCAGAGTTGCAGTTACTGTCTGCGATGGGGTGTGAGGTTCTGGCCAATCCCATCCTTTATTAATATTGCGATTGATTAACACACTGCGCACAGGATCCCATGTGGCTGATACAGACTGTGTAATGGGTCTCAGAGGGGAATTACAGCTCAGCATTAAGTGTGCGGTTAAATAAATTGCATCAGTCAGTGAGGAATGAAATGGAGCAGTTTATCTTCCATCCCTCTAATGCAGAACTCACAGAAACACATGGGGGTCTGCAGGGGGGGGGGGGGGGGGGGGCTGTATACCACCGCACTCTCCCCCTCTCCCATCCCAGTAGTTCTTACGTGCATTTCCTATGGTGTTCAAACAGTAATGGGCTGGCTGTATAGCATGGGAGTTGTAGTCAACAAGCACAAAGTTAGTGTGTAGTGTAGTATCGGACCCCACAATCCACGTCTATAACTACAACCCCCTGAATAGTAATGGCTGGCTGAGCATCATAATAGAGGCCATGTCAACAAAAGGTACAGCTTTATTCATTAAATAGAAGAGTTGCAGGGAATTGACAAGGGAATTTCAAACCTTGGCCAAAGTAGCCGAGTTACAAAACATCTCCATTCAGCTACTGAAATTCCCTTCTCAATTCCCTGCGAGTCTCTCGTTCAGGAATAAAACCCTTACTGATTATTAGCTATAAAGCCCTTTGTGCTCTGCACTGTCCTCCATTCCTAATTTAAAGGGTATCTGCCACCTAATAGTGGGCTTGATTTATGTAGCTCCGAATTGCCCTCAAATGAGCCGGCAGCTCTCCGAATAGGCAATACCCAGGGCCGGCCCTATAATGGGGCAGAGTGGGGCAGCTGCCCCAGGCGGCACAATGTCTTGGGCCGGCCCTGGCAATACCCCCCCCCCTTCCATTTGGCCCTTTTCGTCCCTCTTTAAAAGGATCTGCTGCGGCTCCAGTTGATGACATCACTTCCAATGCAAATGAATTGCTTTCTGTGGAAAATGTGTCATTTGTACCTGTTGTCTGTTATGTCAATTTGTAGCCCACCTCTTGTATCTGGCTTAATAATCCCCCCCTGTCTCTTCCAGGTCTATGCAATATTAGTGAGTCATCCCCCAGCACCCACTGACCATCTCACGCCAACTCCCGTCTCCTACACCGCCGGCTTTTACCGGATTCCTGTCATCGGACTGACTACCCGCATGTCGATCTATTCAGATAAGGTAACAGAGGAGCTTACACTCTAACCGCAGTGATGGGTCTGTACAAGAACATCATTAAATTGTCCACCCTTGGTCTAGAGGGTCATGTGAGTCCCAGATTGAATATTGATGTGCCGGTGTCTGGCACTGTGGCTCTTACAAGCCGAGGTCCATCTCTAGGCTGGAGGAACCTGGGAGTCAATCTTTGTTCTCTTCTTGCAGAGCATTCACCTCTCCTTCCTGCGCACTGTTCCCCCGTACTCCCACCAGGCCCTGGTCTGGTTCGAGATGATGCGCATTTTTGGCTGGAATCACGTTATCCTCATCGTCAGCGATGACCATGAAGGGCGAGCGGCCCAGAAGAAACTGGAGACTCTCCTGGAGGAGAGGGAGTCCAAGGTCAGTACCTACTCTTACTTCTAAATAATGAGAACCAATAAAGACCTTCCAATGTTACATGTATGTAGATTTCTGTACGTTAAATACATTTTTTTCTTCATTGTAACATGGCACACACACAATGCTCTATACATCAACAGTGTCTCACTTTTACCTGACACAACATTGTACTATATTCATCTCATGTGCTTTGCAATAAACCAAGATCTCCTACGTGTAAATCTATCAATAAAAGGGAATAGCTCTGGAGCTCTGCAAATACAATACTAAGCAGCCCCCAATACCACTGCCAGTGCAAGCCCCCCTCCCCCATCTCAGTAGTACACAGTATGAGCCTGTCACACACAGCCAGCAGCTCAGCTCCGGGTAGTAAGTACCAATTTGCATTTATTGTTTGTTTGTACTGTGCAGCCTCTCCGGTAAGCTACGAATGCTTTCACATCTGCATTCTGGTCTTCAAGCTCATGCCATACATGTTTCGCACAGCTTTGCAGTCATTGAACCATTGCAATAACCAATAATATACGCCTGCCTGCTCATAGCTTACTGAGAAGATGCAAGGTACTACAAGGATCCCACGTTGATTGGGGAGGATAATCCGGATGCCTTCAAAATAAAATGTGATACTTCTGTGACCCAGGAGCTGACTGGTTTTATTATAACACATACATGAGATTTCAGAAGCACTCACCAGAGACAGCAACACATTGAGAGGTATTTATCAGAGCCAAGTCTGGGGCAAGGTTCTAAATGTGATGTCATCAGCAGGAACATTCCATTGGTTTCCATGGTGACTGTTTTTAGAATGTTGCCCCAGTATGGTCCTGGTCACAGATCTCATTTGGACTAACAGAGCCAATTTATTTAATTTGGTTATATAAAATGTACTGCTTTATACATAATCTGCTGCTAGTAATAATGGGGGGGGGGGGGGGGGGAGTAGAAGGGTTGAATAGTGGGATTCAGGCTACAAGCCTGTTTAAAATGGTATTCCTGCTTGAGCACTGGTGAGTTGATTATTAAAGGATACATCTGATGAACACTTATAAAAAGAGACCCCTCCCAGCTATACACAGCTGTAATGAATAAACAAATTCACTCCAAGGAATAATTGCAAATATTTTGTTTTCCAACGATTTTCTCCCAGCAGCGCTGGTCAGATTGTAAGTAACATAATGAGACCCGTCACGCCCCCACAGCTGCTGTTTTATGTAAGGTAATAAACCCCACCCATGATTGCTGTTTATTTAACATATCATTTTACTAGCACCCGAATAGACAAATATGATGTGTCTTACAGCAGTCCAGAGTCCATTAATGTAATGTAATGTTGTGCTTAGTAGAGTTATAGAAACTGACAAATCCCTGGCCCTTAAAATTTCCATTGCTACCTCCTAATTTTTAAGAGCTCTAAGGAAGAGCCATTTCCCTGGTTCCTAAAAAAAAAACTTGTCTGGCTCATGAATTGGTTTATCTGGCTCCTAAAATCTATACATGTTTGTTATCTCATAGACTACATTATTCTGTAGTGACTTCTCAAGTCTAAAAAGTCATCGATATCCTCCCAAGTGTCCTGTACTCTGAATGGATATAACGACCCCAGGTGCACAATGTCACTGAAATATAGTCACTGGTATTTTAATTTAAAGAAAGAACATGACCGTGACAGCCACTATCACCTCTATTATTACCTCCCTTCTCGGATAGTCAGCAGTCATTTGTTTTTTATTGAGTAATGAGACCTTGTATGAAATACTTGTTGGACAGTGCTCATTACAGTTCACCAGATTATTGTTTCCCGTGTATTTTTAGGTGCGGAATAGTTTAGACATTTGGATCTCAATTTCCTAGTGTTACATGACTGAGGGTAAGGTCACAGGACATTTTTATAGGTTTTTTGATGAATACAGTCTCTGTCTTCCTTCTCTTGTAAACGGTTTTATATCTTTATGTTTTCTTTATTGCATCATATCCTAGTGTTTAATGGAACAACTCAGGCCAAAGTCCACAACTGACTCTAAAAGGGGAGCAAAACAATCTATGCACTGATTGGCTAATCTTACAGTGATGATTCTGTCTTTGGCCAAAACCATGCCTGTGACCTAGTTAGGAGACTTCTCCTCTGATTGGCTGGCTTCTGGGTGATGTCAGAACCCTTGATTATAAATTCTTGTTATCCATTAAAGGAACCTCTTCTCTCATTGGCATTTTCTTGGTGATATTAGAGCCTTTGATTGGAGGCATTTGTGACCTAGTTGAGGAATCTCTTCTGATTGGATGCTCTGGGGTAATGATCGTACTGACCTAGTAAAGACTCTCCTCAGATTGGCTGCTCTCTGGGTGACATCATGGACTTTACACATTGTTATTGGTTACTCTAGACCAGGTAAAAATAATATAAACTCTAGTTTAATAAAATGATTGGCTGCTTTTTCTATTCTTTATTTATTCTTTACATATTTAGTTTATTTGGTCCTTGGATAAGAATTAAAATAAGTTGCCATCTATTAGTTCTATTGATAATTGTGTGTTTTACAGGGAGGTAACGGTGATGGTTTCCAATGATTTCCAACATGATGTAAATAAACAGTTGTAGACATTTAGTGGAACATGTTGAGCAAAACTTATTTATTTCTTAATAATACAAAGCAGCATTTTACATGAATACTTCATTCCAAGAACACTGGGACCATTATCACCCCCATCTCCTATACACGACCCCTGATCCAATACACCCCCCCCAGCTCCTATACACGACCCCTGATCCTATACACCCCCCCCAGCTCCTATACATGAACCCTGATCCTATACACCCCCCCATCTCCTATACACGACCCCTGATCCAATACACACCCCCATCTCCTATACATGACCCCTGATCCTATACACACCCCCATCTCCTATACATGACCCCTGATCCTATACACACCCCCATCTCCTATACACGACCCCTGATCCAATACACCCCCCCATCTCCTATACATGACCCCTGATCCAATACACACCCCCATCTCCTATACACGACCCCTGATCCAATACACCCCCCATCTCCTATACACGACCCCTGATCCTATACACCCCCCCATCTCCTATACACGACCCCTGATCCAATACACCCCCCCCAGCTCCTATACACGACCCCTGATCCAATACACCCCCCCCATCTCCTATACATGACCCCTGATCCAATACACACCCCCATCTCCTATACACGACCCCTGATCCAATACACCCCCCCATCTCCTATACACGACCCCTGATCCAATACACCCCCCATCTCCTATACACGACCCCTGATCTAATACACCCCCCATGTCCTATACACCCCCCCATCTCCTATACACGACCCCTGATCTAATACACCCCCCATCTCCTATACACGACCCCTGAGCCAATACACACCCCCCATCTCCTATACATGACCCCTGATCCTATACACCCCCCATCTCCTATACACGACCCCTGATCTAATACACCCCCCATGTCCTATACACCCCCCCATCTCCTATACACGACCCCTGATCTAATACACCCCCCATCTCCTATACACGACCCCTGATCCAATACACCCCCCATCTCCTATACACGACCCCTGATCCAATACACCCCCCATCTCCTATACACGACCCCTGATCTAATACACCCCCCCATCTCCTATACACGACCCCTGATCCAATACACCCCCCATCTCCTATACACGACCCCTGATCCAATACACCCCCCATCTCCTATACACGACCCCTGATCCAATACACCCCCCCAGCTCCTATACACGACCCCTGATCCAATACACCCCCCAGCTCCTATACACGACCCCTGATCCAAAACACACCCCCATCTCCTATACACGACCCCTGATCCAATACACACCCCCATCTCCTATACACGACCCCTGATCCAATACACACCCCCATCTCCTATACACGACCCCTGATCCAATACAAACCCCCATCTCCTATACACGACCCCTGAACCAATACACCCCCCATCTCCTATACACGACCCCTGATCCAATACACCCCCCATCTCCTATACACCCCCCCATCTCCTATACACCCCCCCATCTCCTATACATGACCCCTGATCCAATACACCCCCCCATCTCCTATACATGACCCCTGATCCAATACACACCCCCATCTCCTATACACGAACCCCTGATCCAATACACCCCTCCATCTCCTATACACCCCCCATCTCCTATACACCCCCCCAGCTCCTATACATGACCCCTGATCCAATACACCCCCCCATCTCCTATACACGACCCCTGATCCAATACACACCCCCATCTCCTATACACGACCCCTGATCCAATACACCCCCCCATCTCCTATACACCCCCCCATCTCCTATACACGACCCCTGATCCAATACACCCCCCATCTCCTATACAAAACCCCTGATCCAATACACACCCCCATCTCCTATACACGACCCCTGATCCAATACACCCCCCATCTCCTATACAAAACCCCTGATCCAATACACACCCCCATCTCCTATACACGACCCCTGATCCAATACACCCCCCATCTCCTATACACGACCCCTGATCCAATACACCCCCCATCTCCTATACACGACCCCTGATCCAATACACCCCCCCATCTCCTATACACGACCCCTGATCCAATACACGACCCCTGATCCAATACACCCCCCCATCTCCTATACACGACCCCTGATCCAATACACCCCCCATCTCCTATACACGACCCCTGATCCAATACACCCCCCCCCCAGCTCCTATACACGACCCCTGATCCAATACACCCCCCCCATCTCCTATACATGACCCCTGATCCAATACACCCCCCATCTCCTATACACGACCCCTGATCCAATACACCCCCCATCTCCTATACACGACCCCTGATCCAATACACCCCCCCAGCTCCTATACACGACCCCTGATCCAATACACCCCCCCATCTCCTATACATGACCCCTGATCCAATACACCCCCCATCTCCTATACATGACCCCTGATCCAATACACCCCCCATCTCCTTTACACGACCCCTGATCTAATACACACCCCATCTCCTATACACGACCGCTGATCCAATACACCCCCCCATCTCCTATACACGACCCCTGATCCAATACACCCCCCATCTCCTATACATGACCCCTGATCCAATACACACCCCATCTCCTATACACGACCCCTGATCCAATACACACCCCATCTCCTATACATGACCCCTGATCCAATACACCCCCCCATCTCCTATACATGACCCCTGATCCAATACACCCCCCATCTCCTATACACGACCCCTGATCCTATACACCCCCCCATCTCCTATACACGACCCCTGATCCAATACACCCCCCATCTCCTATACAAAATCCCTGATCCAATACACCCCCCCAGCTCCTATACACGACCCCTGATCCAATACACACCCCCATCTCCTATACACGACCCCTGATCCAATACACCCCCCCATCTCCTATACACGACCCCTGATCCAATACACACCCCCATCTCCTATACACGACCCCTGATCCAATACACCCCCCATCTCCTATACACGACCCCTGATCATATACACCCCCCATCTCCTATACAAAACCCCTGATCCAATACACCCCCCCAGCTCCTATACACGACCCCTGATCCAATACACACCCCCATCTCCTATACACGACCCCTGATCCAATACACCCCCCATCTCCTATACACGACCCCTGATCCAATACACCCCCCCAGCTCCTATACACGACCCCTGATCCAATACACCCCCAGCTCCTATACACGACCCCTGATCCAAAACACACCCCCATCTCCTATACACGACCCCTGATCCAATACACACCCCCATCTCCTATACACGACCCCTGATCCAATACACCCCCCATCTCCTATACACGACCCCTGATCCAATACACCCCCCCAGCTCCTATACACGACCCCTGATCCAATACACCCCCCCCCCCATCTCCTATACACGACCCCTGATCCAATACACCCCCCGAGCTCTGGAATTACTTTTTATTTTTAGACAGAAGCCCTTTTGTCTTTTACTGAAGGATAATTAAAGGAAAATTCCCAGAAAGGTTTGCGGTAGAGTTAGGACATCGTCAATAAACCCCTGTATGTAAATGGAGATACGATGACTCATTGCATGTGCTTTAGAAGTTACTTCCAGATCCTTCACAAATACGCCACATCAAAAACACCCCGAAATAAACACGTTCCGCATCTCACCGTATACACAGAATTTCGTGCATTATTTTCTTTTCCGTGTGATGCCAGAATCAGTCAAGTTAAAGTGAACCTCTAGCGCCCGAACCTTTCTCCATCATATCACATGGTCCTTTGCGAGCTCCAGTGCTATTATTACCCTTTAGCAGAGTTGGAAAGAGGAGGTGGATGTTGGATTGCTTTTCTACACGCCATTTTCAACTGTTTATAATATTCTTCTGTGTCTACATATTTTCTCTGTGCAAATTGTTCATCAGAATAAAAAAAGGAAGTATGAGAACCTCGACCAGCTTTCCTATGACAGCAAGCGCGGACCCAAGGTATATATGCATGGAAAATGCACGTAGCCCACCAATTCTAACTAGCCACAGACACCCCAAAACCAAAAACAATGCAATCCAAATTATCCCCCCCTTACCTAAATTGGGTGACCCACGCCAGTCTGATGTGGAAAATGTAAGTTACTCTATCCCTGCAGTATTGACTCTTTGATGCTGGAGGATCCTGCAAATATTGCAGAAAAAAAACCCTAAATAATTTTGTGGATACCTCCAGCCATTAAAGCTTGGTAGGAATGCATGTTAAACCAATCAATTAACCTGCAAGTCTTATATATATTTTTTAATTATCATTTTTTTTTTTCTAAAGAAGAATGATTCTGCAGTGTAAGATAATCCTTTTTTATTCTTCAAGGTCAACCCCTCTGAAAAATTAAAAAAAAAACAAAAAAATTTCAATTAAATTCAAATAAATGCATTTTTCCTTTTTCCTTTTTCTTTTTTCTTTTTTGATTTGTGATATATTCTTTCTGGTTTTTTGTTTTTGGGAAGAGGATACTCATTGGACTTTTTAATTGCATTTTCAGAAATTTTCTTTTTTCTACTGTCTATAAAATGCACGTGTTTTTTTTTTTTTTTTTTTTGGTTTTTGATTTAATTTTTGGGTCTTGACGGACTTCATTTTGCATGCAGAGTGCAAACCAAAAAAAAACAAAGATGAAAAGAGAGAAAAAAAGAGACAAAATAAGAAATATTGGGCATAGATGACAATGTCTGATCTTCTTGCGAATCCAAATTATAACCTTCTTCTTTTGTTAGATAGCATCTCTCTCTCTCTCTCTCTGCAAGGTATGTGAGGCCTCTGCTAATTCTATTTGCTCACACTAAATACACAGGCAGAAAAGGTTCTTCATTTTGATCCGGGGACCAAAAATGTGACTGCACTTCTATTGGAAGCAAAGGAACTAGAGGCCAGAGTAATCATTCTCTCTGCCAGGTAAGAGCCTTCATACTCTCCCAACTCCTGCAAAGTACTTTGGGAGTTTGTATTCACAAATAGGAAATATTAGTGTAATATACATTATGTTATATATATATATATATTAGTGTAATATACATTATGTTATATATATATTAGTGTAATATACATTATGTTATATATATTAGTGTAATATACATTATGTTATATATATTAGTGTAATATACATTATGTTATATATATATTAGTGTAATATACATTATGTTATATATATTAGTGTAATATACATTATGTTATATATATATTAGTGTAATATACATTATGTTATATATATATTAGTGTAATATACATTATGTTATATATATTAGTGTAATATACATTATGTTATATATATATATATTAGTGTAATATACATTATGTTATATATATATTAGTGTAATATACATTATGTTATATATATATATATTAGTGTAATATACATTATGTTATATATATATATATTAGTGTAATATACATTATGTTATATATATTAGTGTAATATAAATTATGTTATATATATATATTAGTGTAATATACATTATGTTATGTATATATTAGTGTAATATGCATTATGTTATGTATATATTAGTGTATTATACATTATGTTATATATATATATTAGTGTAATATACATTATGTTATATATATTAGTGTAATATACATTATGTTATATATATATTAGTGTAATATACATTATGTTATATATATATATATTAGTGTAATATACATTATGTTATATATATATTAGTGTAATATACATTATGTTATATATATTAGTGTAATATACATTATGTTATATATATATTAGTGTAATATACATTATGTTATATATATATTAGTGTAATATACATTATGTTATATATATTAGTGTAATATACATTATGTTATGTATATATTAGTGTAATATGCATTATGTTTTATATATATTAGTGTATTATACATTATGTTTTATATATATTAGTGTAATATACATTATGTTATATATATATTAGTGTAATATACATTATGTTATATATATATATATATTAGTGTAATATACATTATGTTATATATATATTAGTGTAATATACATTATGTTATGTATATATTAGTGTAATATGCATTATGTTATATATATATTAGTGTATTATACATTATGTTATATTATTATTAGTGTAATATACATTATGTTATATATATATTAGTGTAATATACATTATGTTATATATATATATATATATATATATTAGTGTAATATACATTATGTTATATTAGTGTAATATACATTATGTTATATATATTAGTGTAATATACATTATGTTATATATATATATATATATTAGTGTAATATACATTATGTTATATTAGTGTAATATACATTATGTTATATATATTAGTGTAATATACATTATGTTATATTAGTGTAATATACATTATGTTATATATATTAGTGTAATATGCATTATGTTATATATATTAGTGTAATATACATTTTGTTATATATATATTAGTGTAATATACATTATGTTATATATATATATATATATTAGTGTAATATACATTATGTTATATATATTAGTGTAATATGCATTATGTTATATATATTAGTGTAATATACATTATGTTATATATATTAGGGTACTATACATTATGTTATATATATATTAGTGTAATATACATTATGTTATATATATATTAGTGTAATATACATTATGTTATATATATTAGTGTAATATACATTATGTTATATATATATTAGTGTAATATACATTATGTTATATATATATATTAGTGTAATATACATTATGTTATATATATATATATATATATATATATATATATATTAGTGTAATATACATTATGTTATATTAGTGTAATATACATTATGTTATATATATTAGTGTAATATACATTATGTTATATATATTAGTGTAATATGCATTATGTTATATATATTAGTGTAATATACATTATGTTATATATATATATTAGTGTAATATACATTATGTTATATATATTAGTGTAATATACATTATGTTATATATATTAGTGTAATATACATTATGTTATATATATATTAGTGTAATATACATTATGTTATATATATTAGTGTAATATACATTATGTTATATATATTAGTGTAATATACATTATGTTATATATATATTAGTGTAATATACATTATGTTATATATATTAGTGTAATATACATTATATATATTTCTAGAATAATTAAACCATTTTTAAAATAATTTATTTAAATAGGGGAATATTTTAATTTTATTGAGAGGGATTTGGGGGGGGGGGGGGGGGAATTCTGGAGAATTTCGGCTGTTACTGTAATAGCTAAAATCCCGCCATACACTTTATTGGGGTAGTTTGAGGCTACCATAATGTCTGGCTTTCAGGCCAATTTAGGATCATTTTTGTTATCCCTGAATAGTCCGATACATGCAGATCACTGAGACCCGAATCAAGCATTGAATGTGTGGGAAGACTTCAGAGATTGCATATTCTGGGTATTAAAGGAGCAGTATGAAAGGATGTAGGAAATGATGCACTAACTTGGAAACAAAATGTCTGTATTTTTTTTTAAATTATAAATGTAAAATGCATTTTCCTTCCTTTTTTAAAGGTGTTTCTTCCAAACAGCATGATTTGAGTGCAAGTGAAAAGCTTCTGCTCAAATTGTTATATAACAAACTGTGTGTGAATATAACCATTTTATTGAATTTGCATTTCTAGTTAATAGATCTGGGTCTCACAGGTGCTTTTTACTGTAAATATCCCCATTTATATTGCACCATGGAAATATTACAAATAAGATGATTGGTTTGACACAGGGGAATTGGAGCACGGTTTGTACACTCCACTGTTATACATCTCTGAGGGGTAAGAAATATTTATCTCACAAACAAATTGCTCCCTTTCCCTGCGTTGCCATTCATAGCGTGCACAGGAAGATTTATTGCTTTTATTTATACATTCCTTCATGTGCATTTACTTCATTCACTCGTGAATATGTTTCACAGACTCAAACACTGTGACACAAACTCCCACAATCCCAAACTCCCACAATCCTTTGCTCCACAGATTGGCCAGTGGTTTAGTGCTGTATTTTGGACAGCCTTGCTGTTTACTTGTCCCTCCAATCACTGCTGCCAGAACCATAACAGAACGGCAGTTACTAGCTTCGTGTTCACAAACGCGTCACCCAGCACATCTGCACTGATCCTCTTGCAAGTAAAATCAGAAGGTCGCCCTTTGTAATAGATTCAATAGGAATGCCTGCATGCATTGTATGCAAACAAACCCCTATACAAGGTACAGTTTAAAGAGCCCCTATCTGGGCTTCTAATATAGAAGAACATGAGTGGCCCTAGTAAAAGGATACATGGTTAGGTACTTTATATTGCACATGCCAGTTTATCCTCTGACTGGCAGTCACAATGCTTTCACAGGATGCATGAGTGCTGCAGCTGTCACTGACGCTCTCTCTCTGCTAGTACAGATCCTTAACTAGCTCCCCTCCTTTGGTGGCGTTCAGAGAGTGTTTCTGTGCTAGCCAGACCCCCATCACACCGCGTAGGGCGACCCCCCCCCCCCCCCCCTCCTGCAATTGTTAAAAAAAAGTTTTGTTGTCCTTTGAACACTAACAGATGAATCAAAGTTAGTTTGCTGCCTGGAGTGTCCCTCTCCTTGTATCAGTACTGTCCCAGCACTGTGTCTGTACCTTTCTTTTGATGGGATTGTTGAATAGAAACATAGTAACAGAACCTTTCAAACTGTCTAATGAATCAGCAGTCAGCACTGCTGGGCGACCGGAAGCCAGTATAACTGGTTTAGTGACAATATGATATAGTGGGTAGCAAACAGCCCTGGGTTATTGTGGGGGGCTGGGGACCTTTGGGACAGCCCCCAGCCCTGGGTTATTGTGGGGGGCTGGGGACCCTTGGGAAAGCCCCCAGCCCAGGGATATTATGGGGGGCTGGGGACCCTTGGGACAGACCCCAGCCCAGGGATATTGTGGGGGGGCTGGGGACCCTTGGGACAGCCCCCAGCCCAGGGATATTGTGGGGGGCTGGGGACCCTTGGGACAGACCCCAGCCCAGGGATATTGTGGGGGGGGGGGGGGCTGGGGACCCTTGGGACAGCCTCAGGTTCATTTATTTATTTATTGAGGGGACCAGGTACCTTTACCCCTCCCTTATCCTCCCAAATATTAAAGGAGGCAGAAGGGAAGGACCCAGATAGGCAAAACTTGTTGGCATTCTCTACAGTACTGAAAGGGTTACTGTGCACAGTTTAGTCATTTTTCATTGAGATGTTAACGAACATTTCAATAAACCTCACTGAATCCCCTGTGCATTACTGTGACTGTATCACCCAAACACTGCTTATACTGTGACTGTATCACCTAAACACTGCTTATACTGTGACTGTATCACCCAAACACTGCTTATACTGTGACTGTATCACCTAAACACTGCTTATACTGTGACTGTGTCACCCAAACACTGCTTATACTGTGACTGTATCACCTAAACACTGCTTATACTGTGACTGTATCACCCAAACACTGCTTATACTGTGACTGTATCACCCAAACACTGCTTATACTGTGACTGTCACCTTAACACTGCTTATACTGTGACTGTATCACCCAAACACTGCTTATACTGTGACTGTATCACCCAAACACTGCTTATACTGTGACTGTATCACCCAAACACTGCTTATACTGTGACTGTATCACCCAAACACTGCTTATACTGTGACTGTATCACCCAAACACTGCTTATACTGTGACTGTATCACCCAAACACTGCTTATACTGTGACTGTATCACCTAAACACTGCTTATACTGTGACTGTCACCTTAACACTGCTTATACTGTGACTGTATCACCCAAACACTGCTTATACTGTGACTGTATCACCCAAACACTGCTTATACTGTGACTGTATCACCCAAACACTGCTTATACTGTGACTGTATCACCCAAACACTGCTTATACTGTGACTGTATCACCTAAACACTGCTTATACTGTGACTGTATCACCCAAACACTGCTTATACTGTGACTGTATCACCCAAACACTGCTCATACTGTGACCGTGTCACCTAAACACTGCTTATACTGTGACTGTATCACCCAAACACTGCTTATACTGTGACTGTATCACCCAAACACTGCTTATACTGTGACTGTATCACCCAAACACTGCTTATACTGTGACTGTATCACCCAAACACTGCTTATACTGTGACTGTATCACCTAAACACTGCTTATACTGTGACTGTATCACCTAAACACTGCTTATACTGTGACTGTATCACCTAAACACTGCTTATACTGTGACTGTATCACCCAAACACTGCTTATACTGTGACTGTCACCTTAACACTGCTTATACTGTGACTGTATCACCCAAACACTGCTTATACTGTGACTGTATCACCCAAACACTGCTTATACTGTGACTGTATCACCCAAACACTGCTTATACTGTGACTGTATCACCCAAACACTGCTTATACTGTGACTGTATCACCTAAACACTGCTTATACTGTGACTGTATCACCCAAACACTGCTTATACTGTGACTGTATCACCCAAACACTGCTCATACTGTGACCGTGTCACCTAAACACTGCTTATACTGTGACTGTATCACCCAAACACTGCTTATACTGTGACTGTATCACCCAAACACTGCTTATACTGTGACTGTATCACCCAAACACTGCTTATACTGTGACTGTATCACCCAAACACTGCTTATACTGTGACTGTATCACCTAAACACTGCTTATACTGTGACTGTATCACCTAAACACTGCTTATACTGTGACTGTATCACCTAAACACTGCTTATACTGTGACTGTATCACCCAAACACTGCTTATACTGTGACTGTCACCTTAACACTGCTTATACTGTGACTGTATCACCCAAACACTGCTTATACTGTGACTGTATCACCCAAACACTGCTTATACTGTGACTGTATCACCCAAACACTGCTTATACTGTGACTGTATCACCCAAACACTGCTTATACTGTGACTGTATCACCCAAACACTGCTTATACTGTGACTGTATCACCTAAACACTGCTTATACTGTGACTGTATCACCCAAACACTGCTTATACTGTGACTGTATCACCCAAACACTGCTCATACTGTGACCGTGTCACCTAAACACTGCTTATACTGTGACTGTATCACCCAAACACTGCTTATACTGTGACTGTATCACCCAAACACTGCTTATACTGTGACTGTATCACCCAAACACTGCTTATACTGTGACTGTATCACCTAAACACTGCTTATACTGTGACTGTATCACCTAAACACTGCTTATACTGTGACTGTATCACCTAAACACTGCTTATACTGTGACTGTATCACCCAAAACACTGCTTATACTGAGACTGTATCACCTAAACACTGCTTATACTGTGACTGTACCACACAAACACTACTTATACTGTGACTTTATCACCTAAACACTGCTTATACTGTGACTGTATCACCCAAACACTGCTTATACTGTGACTGTATCACCCAAACACTGATTATACTGTGACTGTATCACCCAAACACTGCTTATACTGTGACTGTATCACCTAAACACTGCTTATACTGTGACTGTATCACCCAAAACACTGCTTATACTGAGACTGTATCACCTAAACACTGCTTATACTGTGACTGTACCACCCAAACACTGCTTATACTGTGACTTTATCACCTAAACACTGCTTATACTGTGACTGTATCACCCAAACACTGCTTATACTGTGACTGTATCACCCAAACACTGATTATACTGTGACTGTATCACCCAAACACTGCTTATACTGTGACTGTATCACCTAAACACTGCTTATACTGTGACTGTATCACCCAAACACTGCTTATACTGTGACTGTATCACCCAAACACTGCTTATACTGTGACTTTATCACCCAAACACTGCTTATACTGTGACTGTATCACCCAAACACTGCTTATACTGTGACTTTATCACCTAAACACTGCTTATACTGTGACTGTATCACCCAAACACTGCTTATACTGTGACTGTATCACCCAAACACTGCTTATACTGTGACTGTATCACCCAAACACTGCTTATACTGTGACTGTGTCACCCAAACACTTCTTATACTGTGACTGTATCACCTAAACACTGCTTATACTGTGACTGTATCACCCAAACACTGCTTATACTGTGACTGTATCACCTAAACACTGCTTATACTGTGACTGTATCACCCAAACACTGCTTATACTGTGACTGTGTCACCCAAACACTGCTTATACTGTGACTGTATCACCCAAACACTGCTTATACTGTGACTGTATCACCCAAACACTGCTTATACTGTGACTGTATCACCCAAACACTGCTTATACTGTGACTGTATCACCTAAACACTGCTTATACTGTGACTGTATCACCTAAACACTGCTTATACTGTGACTGTGTCACCTAAACATTGCTTATACTATGACTGTATCACCCAAACACTGCTTATACTGTGACTGTATCACCCAAACACTGCTTATACTGTGACTGTATCACCCAAACACTGCTTATACAGTGACTGTATCACCCAAACACTGCTTATACTGTGACTGTATCACCCAAACACTGCTTATACTGTGACTATCACCTAAACACTGCTTATACTGTGACTGTATCACCCAAACACTGCTTATACTGTGACTGTATCACCCAAACACTGCTTATACTGTGACTGTATCACCCAAACACTGCTTATACTGTGACTGTATCACCCAAACACTGCTTATACTGTGACTGTATCACCCAAACACTGCTTATACTGTGACTGTATCACCCAAACACTGCTTATACTGTGACTGTATCACCCAAACACTGCTTATACTGTGACTGTGTCACCCAAACACTGCTTATACTGTGACTGTATCACCCAAACACTGCTTATACTGTGACTGTATCACCCAAACACTGCTTATACTGTGACTGTATCACCTAAACACTGCTTATACTGTGACTGTGTCACCTAAACACTGCTTATACTGTGACTGTATCACCTAAACACTGCTTATACTGTGACTGTATCAACCAAACACTGCTTATACTGTGACTGTATGACCTAAACACTGCTTATACTGTGACTGTATCACCTAAACACTGCTTATACTGTGACTGTATCACCCAAACACTGCTTATACTGTAACTGTATCACCTAAACACTGCTTATACTGTGACTGTGTCACCCAAACACTGCTTATACTGTGACTGTATCACCTAAACACTGCTTATACTGTGACTGTATCACCCAAACACTGCTTATACTGTGACTGTATCACCTAAACACTGCTTATACTGTGACTGTATCACCCAAACACTGCTTATACTGTGACTGTGTCACGCAAACACTGCTTATACTGTGACTGTATCACCTAAACACTGCTTATACTGTGACTGTATCACCCAAACACTGCTTATACTGTGACTGTATCACCCAAACACTGCTTATACTGTGACTATATCAGCTAAACACTGCTTATACTGTGACTGTATCACCCAAACACTGCTTATACTGTGACTGTATCACCCAAACACTGCTTATACTGTGACTGTAACACCCAAACACTGCTTATACTGTGACTGTAACACCCAAACACTGCTTATACTGTGACTGTATCACCCAAACACTGCGTATACTGTGACTGTATCACCCAAACACTGCGTATACTGTGACTGTATCACCCAAACACTGCGTATACTGTGACTGTATCACCTAAACACTGCTTATACTGTGACTGTATCACCCAAACACTGCTTATACTGTGACTGTTTCATCTAAACACTGCTTATACTGTGACTGTATCACCCAAACACTGCTTATACTGTGACTGTAATGGTACTCCCCCACCGGTCACCCCCTGAGCTTGTGGAAATAGATTATTACAATAGTATCTTCCTGACCACTTTCCTTTCCCAATCCCTGTGTCTGTTCTGTTTCAGTGAGGATGATGCCACGTCTGTGTATAAATCGGCAGCCATCTTGGATATGACAGGTTCAGGCTACGTCTGGCTGGTGGGAGAGAGAGAGATATCTGGCAGCGCCTTGAGATACGCCCCGGATGGTACAGACGTCCCAAACACTCATCACACATGACATAGTCACATAGCAGTTTAGGTTGAAAAAAAGACTTACATCCATCAAGTTCAACCCTTTTCCTATTCCTTGTTTACCGCTGTTTATATTAAATAAATATTACTGCCTATACTAACATGCATAGCGCTCTATACTGCGGCTCATTAAGTATCCAGCCGCTGTTTATATTAAATAAATATTACTGCCTATACTAACATGCATAGCCCTCTATACTGCGGCTCATTAAGTATCCAGCCGCTGTTTATATTAAATAAATATTACTGCCTATACTAACATGCATAGCCCTCTATACTGCGGCTCATTAAGTATCCAGCCGCTGTTTATATTAAATAAATATTACTGCCTATACTAACATGCATAGCGCTCTATACTGCGGCTCATTAAGTATCCAGCCGCTGTTTATATTAAATAAATATTACTGCCTATACTAACATGCATAGCCCTCTATACTCCGGCTCATTAAGTATCCAGCCGCTGTTTATATTAAATAAATATTACTGCCTATACTAACACGCATAGCCCTCCATACTGCGGCTCATTAAGTATCCAGCCGCTGTTTATATTAAATAAATATTACTGCCTATACTAACATGCATAGCCCTCTATACTGCGGCTCATTAAGTATCCAGCCGCTGTTTATATTAAATAAATATTACTGCCTATACTAACATGCATAGCCCTCTATACTGCGGCTCATTAAGTATCCAGCCGCTGTTTATATTAAATAAATATTACTGCCTATAATAACATGCATAGCCCTCTATACTGCGGCTCATTAAGTATCCAGCCGCTGTTTATATTAAATAAATATTACTGCCTATACTAACATGCATAGCCCTCTATACTCCGGCTCATTAAGTGTCCAGCCGCTGTTTATATTAAATAAATATTACTGCCTATACTAACATGCATAGCCCTCTATACTCCGGCTCATTAAGTATCCAGCCGCTGTTTATATTAAATAAATATTACTGCCTATACTAACATGCATAGTCCTCTATACTGCGGCTCATTAAGTATCCAGCCGCTGTTTATATTAAATAAATATTACTGCCTATACTAACATGCATAGCCCTGTATACTCCGGGTCATTAAGTATCCAGCCGCTGTTTATATTAAATAAATATTACTGCCTATACTAACATGCATAGCCCTCTATACTGCGGCTCATTAAGTATCCAGCCGCTGTTTATATCAAATAAATATTACTGCCTATACTAACATGCATAGCCCTCTATACTGCGGCTCATTAAGTATCCAGCCGCTGTTTATATTAAATAAATATTACTGCCTATACTAACATGCATAGCCCTCTATACTGCGGCTCATTAAGTATCCAGCCGCTGTTTATATTAAATAAATATTACTGCCTATACTAACATGCATAGCCCTCTATACTCCGGCTCATTAAGTGTCCAGCCGCTGTTTATATCAAATAAATATTACTGCCTATACTAACATGCATAGCCCTCTATACTGCGGCTCATTAAGTATCCAGCCGCTGTTTATATTAAATAAATATTACTGCCTATACTAACATGCATAGCCCTCTATACTGCGGCTCATTAAGTATCCAGCCGCTGTTTATATTAAATAAATATTACTGCATATACTAACATGCATAGCCCTCTATACTGCGGCTCATTAAGTGTCCAGCCGCTGTTTATATTAAATAAATATTACTGCCTATACTAACATGCATAGCCCTCTATACTCCTGCTCATTAAGGATCCAGCCGCTGTTTATATTAAATAAATATTACTGCCTATACTAACATGCATAGTCCTCTATACTGCGGGTCATTAAGTATCCAGCCGCTGTTTATATTAAATAAATATTACTGCCTATACTAACATGCATAGCCCTCTATACTGCGGCTCATTAAGTATCCAGCCGCTGTTTATATTAAATAAATATTACTGCATATACTAACATGCATAGCCCTCTATACTCCGGCTCATTAAGTATCCAGCCGCTGTTTATATTAAATAAATATTACTGCCTATACTAACATGCATAGCCCTCTATACTGCGGCTCATTAAGTATCCAGCCGCTGTTTATATTAAATAAATATTACTGCCTATACTAACATGCATAGCCCTCTATACTCCGGCTCATTAAGTATCCAGCCGCTGTTTATATTAAATAAATATTACTGCCTATACTAACATGCATAGCCCTGTATACTCCGGCTCATTAAGTATCCAGCCGCTGTTTATATTAAATAAATATTACTGCCTATACTAACATGCATAGCCCTCTATACTGCGGCTCATTAAGTATCCAGCCGCTGTTTATATTAAATAAATATTACTGCCTATACTAACATGCATAGCCCTCTATACTGCGGCTCATTAAGTATCCAGCCGCTGTTTATATTAAATAAATATTACTGCATATACTAACATGCATAGCCCTCTATACTGCGGCTCAATAAGTATCCAGCCGCTGTTTATATTAAATAAATATTACTGCATATACTAACATGCATAGCCCTCTATACTGCGGCTCATTAAGTATCCAGCCGCTGTTTATATTAAATAAATATTACTGCCTATACTAACATGCATAGCCCTCTATACTCCGGCTCATTAAGGATCCAGCCGCTGTTTATATTAAATAAATATTACTGCCTATACTAACATGCATAGCCCTCTATACTCCGGCTCATTAAGTATCCAGCCGCTGTTTATATTAAATAAATATTACTGCCTATACTAACATGCATAGTCCTCTATACTGCGGCTCATTAAGTATCCAGCCGCTGTTTATATTAAATAAATATTACTGCCTATACTAACATGCATAGCCCTGTATACTCCGGGTCATTAAGTATCCAGCCGCTGTTTATATTAAATAAATATTACTGCCTATACTAACATGCATAGCCCTCTATACTGCGGCTCATTAAGTATCCAGCCGCTGTTTATATTAAATAAATATTACTGCCTATACTAACATGCATAGCCCTCTATACTGCGGCTCATTAAGTATCCAGCCGCTGTTTATATTAAATAAATATTACTGCCTATACTAACATGCATAGCCCTCTATACTCCGGCTCATTAAGTATCCAGCCGCTGTTTATATTAAATAAATATTACTGCCTATACTAACATGCATAGCCCTCTATACTGCGGCTCATTAAGTATCCAGCCGCTGTTTATATTAAATAAATATTACTGCCTATACTAACACGCATAGCCCTCTATACTCCGGCTCATTAAGTATCCAGCCGCTGTTTATATTAAATAAATATTACTGCCTATACTAACATGCATAGCCCTGTATACTGCGGCTCATTAAGTATCCAGCCGCTGTTTATATTAAATAAATATTACTGCCTATACTAACATGCATAGCCCTCTATACTCCTGCTCATTAAGTATCCAGCCGCTGTTTATATTAAATAAATATTACTGCCTATACTAACATGCATAGCCCTCTATACTGCGGCTCATTAAGTATCCAGCCGCTGTTTATATTAAATAAATATTACTGCCTATACTAACATGCATAGCCCTCTATACTGCGGCTCATTAAGTATCCAGCCGCTGTTTATATTAAATAAATATTACTGCCTATACTAACATGCATAGCCCTCTATACTCCTGCTCATTAAGTATCCAGCCGCTGTTTATATTAAATAAATATTACTGCCTATACTAACATGCATAGCCCTCTATACTGCGGCTCATTAAGTATCCAGCCGCTGTTTATATTAAATAAATATTACTGCCTATACTAACATGCATAGCCCTCTATACTGCGGCTCATTAAGTATCCAGCCGCTGTTTATATTAAATAAATATTACTGCCTATACTAACATGCATAGCCCTCTATACTGCGGCTCATTAAGTATCCAGCCGCTGTTTATATTAAATAAATATTACTGCCTATACTAACATGCATAGCCCTCTATACTGCGGCTCATTAAGTATCCAGCCGCTGTTTATATTAAATAAATATTACTGCCTATACTAACATGCATAGCCCTGTATACTCCGGGTCATTAAGTATCCAGCCGCTGTTTATATTAAATAAATATTACTGCCTATACTAACATGCATAGCCCTCTATACTGCGGCTCATTAAGTATCCAGCCATCTATCATATTTGCTAGAACCACCTCTTCAGGCAGTGAATTCCGTATCTTAACTGTCCTTACTGTAACAAATCCCTTCTTCCAGTCTTAGTGGGTGACTCTTGTTCTGTTAATGATCAGGTCCTTATTAAGCCCCCTGTATGGGCCCTGTACATATATATATATATAACATTATCAAATCTTTCTCTGTCAGCAGTCTGTGTGTCTCTGTCTCGGCAGCCTGTGTCTCTGTGTCAGTAATCTGTGTGTCTCTGTGTCAGCAGTCTGTGTCTCTCTCTCTCTGTCAGCAGTCTGTGTCTCTCTGTGTCAGCAGTCTGTCTCTCTGTGTGGGCAGTCTGTGTCTCTCTGTGTGGGCAGTCTGTGTCTCTCTGTGTCAGCAGTCTGTGTCTCTCTGTGTCAGCAGTCTGTGTCTCTCTCTCTCTGTCAGCAGTCTGTGTCTCTCTGTGTCAGCAGTCTGTCTCTCTGTGTGGGCAGTCTGTGTCTCTCTGTGTCGGCAGTCTGTGTCTCTCTGTGTCGGCAGTCTGTGTCTCTCTGTGTCGGCAGTCTGTGTCTCTCTCTCTGTCAGCAGTCTGTGTCTCTATTGTGGGCAGTCTGTGTCTCTCTGTGTCGGCAGTCTGTGTCTCTCTCTCTCTGTCAGCAGTCTGTGTCTCTCTGTGTCAGCAGTCTGTCTCTCTGTGTGGGCAGTCTGTGTGTCTCTCTCTCTGTCAGCAGTCTGTGTCTCTCTCTCTCTGTCAGCAGTCTGTGTCTCTCTGTGTCAGCAGTCTGTCTCTCTGTGTGGGCAGTCTGTGTCTCTCTGTGTCAGCAGTCTGTGTCTCGCTGTGTCAGCAGTCTGTGTCTCTCTGTGTCGGCAGTCTGTGTCTCTCTGTGTCGGCAGTCTGTGTCTCTCTCTCTCTGTCAGCAGTCTGTGTCTCTCTGTGTCAGCAGTCTGTGTCTCTCTGGGTCAGCAGTCTGTGTCTCTCTGTGTCAGCAGTCTGTCTCTCTGTGTGGGCAGTCTGTGTGTCTCTCTCTCTGTCAGCAGTCTGTGTCTCTCTCTCTGTCAGCAGTCTGTGTCTCTCTGTGTCTCTCTGTGTCGGCAGTCTGTGTCTCTCTGTGTCGGCAGTCTGTGTCTCTCTGTGTCGGCAGTCTGTGTCTCTGTGTGTCAGCAGTCTGTGTCTCTCTCTCTCTGTCAGCAGTCTGTGTCTCTCTGTGTCAGCAGTCTGTGTCTCTCTGTGTCAGCAGTCTGTGTGTCTCTCTCTCTGTCAGCAGTCTGTGTCTCTCTGTGTCAGCAGTCTGTGTCTCTCTGGGTCAGCAGTCTGTGTGTCTCTGTGTCAGCAGTCTGTGTCTCTCTGTGTCGGCAGACTGTATCTCTCTGTGTCAGCAGTCTGTGTCTCTCTCTGTCAGCAGTCTGTGTCTCTCTGGGTCAGCAGTCTGTGTCTCTCTGTGTCAGCAGTCTGTGTCTCTCAGTGTCAGCAGTCTGTGTCTCTCTGTGTCAGCAGTCTGTGTCTCTCTCTCTCTGTCAGCAGTCTGTGTCTCTCTGTGTCAGCAGTCTGTGTCTCTCTGTGTCAGCAGTCTGTGTCTCTCTCTCTCTGTCAGCAGTCTGTGTCTCTCTGTGTCAGCAGTCTGTGTCTCTCTGTGTCAGCAGTCTGTGTCTCTCTCTCTCTGTCGGCAGTCTGTGTCTCTCTGTGTCAGCAGTCTGTGTGTCTCTGTGTCAGCAGTCTGTGTCTCTCTGTGTCGGCAGACTGTGTCTCTCTGTGTCAGCAGTCTGTGTCTCTCTGTGTCGGCAGTCTGTGTCTCTCTGTGTCAGCAGTCTGTGTCTCTCTGTGTCAGCAGTCTGTGTCTCTCTCTCTGTCAGCAGTCTGTGTCTCTCTGTGTCAGCAGTCTGTGTCTCTCTCTCTGTCAGCAGTCTGTGTCTCTCTGTGTCAGCAGTCTGTGTCTCTCTGTGTCAGCAGTCTGTGTCTCTCTCTCTCTGTCAGCAGTCTGTGTCTCTCTGTGTCAGCAGTCTGTATCTCTGTGTGGGCAGTCTGTGTCTCTTTGTGTCAGCAGTCTGTGTCTCTCTGTGTTGGCAGTCTGTGTCTCTCTGTGTCAGCAGTTTGTGTCTCTCTGTGTCAGCAGTCTGTGTCTCTGTGTGGGCAGTCTGTGTCTCTCTGTGTTGGCAGTCTGTGTCTCTCTGTGTCAGCAGTCTGTCTCTCTTGTGGGCAGTCTGTGTCTCTCTCTCTCTGTCAGCAGTCTGTGTCTCTCTGTGTCAGCAGTCTGTCTCTCTTGTGGGCAGTCTGTGTCTCTCTCTCTCTGTCAGCAGTCTGTGTCTCTCTGTGTCAGCAGTCTGTGTCTCTCTGTGTCGGCAGACTGTGTCTCTCTGTGTCAGCAGTCTGTGTCTCTCTGTGTCGGCAGTCTGTGTCTCTCTGTGTCAGCAGTCTGTGTCTCTCTGTGTCAGCAGTCTGTGTCTCTCTCTCTGTCAGCAGTCTGTGTCTCTCTGTGTCAGCAGTCTGTGTCTCTCTGTGTCAGCAGTCTGTGTCTCTCTGTGTCAGCAGTCTGTGTCTCTCTCTCTCTGTCAGCAGTCTGTGTCTCTCTGTGTCAGCAGTCTGTATCTCTGTGTGGGCAGTCTGTGTCTCTTTGTGTCAGCAGTCTGTGTCTCTCTGTGTTGGCAGTCTGTGTCTCTCTGTGTCAGCAGTTTGTGTCTCTCTGTGTCAGCAGTCTGTCTCTCTGTGTGGGCAGTCTGTGTCTCTCTGTGTTGGCAGTCTGTGTCTCTCTGTGTCAGCAGTCTGTCTCTCTTGTGGGCAGTCTGTGTCTCTCTCTCTCTGTCAGCAGTCTGTGTCTCTCTGTGTCAGCAGTCTGTCTCTCTTGTGGGCAGTCTGTGTCTCTCTCTCTGTCAGCAGTCTGTGTCTCTCTGTGTCAGCAGTCTGTGTCTCTCAGTGTCAGCAGTCTGTGTCTCTCTGTGTCGGCAGTCTGTGTCTCTCTCTCTCTCTGTCAGCAGTCTGTGTCTCTCTGTGTCAGCAGTCTGTGTCTCTCTGGGTCAGCAGTCTGTGTCTCTCTGTGTCGGCAGTCTGTGTCTCTCTCTCTCTGTCAGCAGTCTGTGTCTCTCTGGGTCAGCAGTCTGTGTCTCTCTGGGTCAGCAGTCTGTGTCTCTCTGGGTCAGCAGTCTGTGTCTCTCTGTGTCAGCAGTCTGTGTCTCTCAGTGTCAGCAGTCTGTGTCTCTCTGTGTCGGCAGTCTGTGTCTCTCTCTCTCTGTCAGCAGTCTGTGTCTCTCTGGGTCAGCAGTCTGTGTCTCTCTGGGTCAGCAGTCTGTGTCTCTCTGGGTCAGCAGTCTGTGTCTCTCTGGGTCAGCAGTCTGTGTCTCTCTGCAGGGGTAATTGGATTGCAGCTAATCAATGGGAAGAATGAATCTGCGCATATCAGTGATGCTGTGGCGATTGCTGCTCAGGCTATACATGAATTGTTTGAAAAGGAAAATATCACAGACCCTCCCAGGGGCTGCGTTGGAAACACCAATATCTGGAAAACAGGCCCACTCTTTAAACGGTGAGTTGCCTGCGTGGGGAGCTGGTCATAGACCAGGGGTAAAAATATTTCTCCAAAACAATTAAAGACCAAAGGGGAAAACATTGCTACTCTTTGGTGCTGTGTTTGTCCCAAAGCGGATTTAATGTGAAAAGCCATTTTTATCAGGCAGGAGAAGCCAAAAAATTCCACCTGACGCATCTAAGGCGTAATGTCACTGAGTATAAAATGCGTTGGTCACCACACAATCTCAGCCTACGTTCCTCCTTAAATCTGCCTTCCGCAGTCTCCACTCTCTGCCTGTCTCCATAAAGACCCCATGTGGCCTTTAATTATTATCAAGTCTGCTGGAGTAAGCAGCAACCATGGCGCAGTGGGTGGAGCCAGTGACTTAACATGAGGTATCTACCAATGTGATACACATCCCGTCCGTCTGAGCTGATAAATAACTGTCCAGTTTTGTTGGCAGGGTGCTGATGTCTTCTAAGTATCCCGAGGGGGTAACCGGGCGAGTCGAATTCAACGAGGATGGAGACAGAAAATACGCCAATTACAGCATCATGAATCTGCAAAACCGCAAGCTGGTCCAAGTCGGGATCTTCAACGGGAGCCATGTAAGTCACTGACCGACTGCCAGCATTAGTAAGGTTCTGTTGTGTTGCTTCATACTCCCACCTAAGCAGGGAACGTCCGCCCGGTTTGACTCCCCCCTGTGTAAAGGGATAATAACCGAGACACCCGCCCAGTATGACTCCTCCCCCCCCCCCCGTGTAAAGGGGTAATAACCGAGACACCCGCCCGGTGTGACCCCCCCCCCCCATGTACTGGGATAATAACGCAGATTCTCTGAATTTTGCAGATTTTGCAGAATGACCGGAAGATAATATGGCCTGGTGGTGAAACGGAGAAGCCGCAGGGTTATCAAATGTCGACCAGGCTCAAGGTATGACGACTGCCCTGTAATAACACAGGGAAAGTCGGGGCGGAGATGGGAGGGGGCAGTTACTATAACTCCTGCCCCTTTAAATCTACAGATAGTGAGTATACATCAGGAACCGTTCGTTTACGTGAAGGCTACTATGCCAGACGGGACATGCGGGGAGGAGCACGCCATCAGTGGGGACCTGATCAAGAAGGTCTTCTGCAACGGCCCCAACGATACCATCCCAGGTGAGAGGGACCATCCCTATCATCCCTGGGATACCCGGATGTGGGGGATATCCATTACATGACCACAGATAGAGCATCTAACATAAAGAACACATGTTTTGCAATATCAGCGCTATCAACAAGGAACAAAACCCAGAGTCCCGTTTTACTCAGGCCTCTTCTGCCTGATTTAATGGCATTTTTGCTCCTGGTGGGAAACTTTCTAGAGATATTGAGTTCAGCTCTGTGGCAGTCAGAGAATAGTCCTGTGCTATGGCTGTGCAGGGCACAATATAAAGATATTGTATTCAGTCAGCAGTGGATAGTGTTATGGGTCTGGCCCAGTGATAGCCATTCCCGTATTGCGTCTCAATAGACCAGGCGGTTAGAACTCTCTGTATCGTGGGATATGGGAAATGGTTTCCCAGAATCCTTTGTGTTCTGCCTGGCTAGGATAAAATAAACCTCCCCTATAATAACCCTGCGGCCCTTTGCTGACCCTTTTTTTTCCAGGTCGCCCCACGGTCCCTCAGTGCTGCTACGGCTTCTGCATTGACCTGCTCATTAAATTGGCCAAAGAGATGAATTTTACATATGAGGTGCATCTAGTGGCTGATGGTAAATTTGGAACCCAAGAGAGGGTGAGTACAGTGGCATCTTACCCCCCACATGTTATAGGGGAGGGGGAGGGGGAGAGGGGGCAATACGGGGGAACAATCACAATAAATGCACCAAATTATCCAATATAAATGTTGTAACCTTAATAAAAATACAATCCGCCCCTCTTTGTCTCTGTCTATCAATGTATCTATTTGCCCGTCTGTCTATCATATATCTGCCTGTAGGGATGTATGTGTCTGTCTATCATATATCTGCCTGTAGGTATGTATGTGTCTGTCTATCATATATCTGCCTGTAGGTATGTATGTGTCTGTCAATCATATAGCTATCTATATGTATCTATTTGCCCGTCTGTCTATCATATATTTGCCTGTAGGTATGTATGTGTCTGTCTATCATATATCTGCCTATCATATATCTGCCTGTAGGTATGTATGTGTCTGTCTATCATATAGCTATCTATATGTATCTATTTGTCTGTCTGTTTGTATGGATATATCAGTCTATCTATCTATCTATCTATCTATCTATCTATCTATCTATCTATCTATTTGTCATGTATCTGTCTGTCTGTCTAGCTATAATATATCTGTCTATCTGTCTGTTTTTATGTATCCGTCTGTCTGTCTATCTGTCTGTGTGTCTGTCTGTTTGTATGTATCTGTCTGTCTGTTTTTATGTATCCGTCTGTCTGTCTATCTCTGTGTGTCTGTCTGTTTGTATGTATCTGTCTGTCTGTCTATCTGTCTGTCTTTCTGTGTTTATGTATCCGTCTGTCTGTCTATCTGTCTGTGTGTCTGTCTGTTTGTATGTATCTGTCTGTCTGTATATCTGTCCGTGTATACAGAAGTGATTGGACATGTTAGTGGATCATCCTGTATATTCTCTGTGTTTCTCAGCGCTGGTTAATATTATTATTATATTGGGTAATAGATGATGATGAGACATGTCCACAGATGTTGCTGGTGTTTTATCGGTTAGCCTATAATCATCTTATATTAAGCCGGTAAAAGCTGGCTGAATGGGATGTCAGCGTGGAGCCTGTGGACGGGTGGGATTCGGAGATAGAAATCATTATCATCCAGCTTCTTCCCGACTCCCCAGGTCAATAACAGTAATAAGAAGGAGTGGAACGGCATGATGGGAGAATTACTCAGCGGCCAGGCTGATATGATTGTGGCCCCACTCACTATTAATAACGAGCGAGCTCAATACATCGAATTCTCCAAACCCTTCAAATACCAGGGGCTCACCATCCTCGTGAAAAAGGTAACGTCATCATTATCCAGGAGTCTGCGGAGGACGAATTCTAAAAATGGAATCACTGGACTGTGAATTCTATAACTTTACTGCTCTTCCTGTATCTGTCCACACGGCCTCTCTAGACTGTGAATTCTATAACGTTACTGCTCTTCCTGTATCTGTCCACACGGCCTCTCTAGACTGTGAATTCTATAACTTTACTGCTCTTCCTGTATCTGTCCACACGGCCTCTCTAGACTGTGAATTCTATAACGTTACTGCTCTTCCTGTATCTGTCCACACGGCCTCTCTAGACTGTGAATTCTATAACGTTACTGCTCTTCCTGTATCTGTCCACACGGCCTCTCTAGACTGTGAATTCTATAACGTTACTGCTCTTCCTGTATCTGTCCACACGGTCTCTCTAGACTGTGAATTCTATAACGTTACTGCTCTTCCTGTATCTGTCCACACGGCCTCTCTAGACTGTGAATTCTATAACGTTACTGCTCTTCCTGTATCTGTCCACACGGCCTCTCTAGACTGTGAATTCTATAACTTTACTGCTCTTCCTGTATCTGTCCACACGGCCTCTCTAGACTGTGAATTCTATAACGTTACTGCTCTTCCTGTATCTGTCCACACGGCCTCTCTAGACTGTGAATTCTATAACGTTACTGCTCTTCCTGTATCTGTCCACACGGCCTCTCTAGACTGTGAATTCTATAACGTTACTGCTCTTCCTGTATCTGTCCACACGGCCTCTCTAGACTGTGAATTCTATAACTTTACTGCTCTTCCTGTATCTGTCCACACGGCCTCTCTAGACTGTGAATTCTATAACGTTACTGCTCTTCCTGTATCTGTCCACACGGCCTCTCTAGACTGTGAATTCTATAACGTTACTGCTCTTCCTGTATCTGTCCACACGGCCTCTCTAGACTGTGAATTCTATAACGTTACTGCTCTTCCTGTATCTGTCCACACGGCCTCTCTAGACTGTGAATTCTATAACTTTACTGCTCTTCCTGTATCTGTCCACACGGCCTCTCTAGACTGTGAATTCTATAACGTTACTGCTCTTCCTGTATCTGTCCACACGGCCTCTCTAGACTGTGAATTCTATAACGTTACTGCTCTTCCTGTATCTGTCCACACGGCCTCTCTAGACTGTGAATTCTATAACGTTACTGCTCTTCCTGTATCTGTCCACACGGCCTCTCTAGACTGTGAATTCTATAACTTTACTGCTCTTCCTGTATCTGTCCACACGGCCTCTCTAGACTGTGAATTCTATAACGTTACTGCTCTTCCTGTATCTGTCCACACGGCCTCTCTAGACTGTGAATTCTATAACGTTACTGCTCTTCCTGTATCTGTCCACACGGCCTCTCTAGACTGTGAATTCTATAACGTTACTGCTCTTCCTGTATCTGTCCACACGGCCTCTCTAGACTGTGAATTCTATAACGTTACTGCTCTTCCTGTATCTGTCCACACGGTCTCTCTAGACTGTGAATTCTATAACGTTACTGCTCTTCCTGTATCTGTCCACACGGCCTCTCTAGACTGTGAATTCTATAACGTTACTGCTCTTCCTGTATCTGTCCACACGGCCTCTCTAGACTGTGAATTCTATAACTTTACTGCTCTTCCTGTATCTGTCCACACGGCCTCTCTAGACTGTGAATTCTATAACGTTACTGCTCTTCCTGTATCTGTCCACACGGCCTCTCTAGACTGTGAATTCTATAACGTTACTGCTCTTCCTGTATCTGTCCACACGGCCTCTCTAGACTGTGAATTCTATAACGTTACTGCTCTTCCTGTATCTGTCCACACGGCCTCTCTAGACTGTGAATTCTATAACGTTACTGCTCTTCCTGTATCTGTCCACACGGCCTCTCTAGACTGTGAATTCTATAACGTTACTGCTCTTCCTGTATCTGTCCACACGGCCTCTCTAGACTGTGAATTCTATAACGTTACTGCTCTTCCTGTATCTGTCCACACGGCCTCTCTAGACTGTGAATTCTATAACGTTACTGCTCTTCCTGTATCTGTCCACACGGCCTCTCTAGACTGTGAATTCTATAACGTTACTGCTCTTCCTGTATCTGTCCACACGGCCTCTCTAGACTGTGAATTCTATAACGTTACTGCTCTTCCTGTATCTGTCCACACGGCCTCTCTAGACTGTGAATTCTATAACGTTACTGCTCTTCCTGTATCTGTCCACACGGCCTCTCTAGACTGTGAATTCTATAACGTTACTGCTCTTCCTGTATCTGTCCACACGGCCTCTCTAGACTGTGAATTCTATAACGTTACTGCTCTTCCTGTATCTGTCCACACGGCCTCTCTAGACTGTGAATTCTATAACGTTACTGCTCTTCCTGTATCTGTCCACACGGCCTCTCTAGACTGTGAATTCTATAACGTTACTGCTCTTCCTGTATCTGTCCACACGGCCTCTCTAGACTGTGAATTCTATAACGTTACTGCTCTTCCTGTATCTGTCCACACGGCCTCTCTAGACTGTGAATTCTATAACGTTACTGCTCTTCCTGTATCTGTCCACACGGTCTCTCTAGACTGTGAATTCTATAACGTTACTGCTCTTCCTGTATCTGTCCACACGGCCTCTCTAGACTGTGAATTCTATAACGTTACTGCTCTTCCTGTATCTGTCCACACGGCCTCTCTAGACTGTGAATTCTATAACGTTACTGCTCTTCCTGTATCTGTCCACACGGCCTCTCTAGACTGTGAATTCTATAACGTTACTGCTCTTCCTGTATCTGTCCACATGGCCTCTCTAGACTGTGAATTCTATAACGTTACTGCTCTTCCTGTATCTGTCCACACGGCCTCTCTAGACTGTGAATTCTATAACGTTACTGCTCTTCCTGTATCTGTCCACACGGCCTCTCTAGACTGTGAATTCTATAACGTTACTGCTCTTCCTGTATCTGTCCACACGGCCTCTCTAGACTGTGAATTCTATAACGTTACTGCTCTTCCTGTATCTGTCCACACGGCCTCTCTAGACTGTGAATTCTATAACGTTACTGCTCTTCCTGTATCTGTCCACACGGCCTCTCTAGACTGTGAATTCTATAACGTTACTGCTCTTCCTGTATCTGTCCACACGGCCTCTCTAGACTGTGAATTCTATAACGTTACTGCTCTTCCTGTATCTGTCCACACGGCCTCTCTAGACTGTGAATTCTATAACGTTACTGCTCTTCCTGTATCTGTCCACACGGCCTCTCTAGACTGTGAATTCTATAACGTTACTGCTCTTCCTGTATCTGTCCACACGGCCTCTCTAGACTGTGAATTCTATAACGTTACTGCTCTTCCTGTATCTGTCCACACGGCCTCTCTAGACTGTGAATTCTATAACTTTACTGCTCTTCCTGTATCTGTCCACACGGCCTCTCTAGACTGTGAATTCTATAACGTTACTGCTCTTCCTGTATCTGTCCACACGGCCTCTCTAGACTGTGAATTCTATAATGTTACTGCTCTTCCTGTATCTGTCCACACGGCCTCTCTAGACTGTGAATTCTATAGCTTTCCTGTACTATATTTGCTAACGTGCAATCTAAAAGTATACATATCTTTTTGATGGGTCTGTGTATGTCCCCGACGCGCTTGTAGTTCCTTTTCTTTATCCGAGATGTTTTCTGGCAGGAAATCCCCAGGAGCACGTTGGACTCCTTCATGCAGCCGTTTCAGAGCACACTTTGGCTCCTGGTGGGCTTGTCAGTCCATGTGGTTGCAGTAATGTTATATCTGCTGGATCGCTTCAGGTCAGTGGCTATATGTGGGAACATTACACATCGAATAACAGTGTCAGTGCAGATAACTCACTTCAGGAAGGATTATTACATGCATATTATATGGAATGTACAGATTGTATGAGAAAGCTGCAAACCCTTAAAGGCAGAAAAAACATAGGAAATATAACAAAACCAACAGATAGTATAGTTAAAGGAATTTAATGTGACAAATATATCACATGGGTACGAGCAGCGATGCTCCCTATATCCACAATCCAAACATAGAAAAATGAGTGTGTGTAATGGTAACGCATTTCGCTCTCTATAATACGGGGTTTCTTCCAAGCAGCGATCACCATTGTACTAATCCCTAAAGGTAGAAAAACAAAATGGCGGTGCTTGGGCGGAATATCTGGTGCACGACATTCACACACATGCATGGGTCACGCACACGCATGCATCACGGTCATGACTGGAGATTGCATGGCCAAACACGTGTACAGGAAATGCACGCACAGGCTGGACATGGGGTTACGGCAGGGCATTGGGGGGAGCAGGTCAGCGCCACATCCCCTGGCCAACCGCAAGACACATGAGAATGTGCAGGTCCCAAACGTGTCTCTCTTTTCAGTCCGTTCGGCCGATTTAAAGTGAACACGGAAGAAGAAGAGGAAGACGCACTCACACTATCCTCAGCCATGTGGTTTTCCTGGGGCGTGCTTCTGAACTCTGGTATTGGAGAAGGTGAGCTAGTTCTTCTACGTTATGATATCTCAGAGCAGGAACGTCCTCCCCTCCAGTTTCCACCTCTTCCCCCCCCCCCATGGGATGTATTGTATACGTAGTCTGTATATAATGCTGTTTTATCCCATCACAGGGGCCCCGCGGAGCTTCTCGGCTCGGATCCTGGGAATGGTTTGGGCCGGATTTGCTATGATAATTGTGGCCTCCTATACTGCTAACCTGGCAGCCTTCCTGGTGCTGGACAGGCCAGAGGAACGAATCACTGGGATTAACGACCCACGTGTAAGTGGACATTAGCTCTCTAGTATGTAGAACCATGTTAATTCCCTTAGAGTCCTAAATAACCATGATGCAAGTCTCTGCTTAGAGGCAATTCCATGCATTAACTACACCTTCTGCATCCTAAATAATCATTCTCTAAGTCCCATGATTACACAGCCGCACCGTCTCCGCTTAGGGGTAATTCCATGCATTAACTACACCTTCTGGATCCTAAATAATCATTCTCTAAGTCCCATGATTACACAGCCGCACCGTCTCTGCTTAGAGGTAATTCCATGCATTTACTACACCTTCTGGATCCTAAATAATCATTCTCTAAGTCCCATGATTACACAGCCGCACCATCTCTGCTTAGAGGTAATTCCATGCATTTACTACACCTTCTGGATCCTAAATAATCATTCTCTAAGTCCCATGATTACACAGCCGCACCGTCTCTGCTTAGAGGTAATTCCATGCATTAACTACACCTCCTGCATCCTAAATAATCATTCTCTAAGTCCCATGATTACAAAGCCGCACCGTCTCCGCTTAGAGGTAATTACATGCATTAACTACACCTCCTGCATCCTAAATAATCATTCTCTAAGTCCCATGATTACACAGCCGCACCATCTCTGCTTAGAGGTAATTCCATGCATTAACTACACCTTCTGCATCCTAAATAATCATTCTCTAAGTCCCATGATTACACAGCCGCACCGTCTCTGCTTAGAGGTAATTCCATGCATTTACTACACCTTTGCATCCTAAATAATGTTGAAAAATCACATGATTACTACACTTTCCAGGGGATTAAAGGTACTTTTTTGTAATGCACATATGTTTAACCTGTCCGTGCCAGAGCGGGATTCAGCCAGCATTAAATGATTGGGCATGTGCACAGAACCTGTCTGTGACCAGGATGGATATTCATGCATTTCCCATGATGCACTGCTAGTGACAATTGCGGGTCCAGGAGTTCTATATGTAATTGTTACACCCAGTTGGTGTGTGAGATATGTGTGTATACAATGCAGCCAAGTCACCTAGTAACAAACTAACAGGCTGTGAACTCGGAACCCTCATCCTGACTGATAGCAATATACAGCTAGCTTGGGTACGAAGGGGTTAATACTCCATTTCTACCCCTCAAGCCTCTCCAGAACTAAGATTCCGCACCCAACTTCTTATTCAATCCACGCCGTGCTCATGAAGGGTTAATAGGGATTGTGTACACCAGTTAATATTGGCCTAAAAGTGCACTTAACCCTATGCTTTGCTAGCTCCTTTGGATGCAAACTGTTGATGTGAAATGCGTGGGGATGGCTTGGTTACCTGGTGATACCTTTCATCTCACATTGATCTTGTGTTATCCGAAACTAATTGTTATATACCCCAGGGCTTCTCCCCCAACATGCATGGTAATAATCACTTGGCATATTGACTCCTCTCTCCGCAGCTGCGCAATCCCAGTGATAAGTTTATTTACGCCACCGTCAAGCAGAGCTCTGTGGACATTTACTTCCGGAGACAAGTGGAGCTGAGCACAATGTACCGGCACATGGAGAAACACAACTACGAGAGTGCGGCAGAGGCCATCCAAGCCGTGCGTGACAAGTGAGGATTGACTAATATACTTCACCTTGTGTTTAGGCCGAGTGACTGTAACGCAACGTATGGCCTACAAACATGCCGCCAAGGCTGCTAACACATCACACTAGGCACACATGGCTAGTTCCTGCACACGTTAATGGCCTCAGGGTGGGGATAACACGTTAATGGCCTCAGGGTGGGGATAACACATTAATGGCCTCAGGGTGGGGATAACACATTAATGGCCCCAGGGTGGGGATAACACATTAATGGCCCCAGGGTGGTGATAACACATTAATGGCCCAGGGTGGTGATAACACATTAATGGCCCCAGGGTGGGGATAACACATTAATGGCCTCAGGGTGGGGATAACACATTAATGGCCTCAGGGTGGGGATAACACATTAATGGCCCCAGGGTGGTGATAACACATTAATGGCCCCAGGGTGGTGATAACACATAAATGGCCCCAGGGTGGTGATAACACATTAATGGCCCCAGGGTGGTGATAACACATTAATGGCCCCAGGGTGGGGATAACACATTAATGGCCTCAGGGTGGGGATAACACATTAATGGCTTCAGGGTGGTGATAACACATTAATGGCCCCAGGGTGGTGATAACACATTAATGGCCCCAGGGTGGTGATAACACATTAATGGCCCCAGGGTGGGGATAACACATTAATGTTGCCAGCAGACGACGTGTCCTGCACTCCCTCTGTGTCTTCAGCTTGCACACTGCCCACTTTGGCTCCTCACGCCGCTTTGTTTATCTCTTTTCTCACCCAGCAAGCTCCACGCGTTTATTTGGGATTCCGCCGTGCTGGAATTTGAGGCGTCTCAGAAATGTGATCTTGTCACCACCGGGGAGCTGTTCTTCCGTTCTGGCTTTGGAATTGGAATGAGGAAAGACAGTCCCTGGAAGCAAAACGTGTCCCTCAACATTCTCAAGTACGTTCCTTCCCTGTCACAGGCATCGGGGGGAGAGGCGACACTAGAGGTGGAAAGGAACAGATAAAGTGACTCAGTGATGTCTTTGTTCTCAGGTCCCATGAGAATGGGTTTATGGAAGACCTGGATAAAACCTGGGTCCGATACCAGGAGTGTGATTCTCGCAGCAATGCACCAGCAACACTTACATTTGAGAATATGGCAGGTAGGTCCAAGGCCCTCAATCTGCCCACATTAATGATGGAAGAAGCACTTGGTTCTTTTCTAATCTATGGAGACTGAAGCGGGATCAATCTCAGGAGCTTCTGGTATCACATGTTTGCTGGACACTGAAAGGGTAACAAGATTTACCTGAGTAAACACTCCTTAACTGAGTGACTCCTGGTGCGATCGACATGGCTGACATGGACTACATGTGACCTTAGCCAGAGACAAAGGTCTTATGACACAGACATTTGCTGCAATAGACGTTATCATTGTAGAAGAACATTGCTGGGGAAGATCCTTAGCATAGAAGACTATAGTTGAGAAGCATAAATGATGGATACCACAGGCCATTAGTGGCGCAGACCGTTGGTGGGATAGACCATTCTTACGTTAAAACACTGTTTAGGGGGATCATTAGTAATGAAGAGTCTTATTAAGGTGAACCATTTATTACATAGATGCTTGTTAACACTCACCATTAGTGACAAATACCATTAGTGATGTATACTATTAGTGATGTATACCATTAGTGATGTATACCATTAGTGATGTATACCATTAGTGATGTATACTATTAGTGATGTATACCATTAGTGGTGTATACTATTAGTGATGTATACCATTAGTGATGTATACCATTAGTGATGTATACTATTAGTGATGTATACCATTAGTGATGTATACCATTAGTGATGTATACCATTAGTGATGTATACTATTAGTGATGTATACCATTAGTGGTGTATACTATTAGTGATGTATACCATTAGTGATGTATACCATTAGTGATGTATACCATTAGTGACAAATACCATTAGTGATGTATACTATTAGTTATGTATACCATTAGTGGTGTATACTATTAGTGATGTATACTATAAGTGATGTATACCATTAGTGGTGTATACCATTAGTGATGTATACCATTAGTGGTGTATACTATTAGTGATGTATACTATTAGTGATGTATACCATTAGTGACAAATACCATTAGTGATGTATACTATTAGTGATGTATACCATTAGTGACAAATACCATTAGTGATGTATACTATTAGTGATGTATACCATTAGTGGTGTATACTATTAGTGATGTATACTATTAGTGATGTATACTATTAGTAGTGTATACCATTAGTGATGTATACTATTAGCGGTGTATAGTATTAGTGATGTATACCATTAGTGATGTATACCATTAGTGATGTATACCATTAGTGGTGTATACCATTAGTGATGTATACTATTAGTGATGTATACCATTAGTGGTGTATACTATTAGTGATGTATACTATTAGTAGTGTATACCATTAGTGATGTATACTATTAGTGATGTATACCATTAGTGATGTATACCATTAGTGATGTATACTATTAGTGGTGTATACCATTAGTGATGTATACCATTAGTGATGTATACTATTAGTGGTGTATACCATTAGTGATGTATACCATTAGTGACAAATACCATTAGTGATGTATACCATTAGTGATGTATACTATTAGTGGTGTATACCATTAGTGATGTATACCATTAGTGATGTATACCATTAGTGATGTATACTATTAGTGATGTATACCATTAGTGGTGTATACCATTAGTGATGTATACTATTAGTGGTGTATACCATTAGTGATGTATACTATTAGTGGTGTATACCATTAGTGATGTATACCATTAGTGATGTATACCATTAGTGATGTATACCATTAGTGATGTATAGTATTAGTGATGTATACCATTAGTGATGTAGACTATTAGTGGTGTATAGTATAAGTGATGTATACTATTAGTGATGTATAGTATTAGTGATGTATACCATTAGTGATGTATACTATTAGTGATGTATAGTATTAGTGATGTATACCATTAGTGATGTAGACTATTAGTGATGTATAGTATTAGTGATGTATACCATTAGTGATGTAGACTATTAGTGGTGTATACTATTAGTGATGTATACTATTAGTGATGTATACTATTAGTGATGTATACTATAAGTGATGTATACTATTAGTGATGTATAGTATTAGTGATGTATACATTAGTGATGTATACTATTAGTGATGTATAGTATTAGTGATGTATACCATTAGTGATGTAGACTCTTAGTGGTGTATACTATTAGTGATGTATACTATTAGTGATGTAGACTATTAGTGGTGTATACTATTAGTGGTGTATACTATTAGTGGTGTATACTATTAGTGATGTATACTATTAGTGATGTATACTATTAGTGGTGTATACTATTAGTGATGTATACCATTAGTGGTGTATACCATTAGTGATGTATACTATTAGTGATGTATAGTATTAGTGATGTATACCATTAGTGATGTAGACTATTAGTGGTGTATACTATTAGTGATGTATACCATTAGTGATGTATACCATTAGTGATGTATACCATTAGTGATGTATACTATTAGTGGTGTATACCATTAGTGATGTATACCATTAGTGATGTATACTATTAGTGATGTATACTATTAGTGATGTATACCATTAGTGATGTATACTATTAGTGATGTATACCATTAGTGATGTATACTATTAGTGATGTATACCATTAGTGATGTAGACTATTAGTGGTGTATACCATTAGTGATGTATACAATTAGTGATGTATACTATTAGTGATGTATACTATTAGTGATGTATACTATTAGTGATGTATAGTATTAGTGATGTATACCATTAGTGATGTATACTATTAGTGATGTATACCATTAGTGGTGTAGACTATTAGTGGTGTATACCATTAGTGATGTATACCATTAGTGATGTATACTATTAGTGGTGTATACCATTAGTGATGTATACCATTAGTGATGTATACTATTAGTGATGTATACTATTAGTGATGTATACTATTAGTGATGTATACCATTAGTGATGTATACTATTAGTGATGTATACCATTAGTGATGTATACTATTAGTGATGTATAACATTAGTGATGTATAACATTAGTGATGTATAACATTAGTGGTGTATACTATTAGTGATGTATACCATTAGTGATGTATACTATTAGTGATGTATACCATTAGTGATGTATACTATTAGTGATGTATACCATTAGTGATGTAGACTATTAGTGATGTATACTATTAGTGATGTATACCATTAGTGGTGTATACTATTAGTGATGTATACCATTAGTGATGTATACTATTAGTGATGTATACCATTAGTGGTGTATACTATTAGTGATGTATACTATTAGTGATGTATACCATTAGTGATGTATACTATTAGTGATGTATACCATTAGTGATGTATACCATTAGTGATGTATACTATTAGTGATGTATACCATTAGTGATGTATACCATTAGTGATGTATACTATTAGTGATGTATACCATTAGTGGTGTATACTATTAGTGATGTATACCATTAGTGATGTATACCATTAGTGATGTATACCATTAGTGATGTATACTATTAGTGATGTATACCATTAGTGATGTAGACTATTTGTGACATAGACACATCACTCACAACGCTCTCATGAACGACCTCTGATGTGTCTTCAAACCAATCCTTCTATTTCTCGCTTTTTAAAGGATCAGGGCACCCCCAGTTCTGGACCAATCACGTTCCTCTTCTCGGCGAGAGCTGAGATTGATCTCCTCCTGGGTACAGGAGACGACCCAAACCCTTCTGACCAGCGCTAATCCTCTCCTCTTCTTACAGGCGTCTTCATGCTGGTGGCTGGAGGTATTGTGGCGGGAATATTTTTGATATTTATTGAAATTGCTTATAAGCGGCACAAGGATGCACGCCGGAAACAGATGCAGCTAGCCTTCGCCGCTGTAAATGTGTGGAGAAAGAATCTGCAGGTATGACAAAACATTTTAGAGAGATAAGGAACAGGTGCGTTGGTTTGTTTCCCTTAAGTCAGCAGATTTGAATCATTCTGTAAATTAATTTAATGGGTGTGTTTTCCGGTAGATGAGCCCCCCTCTCCCTCCATTTCACCGTGAATCTTGGCTGTTCCCATGTAACAGTTTGTTCACCAAAAGCATCGGATCTTCTCACTGTCAGTAGTGACGGGACAGAAATGACTGTCTGTGCTGACATTGAATGGATCATTTCTTTATATTTCATTACATTACTTATTAAAACAATAATACAATGAAATAAAACATTGTGAACAACTGTAACAGCCCAAAGGATACAGCTGCAGTATTATCTAACCTCAGAATCTCCAGTTACATTTCAGATTTCTACCTTATAACCTCTTTATTGTGCTAAGGGCATTTTAAGAAATAGAAATAAAAAAACCTTATTTATTTATTTTTCTGCGGAGTGATGGCTGCCCCATACAGTCATGTACCAGATACAGAGCTCTGTTTTTAGAGCTCTCCACTCCATTTTATGGCAAAAAAAAACCCTTTGCATTGCTTCCTACTCATAGGATTGATGTCGCTGTATAGTAAATAGAACATCAGATGCCAAAGTGGGGGAAGGATGCATTGTCTATCTTGATATATCATGATTTAACAGCAACCAGCTAACTTGTATATTATGCTATAACTACATTGGGGATTATTTATAAGCTACAGTTCTGGGATGCTCTAAATGTGGAACAGCCATTTTGGAAACCAATGGAATGTTCTTGCTGATTGTTCCACTTGTATAACTTTTCCCCTAGTTTTCATAAAATACCCTCTGTTGTGATTGGATGTGTCTAAAATAACATAACTTTAATATACCGTAAACAGCAGGGAGAAAAACATCCCATTCTCTATCTCACCAGTGCCTCCAAACAGGGTAACCTGACTCCACATATAAATCCCAATACATTTCACATATAGTGAATCCATATACACAAATCTAATCCATAACTCTAGGATGACCAGATGACCAGACCTGCATGTGATCTCCTGCACTCAGAGGGTTATAACAGAGTCCAAAGGTTGGATGTCTTTCACAGTAATACTGCAGCTCTAGCCTTGCATCAGGTAACCATATTAATATATATCATTTGATTTGCTGATTGTGATTATGAATTAACGCTTCCTTTGCAGCCTGGGTATACAGTCAGTAGTGATAAAATGACTCCATTTCATTGATGTGAAATTGGACTGCACTTTAAAGTGGTTCCACCACCCGGGTCTCATTACTTGTTTATCTTCATACCGTCCCATTACTACATTGCCACACGTGTGGTCCTTCCTCGCGATGTCCACATGGACCACGTTCCACCTGACAGATTGGTGACAAACAGATAATGGACCCCCGTGGAGCTTAAACGCTGCCATTTTAAAATGGCCTCAAAAATCTGGAGTTAATTACAGTCAACGCAATGTATTCTTAACCAAACATAACACAAGACTTTCAGATGCAAAGAAAAAGTGCAGTTGCAATTTTCATACAACCAGAGTCTGATCCCCAAGCATTGTGGTGTTCTCTGACAAACAGCTCCTGCAGATTTGGGGGGACACGGAGTGATGGTTACATCTCAGGCCATTTTTAATGAATTGTGACATAAAGGGGCAGTCTCTGTGGAGCAGAGGACCGTTTGAAGCTCTATAACAGTAACACCAGCTGCTGGTTACCTCTATATCAGCATTTTAATTTCATTTAATTGAAATATTTTTATCCTTACAAACAGAAAAATTACTTTAATCCTGGAATTACCTTACTTTTGCACTAATGAGAGACTGTCCCTTTAATGAAACTGCTGTGGGGGAAATAAAGGCAAATTATGTATTTATGCTGACCTACTTTCCCTATAATCTTGTAATAATTTAACCATGACCATCTTGTCTGCACTTGTCAAGTGTATTAAAATCCCCAGATTCACTGGAGCCTTAAGCTCTAGACACCTTGGCAAATTGGGGAAAGTGTGAAAGTAATCTTGGATCAGAAACAAAAATTTATATCTTAAATATATTTCACTGAACGAAATACAGACAATATTTCTGATTTGAACAATGTTTTTTTTTCCAAAGAAAAATGTGCTGGTTTTAGATTTTGTTGCTCGTATAAATGGGTACAAATGACTCTGGCCATGTTACTGGAGCCATATGTCAACTTATTTGGGACCGCTCTCTCTGTGTGCTTCTCGGGGGAAGAGTCTGCCAGCATCGATCATTATACTGCAAGAGCACCACAATTTTCACTTGCCAACCTTCTAGATAACCCTGCGCTATGTGTTACAGGAAGCGAATTCTTTATGTGGAGGGTCCCTGACACCTTGTGGGTATGTGAAAACTGGTCCGTGCAACTAATTTTACAGTTTGAGACCTTTCCTGTGGGTGGAAAGCTCAGAAAAGTAATGTTTTTGGCACATTACTAGAAGGGACGCAAGTGGAAAAATCTTATTTGTTTAAGCAAAAATTTGGATTTTGGATCACAATTTTGCCATGGAGCAAAATCTAGACATTTCATTCCATCCATTCTGCTTTTACCTCGTTTGTGCATGCACTGGAGAGGGTAAAAAATGAAAATACTACAAAATTTATCCCATCTGGGGTGCGTATTCTCCATTGGAATAAATTGATGTTATATCACCGGTTGGTATAACGGATCAGCCCTCATTCCTTCTTTTCTCCAGCCCCCCCCCCCCCTCGTTTATGATTTCGTAACATTCTCATTTATGATGTCAGAAACCGTGACTCTCTGCTTTTTCCAGTTTCAGTTGCTACTTTCATTTTTTTCCCGCTTTTTGAAAGATTTATCGTTTACGCCAACTGCACCATTAAAATTTTTCGAATACATTTTTTACAGAATATCCATTCAAAGGCCGCTCTCATATGCAGTCTTCTATCTTTCTTGTGAATTCAGCTCATAGCATCCTGTAGCTGTCCACACTGACTATAAAGGCCCACTAAACAGATACCGCCAATCCCTTTTTAGACAGAAGATTGTAACTGTCCCTACAGTTAGCAAACCATGACTAGCATAGACACCAATACCATCCAAAATGTTACAAACCATATTTTCAAAACACTATTAGAACATAAAATTAAGTTTTTCCTTGTGCCCAAGACTTTAACTAGACAGGTACAGACTTGCCTTTGTGTCTGTAACTGACAATATCCTATGTAAACTGGCTGTACATCATCAATATACCCATCCCGACAATCTAATTTAAAAAGCTTCTAAAATCCAATCTTTACCTTTAGCCACCTACAAAATAATGTTTAAACCCCCCATGTACACCAGTTAGCAATTAACCTCCCCCTGTAGCTTAGCTCAGGTTTTACAGTGTCGAGTCCTACACGCCAGAGACACAGCTGTAGACAGTAAACGTGTGGCTGGACAGTATTCAGGGTAGATGGAGGAGAGGCCCGCTAGATATCTAATCGCTTATACATATTCATTTTAGGATAGAAAAATTGGTAGAGCAGAACCTGACCCTAAAAAGAAAGCCTCTTTTAGGTCCATCACCTCCACTCTGGCCTCCAGCTTCAAGAGACGTAGGTCCTGCAAAGATACGGTAAGAGGAAGAAGATCTCAGCCCTCTCTCTTTTCTCTCTCTTTCACTCTCTCTCTCTTTCGCTTGCTTTTCTTTTCCTTGTATTGCTTAGTCTCATCTCTTCTCTCTCTCTCTCTCTCTCTCTCTCTCTCTCTCTCTCTCTTTCTTCCTCCCAATCCCCTGGTCTCCATCTCTCCTTCCCTCCCCAGTCTCTTCTCCTTTCTTCTACCATCTCACTGACTGCTAAATTCCCATCCAGAAGCTGAACATGTATATACACAACATCCCATGATCTCATGTTTGTCAATAGTCAGTCAGTTGGTCGGTCATCCAATGTACCTAAATCTACCATTCTGAGCTCTGGACCAAAAAGATGGAGCCAGAATGTAATTTTTTTTGTCACACTTCTAAAAAAAAAAAAAAAAAATCCCTCCTCGAATTATTGGTGCCAATCTTTAAAACCAATACATTTTTTTTTCCATGTGGTTTTTCTTTTTTGAATGTTATTCCTGTTTAATGTTGGCTACCTTCCTGAACACACTATATTTAATTTGGCAAAAGTTTCACATCACTGAGAGTCTTATTTGTGTCACCTGTATCTGTAGGTTTTTTTTGTTTGTGATTAAGGCATTTTGCTAAAGAGAATACATTCCCCCTTTCCCCAGCACCCACTTCACCCCACCCCAACCTGAAAATCCCAAATTTTCAGGCAGTCAAAAAAAAAAAAAAAAAAGGAAAAGATTTGTACCATCCGCTATCAAAATGCAACAATTAACTTTTCCGTGATTATTGTAACAAAGTGCCAATGTTCATGTTAAGGGTTGTTTTCCACTGTGTATTTCAATGTGTGAGTATGTTTAAGACATAATAAAAGGAGCTTTATTGCTATAGAATGTGTCACCGGCAGATAAGAACCATTCAGCCCAAATGTCCAGCCCTGCGCTATGTGTCAATGTATAGATAGTCTGTGTATACAGTCCCTCGGCCTGTAAGATTTAGAGACACGAACACAAGATGCACACAGGACAATAAAACCTGTAGATCAACCACATTTTTAGAACAAAACTGGCAATTAAAGGTGGGCGACCTTCCTTAATAAGTGGCCGTCACAGACCATAAACAGGAGACCATGTTTGACGTATGTCGCTGGATAAGGCTTATGGTTATTCTATCATAGCTGTAAAGTAGAGAGATGTTGTAGACCAGGGGGGCTTCCCCTGGGGAGAGGGGGTGTGCAGTGTCTCCAGGAGGGGTGCTAGTAGTGCAGATAAAGTATTGGGGTGCATGTTCAATATACAGAATGGGGAGGGTGCAGTATGGTAGAATCACCAATTAGCCGATGGGATGGCTCATTAGTATTATTAGTTAATGTAACATACAATGTTAGAGCAGATTAGAGAGGATTACAGTAAAGTTTAGTTCCTCAGTGGGAGAGCTAGCTCGGCATACAGTGCCTTACAATAAGGGAAGCCTTTTCTCAGACTATAACTAGGTCATGGCGGGGGTCCTGGGGCTTACAAGAGCTGGCATTGTGTACAGCACAATAAGAGCAGCGTGTCAGGGAGGGTTACACGGTTACACAGCGAGAGGGAGACCGCGGCTGACAGACAGAGATATAAAGCCATATTATGTCATACTTTCTACCTGCCGCTCGCCATGTCTAAATATACCGGATTGTTCCAATTATAGGCCACACTTTCCCCCATGATTTAAATCCTTAAACTAGGGGTGCGGCCTATAGCCGTGGGTATAAGGATTCATGCTGGTGAGTGGAGTGGTATAATGTATATATTCTGTCTTTTACCATAATTTAAATCATTGTCGTATAATCAGGACAATGCGGTAGTTATATATGGACCGCTATCAGATCCCCTGCATATTGACAGTCTGAACTCTGCCTCTGCCCTGATCTTACGCTGTCATTTATTAACATACTAAGGTTATTTCTGGGGTAAAGTTCTAAAAATTATGTAATTGGTTTCCATGGTGATATCAGCAGGAACATTCCATTGGTTTCCATGGTGATATCAGCAGGAACATTCCACTGGTTTCCATGGTGATATCAGCAGGAACATTCCACTGGTTTCCATGGTGATATCAGCAGGAACATTCCACTGGTTTCCATGGTGATATCAGCAGGAACATTCCACTGGTCTCCATGGTGATATCAGCAGGAGCATTCCACTGGTTTCCATGGTGATATCAGCAGGAACATTCCACTGGTTTCCATGGTAATATCAGCAGGGGCATTCCATTGGTTTCCATGGTGATATCAGCAGGAACATTCCATTGGTTTCCATGGTGATATCAGCAGGAACATTCTACTGGTTTCCATGGTGATATCAGCAGGAGCATTCCATTGGTTTCCATGGTGATATCAGCAAGAACATTCTATTGGTTTCCATGGTGATATCAGCAGGAACATTCCATGGTGATATCAGCAGGAACATTCTATTGGTTTCCATGGTGATATCAGCATGAACATTCCACTGGTTTCCATGGTGATATCAGCAGGAACATTCCATTGGTTTCCATGGTGATATCAGCAGAACCATCCCACTGGTTTCCATGGTGATATCAGCAGGAACATCCCACTGGTTTCCATGGTGATATCAGCAGGAACATCCCATTGGTTTCCATGGTGATATCAGCAGGAACATTCCATTGGTTGCCATGGTGATATCAGCAGGAACATTCTATTGGTTTCCATGGTGATATCAGCAGGAACATCCCATTGGTTTCCATGGTGATATCAGCAGGAACATTCCATTGGTTGCCATGGTGATATCAGCAGGAACATTCCATTGGCTTCCATGGTGACTGCAAACCCCGACTATTTATCAACACTAGTCCCTAAAATGTATATATCTCACATAGACAGACAAGTAGATAGATAAAGAGACAAACAGACAGACAGAGGGCCAGTTAGATAGACAGACAGATAGGTAGATAGCTAATTGCAGACAGACTAATTGATTGATAGACAGACAGAGGGCCAGTTAGATAGACAGACAGATAGGTAGATAGCTATGTACAGACAGACCAACAAACTGATTGATAGACAGACAGACATCCAGTTAGATAGACAGACAGATAGGTAGATAGCTAATTGCAGACCGACTAATTGATTGATAGACAGACAGACATAGTGGCACCTGGTAGAATACCAGCGTGCCAGCCCTATCTATTTGTAATCCTGGTTATATTTTGCCTGTGTGCTGTCTATTCACATGAACCTATACACACATAGTGCAGTCACAAACCCAGCTGGATGGCTGGACACTGTGTGTCTTGACTGTATATCGTTTTCAATGTACAAAAAAAAGCAAATGTTCTCGAGAAAAAAAAAAAAACTAAATAAACGTGGCAGTTACCCACCTGCATATATAACTGGCCCAACTTATTGTCATTTTACAGACATTAAACTCTGCAGAATCCTGAACAGGAGCTGAAGTCACACACGGCGCCTCTTGGGCACGGTCTATCCTGATCCCCTCTCTGTGTATTTATATTTTACAGCAATACCATCCCACTGACATCACTGGTCAGCTAAATCTATCCGACCCTTCTGTTAGCACTGTGGTCTGACAGAATGAAGACACTTTTCTGGCTTTGACTGGATGGTAAAAATAAGGACCAACGCATTTTACCATTTTATAACGGGTAAGGAAGCGACAAAGCACGGACAGTGGAACTGCATGGCTCCTACACATGTTTATACCTTTCCCGTGCACCATTCAGACCGAAAATATCACATATGGAAAAATTGGAAATGATGCGTTCCTTTCAGCTAGTAAATAGCCTGCCCCCCCTCCCCCACCCCCAAAAAATATATGCTATAGACAATTTTTGTAAGACTTGCCATGAGAGACGTGGAAGATAAGGACAGTAACTGAGGACTGTGATCTTTTTCTTTTTTTATTCTTTTTCTTTCCCCTATTTGAGTTGATTGTCCTGAATTAAGGGGTGCATTTGTACAGATGGGTCTATTCAATAATATATATATATATATTTTGCAACAAGAAAATAAAAATGGTAAATTATTAGTTTATGTATATGCATGCGTTGCTATATTTCTATATAAATCTAATAAACTCAATAGAAATAATAGACATTTTGACTTCGGTAAATATGCTACAAATTTGCTGGATTTCTCTAAACTGTTAAATAATTTTGTGATATGCTCATTTTTTATTGATGACCTGCTGATTTATGATGATATAATTCCTTGTATTGTATTTTATGCCTTTCTGTGCAGGATATGAGGTTTGTGATATGATTTTTTTAATTATTATCTGCTTCAGGATGAGGAAGGAAACAGGATGAAACTGTCTAAACTGCCTAATATTTCCAGGGTAAAGACATAAGAGTCTCCTCAATAAAGAGAGAATTGCAGGGAATTGAGATTTGAATTTCAAACTATAGGCCAATGTATCCAAGTTGGAAAAAATCTTTAATGAAGCTGAATGGCAGAATTATTCCAATTCAGCTTGAAATTCACGTCTCAATTCCCTGCAATTCTCTCTTTGTTGAGTAAACCATTTTAGTATGTGGTGTTAGTAGTGGGATCATTTATTTTATTATTTGTCTTTCAGTGGCCAAGGTTATCAATGGAAAAATTGGAGAGGAAGCAATTATAAAGACTATTGGGACAATCTGATATTTAAATACCAATTTGTTGTCAATTAATTAGGAGAGGTATGGTTCCCATTAGAAAAAAAAAATCATAATTTAGCAAAATATTTTACAGAGCCACACAGAAGGATGCAGAGTTTGATCCCATGGTGCATAGCTACCCTGTTAGTGTGTGTCCCACCTTTAAATCATAGTCTAACCTCTGTATCTCATGTTGGATTAATGTCTTAAAGATCTTCGCAATAAAGAGTGAATTTCAGGGAATTTCAAACTTGAGACCAAATTAGCTGAGTTGGAAAAGTTCTTCAATTGAGCGGAATGGGACCATTTCTGCTCCTTTTGCCTTAAGTTGAACATTTCTGTCTCCATTCCCTTCAATTCTTTCTTTGTTCAGTAGACCGCTTAGATTTTCCTTTGCTTTTGGGCATAGGATCAGGCCTTTGTCTCCAGGATTCAACATTTCTACCAAAGTTGTGGACATGAGGTACTCGGGGTTACACAGGACTTTAACACTAAGACTTTGCTATTAAAAAATAATTTATATTTTTAAAGAAATTTTATTTCATGGAAGAAAATACAAATGAACACAGGTCCCCTGAAGAGCTTACAAATAAGGAACATGAGATGGACCTTCTGCCCACCAATAGGAGAGACAGGGATTACCTGGGTTTAATGGTGGTGGTATGAGATATAGTGAGGGTGAGAAGCTGGGGGTCCTATGTGGCAAGGTGAGTTGTAATGTGGTCAGTGCTACAGTACTACAGAATCTGCATATTAGATAACCGAGAAAGCATATCAGTTATAGTCGCATGGTTACAAACAGGAAGAAACATGGAACTTTCCAAGTTTAGACTCAGAAACCTCAGGAATATACATTGGACATTGTAGAAGCTGGAATGTTGGGCCTCTGGGGGACTCTGTGGATGCTGGGTCCCTTGGGGGACTCTGTGGATGTTGGGTCTCTGGGGGACTCTGTGGATGTTGGGTCTCTGTGGATGTTGGGTCTCTGGGGGACTCTGTGGAAGTTGGGTCTCTGGGGGACTCTGTGGATGTTGGGTCTCTGTGGATGTTGGGTCACTGGGGGACTCTGTGGATGTTGGGTCTCTGGGGGACTCTGTGGATGTTGGGTCTCTGGGGGACTCTGTGGATGTTGGGTCTCTGGGGGACTCTGTGGATGTTGGGTCTCTGGGGGGACTCTGTGGATGTTGGGTCTCTGGGGGACTCTGTGGATGTTGGGTCTCTGGGGGACTCTGTGGATGTTGGGTCTCTGGGGGGACTCTGTGGATGTTGGGTCTCTGGGGGACTCTGTGGATGTTGGGTCTCTGGGGGACTCTGCTTGTTGGGTCTCTGGGGGACTCTGCTTGTTGGGTCTCTGGGGGACTCTGCTTGTTGGGTCTCTGGGGGACTCTGGTTGTTGGGTCTCTGGGGGACTCTGGTTGTTGGGTCTCTGGGGGACTCTGGATGTTGGGTCTCTGGGGGACTCTGCTTGTTGGGTCTCTGGGGGACTCAAGATGTTGGGTCTCTGGGGGACTCAAGATGTTGGGTCTCTGGGGGACTCAAGATGTTGGGTCTCTGGGGGACTCAAGATGTTGGGTCTCTGGGGGACTCAAGATGTTGGGTCTCTGGGGGACTCAAGATGTTGGGTCTCTGGGGGACTCTGGATGTTGGGTCTCTGGGGGACTCTGGATATTGGGTCTCTGGGGGACTCTGGATGTTGGGTCTCTGGGGGACTCAAGATGCTGGGTCTCTGGGGGACTCAAGATGTTGGGTCTCTGGGGGACTCAAGATGTTGGGTCTCTGGGGGACTCAAGATGTTGGGTCTCTGGGAGACAATGGATGTTGGGTCTCTGGGAGACAATGGATGTTGGGTCTCTGGGAGACAATGGATGTTGGGTCTCTGGGAGACAATGGATGTTGGGTCTCTGGGAGACAATGGATGTTGGGTCTCTGGGAGACAATGGATGTTGGGTCTCTGGGAGACAATGGATGTTGGGTCTCTGGGAGACAATGGATGTTGGGTCTCTGGGAGACACTGGATGTTGGGTCTCTGGGGGACTCTGGATGTTGGGTCTCTGGGGGACTCTGGATGTTGGGTCTCTGGGGGACTCTGAATGTTGGATCTCTGGGGGACTCTGGATGTTGGGTCTCTGGGGGACAATGGATGTTGGGTCTCTGGGAGACAATGGATGTTGGGTCTCTGGGAGACACTGGATGTTGTGTCTCTGGGGGACTCTGGATGTTGGGTCTCTGGGAGACACTGGATGTTGGGTCTCTGGGGGACTCTGGATGTTGGGTCTCTGGATGTTGGGTCTCTGGGGGACTCTGAATGTTGGATCTCTGGGGGACTCTGGATGTTGGGTCTCTGGGGACAATGGATGTTGGGTCTCTGGGAGACAATGGATGTTGGGTCTCTGGGAGACACTGGATGTTGTGTCTCTGGGGGACTCTGGATGTTGGGTCTCTGGGAGACACTGGATGTTGGGTCTCTGGGGGACTCTGGATGTTGGGTCTCTGGATGTTGGGTCTCTGGGGGACTCTGAATGTTGGATCTCTGGGGGACTCTGGATGTTGGGTCTCTGGGGGACTCTGGATGTTGGGTCTCTGGGGGACTCTGGTTGTTGGGTCTCTGGGGGACTCTGGATGTTGGGTCTCTGGGGGACTCTGGATGTTGGGTCTCTGGGGGACTCTGGATGTTGGGTCTCTGGGGGACTCTGGATGTTGGGTCTCTGGATGTTGGATGTCTGGGGGACACTATGGATGTTGGATGAATCTCCGGGTGACTCTGTGGATGTTGGGTCTCTTGTTATATAAAAGGTTATGTAAAGTGGTGGAAAATAAATGAAAAAGTGTAATCTGGATCAGTTGGACACATGGATAATGAGTAATGTCATTCAGGTTAACTCTATAAAGGTCAACTGATTGATTGCATTGTGATGTATCCTAGCACCATTTGGTTATAGAAGGGTTACAAGTGTCATCATGATTATTTACTTATATTTCATGTTCATCTTAAATGGTATTAACCTGATATGTGCATTTTGTCTAAGGGGTCCATTAACAGGTCATTATCACTAGTACACCTATTAATGGACTGACCCATAATCATGTCACTAGTGCACTTATTAATGGACTGACCCATAATCATGTAACTAGTGCACCTATTAATGAACTGACCCATAATCATGTAACTAGTGCACCTATTAATGGACTGACCAATAATCATGTCACTAGTACACCTATTAATGGACTGACCCATAATCATGTCACTAGTACACCTATTAATGGACTGACCCATAATCATGTCACTAGTACACCTATTAATGGACTGACCCATAATCATGTCACTAGTGCACCTATTAATGGACTGACCCATAATCATGTCACTAGTACACCTATTAATGTAATGGACCGACCCATAGACATGACATTGTTATTAGTACACTGTGGTTGTATGAAGGACCGACCAATAAACATGACATTGTTATTAGTACACTGTGGTCCTAGGAAGGACCGACCCATAAACATGACATTGTTATTAGTACACTGTGGTCCTAGGAAGGACCGACCCATAAACATGATATTGTTATTAGTACACTGTGGTCCTAGGAAGGACCGACCCATAGACATGACATTGTTATTGGTACACTGTGGTCCTAGGAAGGACCGACCCATAGACATGACATTGTTATTGGTACACTGTGGTCGTAGGAAGGACCGACCCATAGACATGATATTGTTATTAGTACACTGTGGTCGTAGGAAGGACCGACCCATAAACATGACATTGTTATTAGTACACTGTGGTCCTAGGAAGGACCGACCCATAAACATGATATTGTTATTAGTACACTGTTGTCGTAGGAAGGACCGACCCATAAACATGACATTGTTATTAGTACACTGTGGTCCTAGGAAGGACCGACCCATAAACATGACATTGTTATTAGTACACTGTGGTCCTAGGAAGGACTGACCCATAGACATGATATTGTTATTAGTACACTGTGGTCGTAGGAAGGACTGACCCATAAACATGACATTGTTATTGGTACACTGTGGTCGTAGGAAGGACCGACCCATAGACATGATATTGTTATTAGTACACTGTGGTCGTAGGAAGGACTGACCCATAGACATGATATTGTTATTAGTACACTGTGGTCGTAGGAAGGACTGACCCATAAACATGACATTGTTATTAGTACACTGTGGTCGTAGGAAGGACCGACCCATAAACATGACATTGTTATTGGTACACTGTGGTCCTAGGAAGGACCGACCCATAAACATGATATTGTTATTAGTACACTGTGGTCCTAGGAAGGACCGACCCATAAACATGACATTGTTATTAGTACACTGTGGTCCTAGGAAGGACCGACCCATAAACATGATATTGTTATTAGTACACTGTGGTCGTAGGAAGGACCGACCCATAGACATGACATTTTTATTAGTACACTGTGGTCGTAGGAAGGACCGACCCATAGACATGATATTGTTATTAGTACACTGTGGTCGTAGGAATGACCGACCCATAAACATGACATTGTTATTAGTACACTGTGGTCCTAGGAAGGACCGACCCATAAACATGACATTGTTATTGGTACACTGTGGTCATAGGAAGGACCGACCCATAGACATGATATTGTTATTAGTACACTGTGGTCCTAGGAAGGACCGACCCATAGACATGACATTGTTATTAGTACACTGTGGTCGTAGGAAGGACCGACCCATAAACATGACATTGTTATTGGTACACTGTGGTCCTAGGAAGGACCGACCCATAAACATGATATTGTTATTAGTACACTGTGGTCCTAGGAAGGACCGACCCATAAACATGACATTGTTATTAGTACACTGTGGTCCTAGGAAGGACCGACCCATAAACATGATATTGTTATTAGTACACTGTGGTCGTAGGAAGGACCGACCCATAGACATGACATTTTTATTAGTACACTGTGGTCGTAGGAAGGACCGACCCATAGACATGATATTGTTATTAGTACACTGTGGTCGTAGGAATGACCGACCCATAAACATGACATTGTTATTAGTACACTGTGGTCCTAGGAAGGACCGACCCATAAACATGACATTGTTATTGGTACACTGTGGTCATAGGAAGGACCGACCCATAGACATGATATTGTTATTAGTACACTGTGGTCCTAGGAAGGACCGACCCATAGACATGACATTGTTATTAGTACACTGTGGTCCTAGGAAGGACCGACCCATAAACATGATATTGTTATTAGTACACTGTGGTCGTAGGAAGGACTGACCCATAAACATGACATTGTTATTGGTACACTGTGGTCGTAGGAAGGACCGACCCATAAACATGACATTGTTTTTGGTACACTCTGCTCCTAGGAAGGACCGACCCATAAACATGATATTGTTATTAGTACACTGTGGTCGTAGGAAGGACCGACCCATAGACATGACATTATTATTAGTACACTGTGGTCGTAGGAAGGACCGACCCACAGACATGATATTGTTATTAGTACACTGTGGTCGTAGGAAGGACCGACCCATAGACATGATATTGTTATTAGTACACTGTGGTCGTAGGAAGGACCGACCCATAGACATGACATTGTTATTAGTACACTGTGGTCGTAGGAAGGACCGACCCATAGACATGACATTGTTATTAGTACACTGTGGTCCTAGGAAGGACCGACCCATAAACATGACATTGTTATTGGTACACTGTGGTCCTAGGAAGGACCGACCCATAGACATGACATTGTTATTAGTACACCCTAGCCGTAAGAGTGAATAAGCCCTTATATATTTTATTTAATCTGTAAAAAAAATTGTCTTGCCTATTTTAAGAATGTTATTCTGATACACTATACCCTCATTACTGTGCAATCAATACACATCATTTTACATTGTAGCTTTGAACACACTGCTTTGGAGTAACAGGGATTATGTTGTATTACACGTGAACTCATCTATAGTACTATAGAGTACTATGAAATGCCACTGACTTAATCTTCCGCAAGTGTGACTAATTTTATACATATTCCAGACATATATGAAGAATAAATGGGGCTGTTTCTTGTTAATATAATGTATAGTCTGTAAATAAAAAAATTTAAGGTAACATATTATAGTGTGTTTATTTATAGAATATGAATTATTTTAGTTTGTTTTCCAACATACACCAGATAAATGTAAAAGAAACAAATAAACAAAATACCCATTTTTGGATTATTGTATTATATGATGTTTTGTTTTTAATTAAATTGTTTTTTTTAACTGTTTATTTGTTATATTTTTTTTTTTACAAACAAAATTAAAATTAAAAAATTAAAAATTAAAAGTAAAGCAGTAAGGAGATTGTGACCCCGTATTTCCGTTAATAAGCTTGGCACTCCCAGGGGGCTGTGCATCCGATAAGACACATGGGGCAGCTGCCATTTTTTCTTGGGCCTTTGCAATATAGGGGGTGTGGTTAAATGTTAGCCCTTTCCAGCTATGTCCCACCCCCTATAACCTTTCCTGTCTTTACAGTGTTATTTGGATGGGTGGTATTCTGTGGTTTAGTGGTCTCGGGGTCTTATATGGCGCACATTGGTGAAGCATTTCCTATAATCACGCTCTCGTCCTTTCTGTACACCCGTGGCCTGTGGGAGTGTCTGATTAGCGCGTGTTTGTAACAGACAAGCAAGGAGCCTATGGCAAAGCAGACGGCAATGCTGCTCACAAACAGCGAGATACCAATCAGCATGAAATACAGATATTCAACGGGTGTCAAGGAGTCCCGGCAGCGGCGGAAGGATTCTGGTTTCAAGTGCATGATGGGAAACTGGCGGAGGGATTTGGGGTTCTCACACATGATGCGGTTCTTTTCTGACAAAAAATATATATATATATAAATATTAATGTCATTTGTGTTCATTAACTAACGTCACGTGGTATAACTGAAGATACAACAGAACATAAACTGTATTAAACATCCTGTATGGTGAAGATAATCTATACATTGCACCCGCAGAATTCCATGGATCAAGGGATGAATGTGTTTTACAGGTGTCTGTGGTGTCTCATAGTTATGACATCACCTTGTGGCCTGATATGCAAATTAATTCATTTTCAATGGGCAGTGTGTAATTTGCATATCAGGCCACAAGGTGATGTCATAGACAGACGCCCCAGGCACACCATAACAGTGTGTGTCTTTTAATCTATGCCTTTTCTGCAACTCTGCTAACTCAACGTATAGATTATTTGCTATTGTCACGGTAAAAGCAATGTTTAGGTGACAGAGCCCATTTACTGCAACCCATGGCGCTGGTGAAAGGAAATCTGTAGAAATCCAGTGTCTTCTTTGGATATATGTTTCAGTATTTAAGAAGATAGTTTAGAAGAAAAGACAACACATAGCGCCTCACAACACAGACGCACATAACAGACTGGCAGCTCCCAAACGCTGCCATAAGCACCAAAATAACATGTTATTAAACCCAGAATCCAGATACAGATCGGGTGCCATCCTCAACCCCCAAAGAGGCCACAACATGTGTAGAACAGGATCTGACAGTTATAAATTCTATCACATCTTACCTGTGTCTCTGTGAGTGTATATACTTACTATATGGATGATTGACTTCTGACATATTACACTATATTTTTCATTTTTATATGTTTTTTTGCAGATGTAACACTGCGCTGTCCCATGGGGGAGTGCTGGGGATTGGGGTGTGTGGGGAACACATTATTATACTATATTACGTGTGCCACTTATATTGCAGACTGGTAAAAGGGAATCTGTCCCAGGAACAGAGCACGTTACATGAATAAAACCCACATCTTTATAAAGAGCTTCAATTTATCAAGAATGAGGCCTCTGTATTACAAGTCTCCTGAGAGGTTCGCAAGTCCTAAACTGCCACATTGTAGAGTGATAATCCCACAAATGAGCCAAAATCCCCACCCTGTCTCTCCTAGAAATGTCTGCTGACAAACAAAAATAAGCCCACCGAAAAAACCCCCCAGCCTTGTCTGATACCATCAAACACTACTACAACATTAATACTATTCCCCAAATACCACCAGTCCCACCGACACCTCCTTTATCCATCTGGATAAACATCTCTATAACATGTCTTACCTTTCATTTTTGGTTCATTTTCCATCACCCAAGACACCAGATGTTTGATCTGACAGGTACACAGCCATGGATTCCCATCCAGTCTCAGGGCCAGGAGGGACGAGACACTGTTTAATAAGTCCACACTTAGTCCACCCAACTGGTTGTTATATAATTCCAGAGTTTGCAAGCCTGCTAGAGGTGGCAGCATATTTGCAGGTATATGGGAAATCTGGTTATTTCCCAGGTTCAAGGCCGTGAGCCCAGTCAGAGAAGCAAAAAGCTCAGCTTTGATGTGAGTGAGCCGGTTACTGCTCAGATCCAAGAAGCTGAGGTTGTGGAGACCGTAGAAGGCTTGGCTATGGATGTCCAAGATGAGGTTATGTTGAAGATCCAAGTGTTTCACTTCGTGATATTTGTAAAAAGCCAAGGATTGCAAGCTGGAGATCTTATTGTGAGCTAGTACTATGGAGTGGAGATCTTCACCCAGATCTTCTGGCATAAAATAAAACTGTTTGTTGGCACAATTCACCTGTCCACATGTACATAAACACACATCAGGACAGGCAGAGATCTGCATGCTCCGCAAGATCATAACCAACAAGGATACACTGGGCCTCCTGCAATCCTGCATGTCTCACGGGAGAAATAACCAAAATACAAAAGCCAAACACCATCCGTCCACTGACCCATGGCCCAACATAAACCAGGTTTTCATGAGACCAAACAGGATGCTGGATTTTTGGCAACTATTCCCAAACTCGGTGTTTTCCTAAGCCCAAGTTCCTTCAGATGAAACGTACTCTAAAACTATTTCTTAACCAAACAACACGTCACCTGAGCAAGGTAAATATTAGCAAGGATTAATCAGGAGTTACACGGCTGGTGTTTTTCCTCTTTGTTCTCCAACCCACAGAATAAAGAACAGACATTGAGTTCACATTAATTACTGACAAAATCTCTTTACGAAGGTGAATATAGCGCCGTAGGCTGCGTTAAGAAATGCCATGTATAACTTCTGCGCCGTCCAGATTCCTTCACTTGTTCACGATTTGATTTCTCCCACATTCACATACAGCAAATCTGTAATGTCAGTACTAACAAACCCGCACAATCTGTAATGTCAGTATTAACAAACCCGCACAATCTGTAATGTCAGTACTAACAAACCCGCACAATCTGTAATGTCAGTACTAACAAACCCGCACAATCTGTAATGTCAGTACTAACAAACCCGCACAATCTGTAATGTCAGTACTAACAAACTCGCACAATCTGTAATGTCAGTATTAACAAACCCGCCCAATCTGTAATGTCAGTATTAACAAACCCGCCCAATCTGTAATGTCAGTATTAATAAACCCGCCCAATCTGTAATGTCAGTATTAATAAACCCGCCCAATCTGTAATGTCAGTACTAACAAACCCGCCCAATCTGTAATGTCAGTACTAACAAACCCGCACAATCTGTAATGTCAGTTTTAACAAACCCGCCCAATCTGTAATGTCAGTATTAATAAACCCGCCCAATCTGTAATGTCAGTATTAATAAACCCGCACAATCTGTAATGTCAGTATTAACAAACCCGCACAATCTGTAATGTCAGTATTAACAAACCCGCACAATCTGTAATGTCAGTATTAATAAACCCGCACAATCTGTAATGTCAGTATTAATAAACCTGCACAATCTGTTATGTCAGTATTAATAAACCTGCACAATCTGTAATGTCAGTATTAATAAACCTGCACAATCTGTAATGTCAGTACTAATAAACCTGCAGGAGATGTTACACCTAGGGTTGCCACCCGGCAGACCGGTAAAATCTTGGCATCAGGCCAATGTTAAGTCTATGGAGACAGTACCAAGGCCGGTATGTTTTTGAAGAAAAGCTGGCAACACTAGTGACACCCGATTCTAAACGGATTCATTCCACTGCTGATTGTCTAAGTGGGTTATTTTGATGAATGTTATCATGGAAAAACAAAGAAATATTTACACAGTGAGAAAAGAATGTTTTGTGTACATTTTAGCTTGTGTTGCTGTTGGATGTTATCTTATATCTTCAGTCCTTCTTTACACATGTCACTACTTGTACCATGTCTGAAGGACAGCTCAGATACTTGGCCTAAAGTTTGAAATTCCCATCTCAATTCCCAGCAAATTTATCATATCTGAATAGACCCTTCCATAGCTGAATAGACCCTTCCATATCCGAATAGACCCTTCCATATCCGAATAGACCCTTCTATAGCTGAATAGACCCTTCCATAGCTGAATAGACCCTTCCATAGCTGAATAGACCCTTGCATATCTGAATAGACCCTTCCATAGCTGAATAGACCCTTCCATAGCTGAATAGACCCTTGCATATCTGAATAGACCCTTCCATAGCTGAATAGACCCTTCCATATCCGAATAGACCCTTCCATATCCGAATAGACCCTTCTATAGCTGAATAGACCCTTCCATAGCTGAATAGACCCTTGCATATCTGAATAGACCCTTCCATAGCTGAATAGACCCTTCCATATCCGAATAGACCCTTCCATAGCTGAATAGACCCTTCCATATCCGAATAGACTCTTCCATAGCTGAATAGACCCTTCCATATCCGAATAGACCCTTCCATAGCTGAATAGACCCTTCCATAGCTGAATAGACCCTTCCATATCCGAATAGACCCTTCCATAGCTGAATAGACCCTTCCATAGCTGAATAGACCATTCCATATCCGAATAGACCCTTCCATAGCTGAATAGACCCTTCCATAGCTGAATAGACCCTTCCATAGCTGAATAGACCCTTCCATATCCGAATAGACCCTTCCATAGCTGAATAGACCCTTCCATATCCGAATAGACTCTTCCATAGCTGAATAGACCCTTCCATAGCTGAATAGACCCTTCCATAGCTGAATAGACCCTTCCATATCCGAATAGACCCTTCCATAGCTGAATAGACCCTTCCATATCCGAATAGACCCTTCCATAGCTGAATAGACCCTTCCATAGCTGAATAGACCCTTCCATATCCGAATAGACCCTTCCATAACTGAATAGACCCTTTCCATAGCTGAATAGACCCTTCCATATCTGAATAGACCCTTCCATATCCGAATAGACCCTTCCATATCCGTATAGACCCTTCCATAGCTGAATAGACCCTTTCCATAGCTGAATAGACCCTTCCATAGCTGAATAGACCCTTCCATAGCTGAATAGACCCTTCCAAATCTGAATAGACCCTTCCATAGCTGAATAGAGCCTTCCATAGCTGAATAGACCCTTCCATAGCTGAATAGACCCTTTCCATAGCTGAATAGACCCTTCCATATCCGAATAGACCCTTCCATAGCTGAATAGACCCTTCCAAAGCTGAATAGACCCTTCCATAGCTGAATAGACCCTTCCATATCCGAATAGACCCTTCCATATCCGAATAGACCCTTCCATATCCGAATAGACCCTTCCATAGCTGAATAGACCCTTTCCATAGCTGAATAGACCCTTCCATATCTGAATAGACCCTTCCATATCCGAATAGACCCTTTCATAGCTGAATAGACCCTTTCCATAGCTGAATAGACCCTTCCATATCCGAATAGACCCTTCCATATCCGAATACACCCTTCCATAGCTGAATAGACCCTTCCATATCCGAATAGACCCTTCTATAGCTGAATAGACCCTTTCCATAGCTGAATAGACCCTTTCCATAGCTGAATAGACCCTTTCCATAGCTGAATAGACCCTTCCATAGCTGAATAGACCCTTCCATATCTGAATAGACCCTTCCATAGCTGAATAGACCCTTCCATATCCGAATAGACCCTTCCATAGCTGAATAGACCCTTCCATAGCTGAACAGACCCTTCCATAGCTGAATAGACCCTTCCATATCCGAATAGACCCTTCCATATCCGAATACACCCTTCCATAGCTGAATAGACCCTTCCATATCCGAATAGACCCTTCTATAGCTGAATAGACCCTTTCCATAGCTGAATAGACCCTTCCAAAGCTGAATAGACCCTTCCATAGCTGAATAGACCCTTTCCATAGCTGAATAGACCCTTTCCATAGCTGAATAGACCCTTCCATAGCTGAATAGACCCTTCCATATCTGAATAGACCCTTCCATAGCTGAATAGACCCTTCCATATCCGAATAGACCCTTCCATAGCTGAATAGACCCTTCCATAGCTGAACAGACCCTTCCATAGCTGAATAGACCCTTCCATAGCTGAATAGACAATTCCTGGTGGCCATGTTGAGTATAGGTTAAACACTGCTTTGTTGCTCATATATAGATTTATTTAGTACATTTCAATGGGTGTTTTAATTATCCAAGAAAGGTTATGACATAAAACATTGTCAGTTATATTTCCAGTATTTGGAATCGTTTTCGGTGACCTCCTGCAGGCTTCATTCCTTGTACACGTTATACAGTATCAGCATTAACACTGATCAGTGCCAGAGGGAAGGGAATTAATCAGGGAACATGTAAGAGCAGGAGAGCTGCCGCAGACATGTTAATATAGCTGGGGAGCGAGTATCTCCATGTGTACAGCTGGAGTATACCATCAGCTTCCCCACTCCGATCAAATGAACCCAAACCGGATCCAGGGACCTAAGCACACCGTCTAATAACCAGAATTATAACATAAGAGAAACATGCAACTCAAATACTATGTTTCTAAGAAGATAAATAAATGTTTCTTCAAGCTGAGCTAGACGCTGGATATTGGGGATGATCCCCCAACGCAGCGTTCGGAGACTTCCAATGGTCTCCTGTTTAACCATTAATTAATCAGAATAAAGATCGGACATAGAGCTTTATGCACGGAAGAGGAAATTGACAAGTGAATTACAAATATAAGTTAATGAGAGGATTTTCTCACCTCTGCTGCTTCACCTTAACTTTGTACTTTACTTGTCAATTCCCTCTTTTTCCAGGAATAAATCCTACAGGCGTCATATGATTAAGGGACAAAACCGGTGTCCTGCGGTGAGTGCCACGGCGCAGGCTGCATTCAGGGTGTCAGTGTGACGATGATCACGGTGCTGTGTAGCTGTACAGTATGTTCCTGGAGGCCTGTCCGGGCTCCACATCCTCGTCTGACAGCTGAGACAGGAATCGCTGCACCTTAGACTCCATGACAGACACCAAGGCAATCTCTTCCCGGGGTAAAACTCCGAAACCCCCAGCTAAATAACACAGACAGCCATCATTCAACTGATTACATGCTCATCAATGTCTCTGAAACATCAGGAGGTATTACTGGATAGAGAGGGTAGTGGATGTATGGAATAGTCTTCCAGTAGAAGTGGTAGAGGTTAATACAATGAAGCAGTTTAAGCATGCGTGGGATAGGTATAAGGCTATCCTAGATCTAAGATAAGGCCAGGGACTAATGAAAGTATTACATTACTGAGAGGGTAGTGGATGCATGGAATAGTCTTCCAGGAGAAGTGGTAGAGGTTAATACAGTGAAGGAGTTTAAGCATGCATGGGATAGGTATAAGGCTCTCCTAGATATAAGCTAATGCCAGGGACTAATGAAAAGTATTACATTACTGAGAGGGTAGTGGACGCATGGAATAGTCTTCCAGTAGAAGTGGTAGAGGTTAATACAGTGAAGGAGTTTAAGCATGCATGGGATAGGTATAAGGCTATCCTAGACATAAGATAAGGCCAGGGACTAATGAAAGTATTACTTTACTGAGAGGGTAGTGGATGTATGGCATAGTCTTCCAGTAGAAGTGGTAGAGGTTAATACAGTGAAGGAGTTTAAGCATGCATGGGATAGGTATAAGGCTATCCTAGATATAAGATAAGGTCAGGGACTAATGAAAGTATTACATTACTGAGAGGGTAGTGGATGTATGGAATAGTCTTCCAGTAGAAGTGGTAGAGGTTAATACAGTGAAGGAGTTTAAGCATGCATGGGATAGGTATAAGGCGATCCTAGATATAAGATAAGGCCAGGGACTAATGAAAGTATTACATTACTGAGAGGGTAGTGGATGTATGGAATAGTCTTCCAGTAGAAGTGGTAGAGGTTAATACAGTGAGGGAGTTTAAGCATGCATGGGATAGGTATAAGGCTATCCTAGATATAAGATAAGGCCAGGGACTAATGAAAGTATTACTTTACTGAGAGGGTAGTTGATGTATGGAATAGTCTTCCAGTAGAAGTGGTAGAGGTTAATACAGTGAGGGAGTTTAAGCATGCATGGGATAGGTATAAGGCTATCCTAGATATAAGATAAGGCCAGGGACTAATGATAGTATTACATTACTGAGAGGGTAGTGGATGTATGGTATAGTCTTCCAGTAGAAGTGGTAGAGGTTAATACAGTGAAGGAGTTTAAGCATGCATGGGATAGGTATAAGGCTATCCTAGATATAAGATAAGGCCAGGGACTAATGAAAGTATTACATTACTGGGAGGGTAGTGGATGTATGGAATAGTCTTCCAGTAGAAGTGGTAGAGGTTAATACAGTGAAGGAGTTTAAGCATGCATGGGATAGGTATAAGGCTATCCTAGATATAAGATAAGGCCAGGGACTAATGAAAGTATTCCGATATTGGGCAGATTAGATGGCTGAATGGTTCGTATCTGCCGGTGACACAGTCTATATGTACAAAGGAGATTATGGAACAAAGCTTGCACTTTGATTCATACCCTGCAGTGTGTGCTAAAGAGCTTGCAATCCGCTAGCTGTTCCCTGGGTGAGTGCATGCTGTAAGCCCATTTATGATGGGAATAGCATAACCATCAGAGCCCGGGGCCCCATCAGCACTGAAGCGAAGGTGCACAGAGACAATACAGTATACACATAACCTTACCGGGGCAGACTGGGACACACTTCAAGCAATCAGCCGACCATCTTTGTCTGAGGCAGAAATCTATACACTCTGTGACAGGGATGTTACACACTGCAAACAAAGGGATGTGAAACCCTTATTATGGCAGGCGGCCATTATATGTACAGCAGGAAGCCATTATATGTACAGCAGGCGGCCATTATATGTACAGCAGGCGGCCATTATATGTACAGCAGGCGGCCATTATATGTACAGCAGGCGGCCATTATATGTACAGCAGGAAGCCATTATATGTACAGCAGGCGGCCATTATATGTACAGCAGGCGGCCATTATATGTACAGCAGGAAGCCATTATATGTACAGCAGGCGGCCATTATATGTACAGCAGGCGGCCATTATATGTACAGCAGGAAGCCATTATATGTACAGCAGGAAGCCATTATATGTACAGCAGGCGGCCATTATATGTACAGCAGGAAGCCATTATATATACAGCAGGCGGCCATTATATGTACAGCAGGAAGCCATTATATGTACAGCAGGCGGCCATTATATGTACAGCAGGCGGCCATTATATGTACAGCAGGCGGCCATTATATGTACAGCAGGAAGCCATTATATGTACAGCAGGAAGCCATTATATGTACAGCAGGCGGCCATTATATGTACAGCAGGAAGCCATTATATATACAGCAGGCGGCCATTATATGTACAGCAGGAAGCCATTATATGTACAGCAGGCGGCCATTATATGTACAGCAGGCGGCCATTATATGTACAGCAGGCGGCCATTATATGTACAGCAGGAAGCCATTATATATACAGCAGGAAGCCATTATATGTACAGCAGGAGGCCATTATATGTACAGCAGGCGGCCATTATATGTACAGCAGGAGGCCATTATATGTACAGCAGGAAGCCATTATATGTACAGCAGGCGGCCATTATATGTACAGCAGGAAGCCATTATATGTACAGCAGGAGGCCATTATATGTACAGCAGGCGGCCATTATATATACAGCAGGAGGCCATTATATGTACAGCAGGAAGCCATTATATGTACAGCAGGAGGCCATTATATGTACAGCAGGCGGCCATTATATATACAGCAGGAGGCCATTATATGTACAGCAGGAAGCCATTATATGTACAGCAGGCGGCCATTATATGTACAGCAGGAAGCCATTATATGTACAGCAGGCGGCCATTACATGTACAGCAGGCGGCCATTATATGTACAGCAGGCGGCCATTATATGTACAGCAGGCGGCCATTATATGTACAGCAGGAGGCCATTATATGTACAGCAGGCGGCCATTATATGTACAGCAGGAGGCCATTATATGTACAGCAGGCGGCCATTATATGTACAGCAGGAGGCCATTATATGTACAGCAGGCGGCCATTATATATACAGCAGGCGGCCATTATATGTACAGCAGGAAGCCATTATATGTACAGCAGGCGGCCATTATATGTACAGCAGGCGGCCATTATATGTACAGCAGGCGGCCATTATATGTACAGCAGGAGGCCATTATATGTACAGCAGGCGGCCATTATATGTACAGCAGGCGGCCATTATATGTACAGCAGGCGGCCATTATATGTACAGCAGGAAGCCATTATATGTACAGCAGGAAGCCATTATATGTACAGCAGGCGGCCATTATATGTACAGCAGGCGGCCATTATATGTACAGCAGGCGGCCATTATATGTACAGCAGGAAGCCATTATATGTACAGCAGGCGGCCATTATATGTACAGCAGGCGGCCATTATATGTACAGCAGGCGGCCATTATATGTACAGCAGGCGGCCATTATATGTACAGCAGGAAGCCATTATATGTACAGCAGGAAGCCATTATATGTACAGCAGGCGGCCATTATATGTACAGCAGGAAGCCATTATATATACAGCAGGCGGCCATTATATATACAGCAGGCGGCCATTATATATACAGCAGGCGGCCATTATATGTACAGCAGGCGGCCATTATATGTACAGCAGGCGGCCATTATATGTACAGCAGGAAGCCATTATATGTACAGCAGGAGGCCATTATATGTACAGCAGGCGGCCATTATATGTACAGCAGGCGGCCATTATATGTACAGCAGGCGGCCATTATATGTACAGCAGGCGGCCATTATATGTACAGCAGGCGGCCATTATATGTACAGCAGGCGGCCATTATATGTACAGCAGGCGGCCATTATATGTACAGCAGGCGACCATTATATGTACAGCAGGCGGCCATTATATGTACAGCAGGAAGCCATTATATGTACAGCAGGAAGCCATTATATGTACAGCAGGCGGCCATTATATGTACAGCAGGAAGCCATTATATGTACAGCAGGAGGCCATTATATGTACAGCAGGAAGCCATTATATGTACAGCAGGAAGCCATTATATGTACAGCAGGCGACCATTATATGTACAGCAGGCGGCCATTATATGTACAGCAGGCGGCCATTATATGTACAGCAGGAAGCCATTATATGTACAGCAGGAGGCCATTATATGTACAGCAGGCGGCCATTATATGTACAGCAGGCGGCCATTATATGTACAGCAGGCGGCCATTATATGTACAGCAGGAGGCCATTATATGTACAGCAGGCGGCCATTATATGTACAGCAGGCGGCCATTATATGTACAGCAGGCGGCCATTATATGTACAGCAGGCGGCCATTATATGTACAGCAGGCGGCCATTATATGTACAGCAGGCGGCCATTATAAAGGGACTGAGCAAGCTATACAAAGCAATACTGGAATTCTCTGCTAGTGTCACATGACCTGGATTTAATGGAGCCCGGAGAAAATAGAAAAGGGGGATTGATAACACTTCTTAAAATGTTACTAATAAACTGAAGTAATAATAAAATGAAGGACATTTTTATAGTGAAGTGATAATTATTTTGTTACATTATAAGGGGAGGAGTCTGAGTGCGTCATGTCGGTAGAGGCGTGGCCTGTACACCAACGTAAAACATGCTCTCCATCTGCTTCCCCTTTACAGGGGATCAAAGTCTACAAAATGCATAACACAGACTGACTAATGCTCACAGACACAGCTATGCTTTCCCTAGCCGGTCACAAGGTGAGGATGGCAGTGGAGCGGGAAGATGGCCGTAGGACTTACCTACACCCAGCGACGTGGCGATGGAGCCATTGCAGTCACAGGAGGGGGTCTCGGTGGGTTTGGTGGGCAGCGTGCATTCCTTGCCACTAACCCCATAAGCACAGACTGCAAGGTGACAAGATATAGTGCATTCATCATGAAAGAGGGAATTGAGAAGGTAATTGCAAACTTAAGGCCAGAGTAACAGAGTTTGATATATTGCTGCATTACAAGCGTTATATTAATGATCAGATCTCGCTCACAGTTACTCTAATAATCTATTAGTTTTCATGTTATTGTCAGTAACGTATTCTGATTGGCTGCGTGATAATTCCCAGCATGCCCTAGGCCTCCCCTTCCTGATTGGTTGCGTTATAATTCCCAGCATGCACGTTACTATACTGTAAACCGGTCTCACCACTGGGGATGTAAGCGGTGGTATTAGCGTGGCTCTCCAGCGCCGCACTAGTGGTCACCAGATAGTACTGCGTCTCATTTCTAATGATGCCGTGACACAGGCTTCCATGCTGCAGACAGGCCTCCTTAGCTGCTGTCAGGTTCTTCTCCATAGGGAAGATGGTGGAGAGATCTCCGGGCAAGCCGCGTGCTGGCATCTCATCAAACCATTCTGTATCTGTGGCACGGCGAGAATCAAACGTTATATATTACAGATACCGACTGCATCTGTAATACACGCTGCATCTCCATCAGCACACGCACTGTGCGCACTCACCCACGCGGAGCGCACTCACCCTCATGGAACACACTCACCCTCGTGGAACACACTCACAGAGCGCACTCACCCTCGTGGAGCACACTCACAGAGCGCACTCACCCTCATGGAACACACTCACAAAGCGCACTCACCCACACGGAGCACACTCACAGAGCGCACTCACCCACGCGGAGCACACTCACAGAGCGCACTCACCCACGCGGAGCACACTCACAGAGCGCACTCACCCACGCGGAGCACACTCACAGAGCGCACTCACCCACGCGGAGCGCACTCACCCACGCGGAGCACACTCACCCTCGCTGCATTTACAAATAAATGACTTTCTCTGGTAGCAGTTTGCGTCAGAGAGCAGGCGCAATGCTGTGTTGATTTGGACGCAGTCTTTGTGGCCCCCGTCCGCCATGTCATCTTTCAAAGACCTAAAGCAGGAAAATAAACAACTTTACCAGCAAAACAGATTGAACCCTTCAGTTTCCAGAGATTCCATACAAAATAAACCAACCTTTATCCATGAAAGAGAAATAAATGAATGAATGAATGAATAAATGAATGAATGAATAAATGAATGAATAAATGAATGAATGAATAAATAAATGAATGAATAAATGAATGAATGAATAAATGAATGAATGAATGAATGAATAAATAAATGAATGAATGAATAAATGAATAAATAAATAAATGAATGAATGAATGAATTAATAAATGAATGAATAAATGAATGAATAAATTAATAAATTAATGAATGAATGAATAAATGAATGAATGAATAAATTAATAAATGAATGAATGAATGAATAAATGAATGAATAAATGAATGAATGAATGAACAAAAAATGAATGAATGAATAAATGAATGAATGAATAAATAAATAAATGAATGAATGAATTAATAAATGAATGAATAAATGAATGAATAAATTAATAAATGAATGAATAAATGAATGAATAAATTAATAAATTAATGAATGAATGAATAAATGAATGAATGAATAAATTAATGAATGAATGAATAAATGAATGAATAAATGAATGAATGAATAAATGAATGAATAAATGAATGAATGAATGCCATGAGAGAGTTTGAAATAAAGCTGAAAGGGGGAATTTCTCCAATTCGGCTACTTTGGCCTTCCGTTTGCACTTCCCTCTCCCATGGATAAAGCCCTCGGTGTCTGTATTGTGTTTGTTTGCAGTGTTTTCACCCTGCCATTTCAGGTTTGGGGAGTGGATCTAGATATTCCTGTTTGTGGAGGAATTTGTAAAGAACGTTCACATAATAGACAATGTACAATGGGTTGAAGTCCCAGGTTTGGCACGGCTAGAAGGTCCGGGGGGGGCGGCGGGGGGGGGGGATCTCTAACCCAGCCTGTTACATAATTACACTGGTCCAAGTCTGACACATAATACTGTCAGTGCCATAGGAGAAGGTCTGCTGCCCCCTACAGGTCACTGTACAGACTGAGTTCAAATGCACGCACATCTTATTTAATTCATAAAGTCATGTCATATTTTGTAGCACTGTACAGGTGGGGTGCGGGGGGGTGTGAGTGTGGGGGGCGGGGGACAAAATGATCAAAGAACAAGGGAAGCATCAAAGTTGAGACTTGAATAAAAGGGATTGGGGTGCCTGCAAAATGCGTTTACAATATTATAAGCACATACAGAGCATAGGTTAAAATTCGTGGTGTAGGAAGGTTGATACATCGTATCCACAGATAAATTCAAGATGGAAAAGCACTGCCCTGATCATCCCGCCGTGTTCTGATTGGTTCAGGATAAAGCTGGTCCTCGGGGTCACAATGTTACTCACTGCGCCACATCGGGACTGATCTCTTCCCCTGTTGTCCAAACAAACACGGACTCCAGATCCTGGTCATTGAGTCCGGTCCACACAGATCCCTGAAACATTGAGGAGAGAGCGTCCTGCAGGAGGGGGCAGTGATATTAGGGCTGGGCGCCATGCTGTGCGCCATGCTGTGTGCCATGCTGTGCGCCATGCTGTGCGCCATGCTGGGCGCCATGCTGGGCGCCATGCTGTGTGCCATGCTGTCCGCCATGCTGTGTGCCATGCTGTGCGCCATGCTGTGCGCCATGCTGTCCGCCATGCTGTCCGCCATGCTGGGCGCCATGCTGTGCGCCATGCTGAGGCCGGTGGGGGTTATGGTCACCTTTTCGTCGGCGGATGTGATGTACAGGAGCCGCGAGTCTTTATAACTGTTACAGATCAGTTGGGCGTCCCACCACGTCAGCAGCATCTCTGGGTCGTGGAAATAGCAGCTCCCTCGCCAGTGCCGCCATCTCTGATCCACAGCACAGCGACTTAGCAAACCTTAACGAGAAACAGCGACAATGTGACCATATCGTCTACCGACAACAAATAAACATCTCAAATAACTGGGAGTCATAATTTCAGAGACTATAAAAGGTAGGTAGGCAATGCTGGCAAAATGCTTGGTTATATAGGGAGAAGTATTAGCAGTAGGAAGAGGGAAGTGCTCATACCATTGTACAGAGCGCTGGTGAGACCTAACTTGGAGTATTGTACAGAGCGCTGGTGAGACCTCACTTGGAGTATTGTACAGAGCACTGGTGAGACCTCACTTGGAGTATTGTACAGAGCGCTGGTGAGACCTCACTTGGAGTATTGTACAGAGCACTGGTGAGACCTCACTTGGAGTATTGTACAGAGCGCTGGTGAGACCTCACTTGAAGTATTATACAGAGCGCTGGTGAGACCTCACTTGGAGTATTGTACAGAGTGCTGGTGAGACGTCACTTGGAGTATTGTACAGAGCGCTGGTGAGACCTCACTTGGAGTATTGTACAGAGTGCTGGTGAGACCTCACTTGGAGTATTGTACAGAGCGCTGGTGAGACCTCACTTGGAGTATTGTACAGAGCACTGGTGAGACCTCACTTGGAGTATTGTACATAGCACTGGTGAGACCTCACTTGGAGTATTGTACAGAGCGCTGGTGAGACCTCACTTGGAGTATTGTACAGAGTGCTGGTGAGACCTCACTTGGAGTATTGTACAGAGTGCTGGTGAGACCTCACTTGGAGTATTGTACAGAGTGCTGGTGAGACCTCACTTGGAGTATTGTACAGAGCGCTGGTGAGACCTCACTTGGAGTATTGTACAGAGCGCTGGTGAGACCTCACTTGGAGCATTGTACAGAGCGCTGGTGAGACCTCACTGGGAGTATTGTACAGAGCACTGGTGAGACCTCACTTGGAGTATTGTACAGAGCGCTGGTGAGACCTCACTTGGAGTATTGTACAGAGCGCTGGTGAGACCTCACTTGGAGTATTGTACAGAGCGCTGGTGAGACCTCACTTGGAGTATTGTACAGAGCACTGGTGAGACCTCACTTGGAGTATTGTACAGAGCGCTGGTGAGACCTCACTTGGAGTATTGTACAGAGCGCTGGTGAGACCTCACTTGGAGTATTGTACAGAGCACTGGTGAGACCTCACTTGGAGTATTGTACAGAGCACTGGTGAGACCGCACTTGGAGTATTGTACAGAGCACTGGTGAGACCTCACTTGGAGTATTGTACAGAGCACTGGTGAGACCTCACTTGGAGTATTGTACAGAGCACTGGTGAGACCTCACTTGGAGTATTGTACAGAGCGCCGGTGAGACCTCACTTGGAGTATTGTACAGAGCGCTGGTGAGACCTCACTTGGAGTATTGTACAGAGCGCCGGTGAGACCTCACTTGGAGTATTGTACAGAGCGCTGGTGAGACCTCACTTGGAGTATTGTACAGAGCGCTGGTGAGACCTCACTTGGAGTATTGTACAGAGCGCTGGTGAGACCTCACTTGGAGTATTGTACAGAGCACAGGTGAGACCTCCCTTGGAGTATTGTACAGAGCACTGGTGAGACCTCACTTGGAGTATTGTACAGAGCGCTGGTGAGACCTCACTTGGAGTATTGTACAGAGCGCTGGTGAGACCTCACTTGGAGTATTGTACAGAGCGCTGGTGAGACCTCACTTGGAGTATTGTACAGAGCACTGGTGAGACCTCACTTGGAGTATTGTACAGAGCGCTGGTGAGACCTCACTTGGAGTATTGTACAGAGCACTGGTGAGACCTCACTTGGAGTATTGTACAGAGCGCTGGTGAGACCTCACTTGGAGTATTGTACAGAGCGCTGGTGAGAAATCACTTGGAGTATTGTACAGAGCGCTGGTGAGACCTCACTTGGAGTATTGTACAGAGCGCTGGTGAGAAATCACTTGGAGTATTGTACAGAGCGCTGGTGAGACCTCACTTGGAGTATTGTACAGAGCACTGGTGAGACCTCACTTGGAGTATTGTACAGAGCACTGGTGAGACCTCACTTGGAGTATTGTACAGAGCACTGTTGAGACCTCACTTGGAGTATTGTACAGAGCGCTGGTGAGACCTCACTTGGAGTATTGTACAGAGCACTGGTGAGACCTCACTTGGAGTATTGTACGCAGTACTGGAGACCGTATCTCCAGAAGGATATTGATACTTTGGAGAGAGTTCAGAGAAGGGCTACTAAACTGGTTCATGGGTTGAAGGATAAAACTTACCAGGAAAGGTTAAAGCATCTTAACATGTATAGCTTGGAGGAAAGACGTAACAGGGGGGATATGATAGAAACATTTAAATACATAAAGGGAATCAACACAGTAACGGAGGAGAGGATATATAAAGGAAGAAAAACTACCACAACTAGAGGACATGGTCTGAAATTAGAGGGGCAACGTTAAAAGTATTACTTTAAAAGTAATATCAGGAAGTATTACATTACTGAGAGGGTAGTGGATGTATGGCATAGTCTTCCAGTAGAAGTGGTAGAGGTTAATACAGTGAAGGAGTTTAAGCATGCATGGGATAGGTATAAGGCTATCCTAGATATAAGATAAGGCCAGAGACTAATGAAAGTATTACATTACTGAGAGGGTAGTGTATGTATGGAATAGTCTTCCAGTAGAAGTGGTAGAGGTTAATACAGTGAAGGAGTTTAAGCATGCATGGGATAGGTATAAGGCTATCCTAGATATAAGATAAGGCCAGGGACCAATGAAAGTATTACATTACTGAGAGGGTAGTGGATGCATGGAATAATCTTCCAGTAGAAGTGGTAGAGGGTAATACAGTGAAGGAGTTTAAGCATACATGGGATAGGTATAAGGCTATCCTAGATATAAGATAAGGCAAGGGACTAATGAAAGTATTACATTACTGAGAGGGTAGTGGATGTATGGAATAGTCTTCCAGTAGAAGTGGTAGAGGGTAATACAGTGAAGGAGTTTAAGCATGCGTGGGATAGGTCTAAGGCTATCCTAGATATAAGATAAGGTCAGGGACTAATGAAAGTATTACATTACTGAGAGGGTAGTGGATGCATGGAATAGTCTTCCAGTAGAAGTGGTAGAGGTTAATACAGTGAAGGAGTTTAAGCATGCATGGGATAGGTATAAGGCTATCCTAGATATAAGATAAGACCAGGGACTAATGAAAGTATTACTTTACTGAGAGGGTAGTGAATGTATGGAATAGTCTTCCAGTAGAAGTGGTAGAGGTTAATACAGTGAAGGAGTTTAAGCATGCGTGGGATAGGTATAAGGCTATCCTAGATATAAGATAAGGTCAGGGACTAATGAAAGTATTACTTTACTGAGAGGGTAGTGGATGTATGGAATAGTCTTCCAGTAGAAGTGGTAGAGGTTAATACAGTGAAGGAGTTTAAGCATGCATGGGATAGGTATAAGGCTATCCTAGATATAAGATAAGGCCAGGGACTAATGAAAGTATTACTTTACTGAGAGGGTAGTGGATGTATGGAATAGTCTTCCAGTAGAAGTGGTAGAGGTTAATACAGTGAAGGAGTTTAAGCATGCATGGGATAGGTATAAGGCTATCCTAGATATAAGATAAGACCAGGGACTAATGAAAGTATTACTTTACTGAGAGGGTAGTGAATGTATGGAATAGTCTTCCAGTAGAAGTGGTAGAGGTTAATACAGTGAAGGAGTTTAAGCATGCGTGGGATAGGTATAAGGCTATCCTAGATATAAGATAAGGTCAGGGACTAATGAAAGTATTACATTACTGAGAGGGTAGTGGATGTATGGAATAGTCTTCCAGTAGAAGTGGTAGAGGGTAATACAGTGAAGGAGTTTAAGCATGCGTGGGATAGGTATAAGGCTATCCTAGATATAAGATAAGGCCAGGGACTAATGAAAGTATTACATTACTGAGAGGGTAGTGGATGTATGGAATAGTCTTCCAGTAGAAGTGGTAGAGGTTAATACAGTGAAGGAGTTTAAGCATGCATGGGATAGGTATAAGGCTATCCTAGATATAAGATAAGGTCAGGGACTAATGAAAGTATTACATTACTGAGAGGGTAGTGGATGTATGGAATAGTCTTCCGATTCTTACATTTTTATTCATTTTCAGGTGTTATCCAAAATTGTGCAAGCATTGACAAAAAATATATAAAATACAAACAGTATCCTAGACAAGAAAAAAAAAACATTCTACCACAGTGTCAGAATACATAATACCAGTAACATCTTATTGTTCTTATGTTAGCAGTATAACAAAAAAGTTTTTCTTTTCCTTAAGGGCACAAGAATATGGGAGGGAAATATGTAACTACAATGTCTTATTTTTCATTATATAGTCTTATCGAGAATCTCTTTTTTTTTTATTTATTAAGTAATTAGTGCATTTTTGTTTACTATGGAACTATTAATATACTAGTGCCTAAAGCTTTTAATAATGTTTATGTGTTGTTACGATCCTTACCTCGCTATCACTTTCTCGTCTCAATTTGTGTAAGAACTGTGTTCCAATAACTGTATCCACTCCAGTTTAAGTGATAGTGTGTGTTTATCTTTAGTCTTATATTCTGTATCGGAAATGTGTGTGTAGGATAATTCAATAGGATGATTCTATTCTTTAATTTTCTTTAGTTGTGTTTCCCTCGGTCTTACCCATCCCTTCTTACTCTCCCCCCGGTGGCCTCAACATACCCACTCACCTTCCCTCCCATCTTCCTGTGCCTGTTTCCCTAGTACATATAATCTATTACGCCATAATTTGTTCATTCCTGCTCATATGATTTCCTCCTTATACGAGGTTCCAACACTGTTGCCCTTTCAAACATCATCATTAACATTCTTAACATACATACTATGACCGGTCTGAGGGGAAGGGGGGGGGGGGGGGGGGAGTCTGAGGCTCAAATTGGCTACCAACTTGACATTCTCCTAAGATCATTCCAGGGACGCCAAATTTCCCTATATCTTTCCAATCTTCCTTGCTGATGATAGAAATTAACTTCCATTTTGCCCTGATAGTCTACCTGTTTTAGAATCTCCCCCCATTCCAATGGGCCCTTTCTTTTCCAGTTTCTAGCCAGACATATCTTTAAAGCCAGATATATCTGGACCAAAAGATTTCTCTGCACAATGGATCCTGGAATTTGTATATGAAATAAGAATTCATGAATCTTGAAGAGATCCAAGGTTGGAAAGAGAAGCACTAAATGCATCAATTGGGTTAGTGTATCCTTTAGTGCGGGGCACTCCCACCATATATGGAGGAAGGTCCCAGGAAATTTTTCACATCGCCAGCATTTTGGGGAGGTATCTGGGGAAAATGTAGTCAATCTAGTAGGTACCATGTACCTTCGGTTTATCATTTTAATATGGGTTTCAACTAGATTTACACAATGGATGCTTTTTTTTGTTACTTGTATTCCTTTAATCCAATCCTCCACCTGAAATATTTTATCAATATCCCTCTCCCATTTCTTCCATGGGGGGCTTTATCTAGTACTATTAGTTGTTCCAAGTATTCTTTAGCTTTAGAATTAAGTTTGGCCCGACCCCCTTTTTCCAAAAGATGGTCCAGGGGGGTGGGCTCAAGAATTGTTCTGGAGCTCAAATAACTTTTTATTCTTAGATAATTAAATATCTCCTTAGTTGGAAGTGAGTACTTTACCTGTAATTGCGGGAAAGGCAAGATCTCTCCATTCACTATTATTTCGGATATGATCTTAATATTTCTAGAGGTCCAATTTTTTAAGTTGATGTCCGCTATCTGATATTCTAGGATTTTAATTGGGGTAGAGCTTAATAAGTGTCCCTTACAACCCACTTTTTTTTAATATTAGTTATGTTGGTTATAAGATTTATTACTATAGGGTTAGATAAGGGCTGTTTTAAGCATTTTAAATCATCAATCCAGAAGAGCAGGTAAGGGTCCGTATTTCCCAATTCCGTTTTTTCCAAATTCATCCACAATGGATCATTAAATGTTGTTTTACAAGCTAAAGCATGCGAAAGCATACTGGCATTATGGAGTAATTGTATATCTGGAAAAGATACCCCTCCCCGCTTTCCGGATCTCTGTAATGTTACTTGGGCCACTCTCGGTTGCTTTCCCTGCCAGATAAATCTGGACAGGAGTTTCTGGAATTTCTGCAAGATCCAATTGTCTACTCTCAATGGAATATTTCTCATTAGATATGTAATTTTAGGTGTAAGGTAAGCGTTAACTGTTTCAATTCTTCCCAACCATGAGAGTTCTAGACCCCGCCAGGATTTAATCAGCTTTGCAATTTCTTCATATTTAGATAAATAGTTAATTTTAATGAGTTTTCCCAGGTTGGTTGTTAATTGTATTCCTAGGTAATCTATATGATCTCCCGATGACGCTACCTTAGTTCTCTGTTTTATATCTCCCCTTTCTTGTTCGGTACAATTGAACCATAAGCTCTGTGTTTTTCCTAGGTTGATTTTATATCCCGAATGGATGCCATACTCTTCTATCATTTTAAGTAGATTGGGGATAGAGTTTTTTGGGTCCGTGAGGGAGAGGAGCACGTCATCTGCAAAAAGAGATATTTTGTTGTTTCTTCCCCCTATCTCCACTCCCTTCACCGCAGGTGATCTCCTAATTAATGCCGCAAGTGGTTCAATCGTCAAAATATATAATAGAGGGGCCAAAGGGCATCCCTGCCTAGTACCATTTTTGATTGAAAACCACCTTGATTCTAATGATTGTCCCGAAATTTTGGCCATTGGAGTGGAATAGAGAGCCATGATGGCGTCTTTTATGTGTCCCCCGATGCCAAGGGCCTCCAAGACCGCGCCAAGGAAACTCCACCTGACCCGGTCGAAGGCCTTCTCGGCATCGAGGGCCATCAATACAGAGCAAGACTCATGCTGACACATGTGATGTATGATTGTAATCATTCTTCTTATGCTATCCGAGGTGCTCCGCCCCCTCACAAAGCCAATCTGATCTGGGTGAACAACATATGGTATAATATTTTTAAGGCGTTCTGCTAAAATTTTTGAGTAGATTTTTGTATCATAGTTTTGTAAAGAGATTGGTCTATAATTTGATATCTGTAGAGGGTCCTTTCCTGGTTTCTGTATAGGGATAATTTTAGCCTGTAACATTTCTGTTGGAATTTTCTTGTTGTGGATCATGTGAGAGAAGGCCCTTAAAAGTATAGGAGAAATCGTGCCCAAAAGTTTATGATAAAAGCAAGAGGTAAATCCATCCGGACCCGGGGCTTTACCCAAGCCCAAGGTGAGGATAGCCTTCTCCACCTCTTGCAATGTTATAGGGCTATTAAGGGATGCCAATTTATCTTCTGGAGTTTTGGGCAAAGCTATATTTGCCAAAAAGGAGGAATGATCCAACCCCAATGAGTTGGATTCTAAATTGTACAATGCCTCGTAGTAATCTCCAAAGGCTTCACTTATTGCCTTTGGAGAGAGTAATATGGAGTTACCTACTTTAATTTTGTATATTTTTTCTTTTAGTTGCTTATTCTTTAGTTTATTTGTAAGAATTTGTCCTGATCTATTATTTCCATAATACCATTTTTGCTTTAGGGCTATAAGTGTTCTATTTATTTTCTCTTGCGTTTTTTCTATAATCTCTTTTCTAATTTCCTCTATCATATGTAAAATATTATCGTTTAGATTTATTTTATGTTGTTTCTCCAGAATGGCTAACTTAGGAATAGTCTTCCAGTAGAAGTGGTAGAGGTTAATACAGTGAAGGAGTTTAAGCATGCATGGGATAGGTATAAGGCTATCCTAGATATAAGATAAGGCCAGGGACTAATGAAAGTATTACATTACTGAGAGGGTAGTGGATGCATGGAATAGTCTTCCAGTAGAAGTGGTAGAGGTTAATACAGTGAAGGAGTTTAAGCATGCATGGGATAGGTATAAGGCTATCCTAGATATAAGATAAGGCCAGGGACTAATGAAAGTATTACATTACTGAGAGTGTAGAGGATACATGGAATAGTCTTCCAGTAGAAGTGGTAGAGGTTAATACAGTGAAGGAGTTGAAGCATGCGTGGGATAGGTATAAGGCTATCCTAGATATAAGATAAGGTCAGGGACTAATGAAAGTATTACATTACTGAGAGGGTAGTGGATGTATGGAATAGTCTTCCAGTAGAAGTGGTAGAGATTAATACAGTGAAGGAGTTTAAGCATGCATGGGATAGGTATAAGGCTATCCTAGATATAAGATAAGGTCAGGGACTAATGAAAGTATTACATTACTGAGAGGGTAGTGGATGTATGGAATAGTCTTCCAGTAGAAGTGGTAGAGGTTAATACAGTGAAGGAGTTTAAGCATGCATGGGATAGGCATAAGGCTATCCTAGATATAAGATAAGGCCAGGGACTAATGAAAGTATTACTTTACTGAGAGGGTAGTGGATGCATGGAATAGTCTTCCAGTAGAAGTGGAAGAGGTTAATACAGTGAAGGAGTTTAAGCATGCATGGGATAGGTATAAGGCTATCCTAGATATAAGATAAGGCCAGGGACTAATGAAAGTATTACTTTACTGAGAGGGTAGTGGATGCATGGAATAGTCTTCCAGTAGAAGTGGTAGAGGTTAATACAGTGAAGGAGTTTAAGCATGCATGGGATAGGTATAAGGCTATCCTAGATATAAGATAAGGCCAGGCACTAATGAAAGTATTACATTACTGAGAGGGTAGTGGATGTATGGAATAGTCTTCCAGTAGAAGTGGTAGAGGTTAATACAGTGAAGGAGTTTAAGCATGCATGGGATAGGTATAAGGCTATCCTAGATATAAGATAAGGCCAGGGACTAATGAAAGTATTACTTTACTGAGAGGGTAGTGGATGCATGGAATAGTCTTCCAGTAGAAGTGGTAGAGGTTAATACAGTGAAGGAGTTTAAGCATGCATGGGATAGGTATAAGGCTATCCTAGATATAAGATAAGGCCAGGCACTAATGAAAGTATTACATTACTGAGAGGGTAGTGGATGTATGGAATAGTCTTCCAGTAGAAGTGGTAGAGGTAAATACAGTGAAGGAGTTTAAGCATGCATGGGATAGGTATAAGGCTATCCTAGATAAAAGATAAGGTCAGGGACTAATGAAAGGATTCAGATATTGGGCAGACTAGATGGGTTAAATGGTTTTTATCCGTTGGTGATCCAGTCTATGTTTTTACTGGTCCTTGGGAATCTGTTCCGCCCACAAGACTGAGAGCCCAGGCTAAAGAGTCAAGATTAATATATATCAGAGTTATCCGGAGATGAGAGGGTAGTGGATACACAAAGCAGCCTCCTACCAGAGGTAGAAGGAAGAAATATAATAACCAGGGCTCAGTATGACAGAGATAGATCATTTGTATTATTTTATTAAGATGGCTCACCTTCTGTTCCCTCGCACATGTAGAAAGAAGATGTGAGACAGCTCAGTGATACCAGCTCTCCTCCTGCTGTAATAGCGGGACAGTGTGATGCAGTCAGCCCGCCGCTCCCCAGCAACCTGGCAAATATCAAGAATTACCAGGGAGATCGCTGTATTACTAACCTGGGCTATGAGAGCATAACCCCATGCTGGACTAGTTACTATTAACCCTGTGAGAGCCACATAACCCCATGCTGGACTAGTTACTATTAACCCTGGGAGTGCCACATAACCCCATGCTGGACTAGTTACTATTAACCCTGTGAGAGCCACATAACCCCATGCTGGACTAGTTACTATTAACCCTGGGAGTGCCACATAACCCCATGCTGGACTAGTTACTATTAACCCTGGGAGTGCCACATAACCCCATGCTGGACTAGTTACTATTAACCCTGTGAGAGCCACATAACCCCATGCTGGACTAGTTACTATTAACCCTGGGAGTGCCACATAACCCCATGCTGGACTAGTTACTATTAACCCTGGGAGTGCCACATAACCCCATGCTGGACTAGTTACTATTAACCCTGTGAGTGCCACATAACCCCATGCTGGACTAGTTACTATTAACCCTGTGAGAGCCACATAACCCCATGCTGGACTAGTTACTATTAACCCTGGGAGTGCCACATAACCCCATGCTGGACTAGTTACTATTAACCCTGTGAGAGCCACATAACCCCATGCTGGACTAGTTACTATTAACCCTGGGAGTGCCACATAACCCCATGCTGGACTAGTTACTATTAACCCTGTGAGTGCCACATAACCCCATGCTGGACTAGTTACTATTAACCCTGGGAGTGCCACATAACCCCATGCTGGACTAGTTACTATTAACCCTGTGAGTGCCACATAACCCCATGCTGGACTAGTTACTATTAACCCTGTGAGTGCCACATAACCCCATGCTGGACTAGTTACTATTAACCCTGTGAGTGCCACATAACCCCATGCTGGACTAGTTACTATTAACCCTGTGAGTGCCACATAACCCCACCCTGGACTAGTTACTATTAACCCTGTGAGTGCCACATAACCCCACCCTGGACTAGTTACTATTAACCCTGTGAGTGCCACACAACCCCACCCTGGACTAGTTACTATTAACCCTGTGAGTGCCACATAACCCCACCCTGGACTAGTTACTGCTAGTAACCCTGTGAGTGCCACATAACCCCACCCTGGATAGTTACTGCTAGTAACCCTGTGAGTGCCACATAACCCCACCCTGGATAGTTACTGCTGGTAACCCTGTGAGTGCCACATAACCCCACCCTGGACTAGTTACTGCTAGTAACCCTGTGAGAGTCACAGTATAACCCAGGTTGATCCATGTTAAAGCAGTGATCTTGGTTGGATTAATCAGTAATCAGGTCTGTGTTCTTACCAGTAGGTGGTGTTTATATTCCCTGCACTCTGTGTAATGTGCTGTATGGCTGTCAGGATCCAGCTCTGAAATGTACAGCAGGGAGAGGGTTAATCTCAGTACCTACCTGACGGGCAGTACACCCATCCAAATCCACGTATAGTCTGGAGCTGAGATAATACGCCCCCTTCACCCTAATTAAATCCTGCGGACATTGGAAGGTTAAGGGTGAAAGTCCGGAGAGAAGGTTTGGGGGGGATATGTTATGTTGATCGTTATAATAATACTGTATTTGGGACAGACTGCCCCTGTGCCGGGGTATTTGGGATAGACTGCCCCTGAGCCAGGGTATTTGGGATAGACTGCCCCTGTGCCAGGGTATTTGGGACAGACTGCCCCTGTGCCGGGGTATTTAGGATAGACTGCTCCTGTGCCAGGGTATTTGGGACAGACTGCCCCTGTGCCGGGGTATTTGGGACAGACTGACCCTGTGCCAGGGTATTTGGGACAGACTTCCCCTGAGCCAGGGTATTTGGGACAGACTGCCCCTGTGCCAGGGTATTTGGGACAGACTGCCCCTGTGCCAGGGTATTTGGGATAGAATGTCCCAGTGCCTGGGTATTTGGGACAGACTGACCCTGTGCCAGTGTATTTGGGATAGACTGCCCCTGTGCCAGGGTATTTGGGACAGACTGCCCCTGTGCCGGGGTATTTGGGATAGAATGATGCCGTGCCGGGGTATTTAGGACAGACTGCCCCTGTGTTGGGGTATTTGGGATAGACTTCCCCTGTGCCGGGGTATTTGGGATAGACTGCCCCTGTGCCGGGGTATTTGGGATAGACTGCCCCTGTGCCAGGGTATTTGGGATAGACTGCCCCTGTGCCAGGGTATTTGGGATAGACTTCCCCTGTGCCAGGGTATTTGGGATAGACTGCCGCCTTGCTTGGGTATTTGGGATAGACTGCCCTAGTGCCGGGGTATTTGGGACAGACTGCCCCTGTGCCAGGGTATTTGGGATAGAATGATGCCATGTTGGGGTATTTAGGACAGACTGCCCCTGTGTTGGGGTATTTCGATAGACTGCCCCTGTGCCGGGGTATTTGGGAGAGACTGCCCCTGTGCCGGGGTATTTGGGATAGACCGCTGTACCTTCTCTTCCTCTGTATTCACCGCTATGAGGTTTGTTTGCCGGTATCTCTGGCAGAATAGGGCTGAATCCTGCCATGTTTTGGCTACTGCCGTCTCAATGTAATAACAGTTTCCTTCCCAGAGGCGCCAGTGGTTGCTGGGGCAGAGGGTGCTAGTTAGCGCTGTAACACAGAGGTTAAGTCACCGTCACATTTGGGGGTTTCAGTCATTCAGTAAAAAGTAGTACAGTCAGTCTGTGGGTACAATCCATGTGTAATTACAGCCAGTCTGTGGGTACAATCCATGAGTAATTACAGTCAGTCTGTGGGTACAATCCATGAGTAAGTACAGTCAGTCTGTGGGTACAATCCATGAGTAATTATTACAGTCAGTCTGTGGGTACAATCCATGAGTAACTACAGTCAGTCTGTGGGTACAATCCATGAGTAAGTACAGTCAGTCTGTGGGTACAATCCATGAGTAATTACAGTCAGTCTGTGGGTACAATCCATGAGTAAGTACAGTCAGTCTGTGGGTACAATCCATGAGTAATTATTACAGTCAGTCTGTGGGTACAATCCATGAGTAACTACAGTCAGTCTGTGGGTACAATCCATGAGTAAGTACAGTCAGTCTGTGGGTACAATCCATGAGTAATTACAGTCAGTCTGTGGGTACAATCCATGAGTAATTACAGTCAGTCTGTGGGTACAATCCATGAGTAATTACAGTCAGTCTGTGGGTACAATCCATGAGTAATTACAGTCAGTCTGTGGGTACAATCCATGAGTAACTACAGTCAGTCTGTGGGTACAATCCATGAGTAATTACAGTCAGTCTGTGGGTACAATCCATGAGTAATTACAGTCAGTCTGTGGGTACAATCCATGAGTAATTACAGTCAGTCTGTGGGTACAATCCATGAGTAATTACAGTCAGTCTGTGGGTACAATCCATGAGTAACTACAGTCAGTCTGTGGGTACAATCCATGAGTAATTACAGTCAGTCTGTGGGTACAATCCATGAGTAATTACAGTCAGTCTGTGGGTACAATCCATGAGTAATTACAGTCAGTCTGTGGGTACAATCCATGAGTAATTACAGTCAGTCTGTGGGTACAATCCATGAGTAATTACAGTCAGTCTGTGGATACAATCCATGAGTAAGTACAGCCAGTCTGTGGGTACAATCCATTAGTAATTACAGCCAGTCTGTGGGTACAATCCATGAGTAAGTACAGTCAGTCTGTGGGTACAATCCATGAGTAATTACAGTCAGTCTGTGGGTACAATCCATGAGTAATTACAGTCAGTCTGTGGGTACAATCCATGAGTAATTACAGTCAGTCTGTGGGTACAATCCATGAGTAATTACAGTCAGTCTGTGGATACAATCCATGAGTAATTACAGTCAGTCTGTGGGTACAATCCATGAGTAATTACAGTCAGTCTGTGGGTACAATCCATGAGTAATTACAGTCAGTCTGTGGGTACAATCCATGAGTAATTACAGTCAGTCTGTGGGTACAATCCATGAGTAATTACAGTCAGTCTGTGGATACAATCCATGAGTAATTACAGCCAGTCTGTGGGTACAATCCATGAGTAATTACAGTCAGTCTGTGGGTACAATCCATGAGTAATTACAGTCAGTCTGTGGGTACAATCCATGAGTAATTACAGTCAGTCTGTGGGTACAATCCATTAGTAATTACAGCCAGTCTGTGGGTACAATCCATGAGTAAGTACAGTCAGTCTGTGGGTACAATCCATGAGTAATTACAGTCAGTCTGTGGGTACAATCCATGAGTAAGTACAGTCAGTCTGTGGGTACAATCCATGAGTAATTACAGTCAGTCTGTGGGTACAATCCATGAGTAAGTACAGTCAGTATGTGGGTACAATCCATGAGTAAGTACAGTCAGTCTGTGGGTACAATCCATGAGTAATTACAGCCAGTCTGTAGGTACAATCCATGAGTAATTACAGTCAGTCTGTGGGTACAATCCATGAGTAAGTACAGTCAGTCTGTGGGTACAATCCATGAGTAATTACAGTCAGTCTGTGGATACAATCCATGAGTAAGTACAGCCAGTCTGTGGGTACAATCCATGAGTAAGTACAGCCAGTCTGTGGGTACAATCCATGAGTAATTACAGCCAGTCTGTAGGTACAATCCATGAGTAATTACAGCCAGTCTGTAGGTACAATCCATGAGTAAGTACAGTCAGTCTGTGGGTACAATCCATGAGTAAGTACAGTCAGTCTGTGAGTACAGTTAGTTAGTAAGCGTGTTCGCAGGGCTCTCTATCTCACGTATCAGCCTGTCCCTGTTCGTATAATTTAGTATAAATCGTTTTCCAGGGCTGATCTTTATTCTCAGTCTGACCCCTAGGTACAAACAGTGAGTACATGGAGGGGTTTTACACTTACCAAACGCACAGTCTGCCAGTTGTGAAGATGTGGAGACACAGGAGTGTGCCCCCTGGCACTGCCCAGACACAGAACTACACGCCAGTCCTGTCATGCAGACCCCACATCTCTGAGCACATCGAGCACCGAAAAACCCTACCGAGCATGCTGGGAATGAAGCAGAGTACAGCGCTCAGCGATAGAAATAACGGAATTAGCGAGATAATTAGCCAGCGTGCAGATATTACCGGAACGCAGGAGAGCGGCGTCCGCTGTGCGCAGGCTCTTTACCAGCTCTGTCCCCCTAACAGAGAAATACTTCCCATTCCACAGGGAAACCCCGGTGCATTGTGGGAGATGTGCCAGGCAGCCCATCACTCCAGCCGTCTGCGCCACGTGACCGTCAGTGCGGTATGCCAGAGGGTCCAGAATGACCATCCCTTCGTATCGCTGGAAGGGGGTCCGCACTATATTAAAGCGACAGCAGACCTAATCAGACCTGAGCTGGTGGATAATGTGCGTGCTTACAACTGTGCAAAATATAGAGCGTTATTCATTAAGGAGGGCATTGAGAAGGGAATTTCAAGCTTAAGGCTATGGTAGCAGAGAGCGAAGATGAGTGGGGAGAATTTTTACAACTCAGCTACTTTTGTCTTAAGTTTGAAATTCCCTTGTCAATTCCCTGTGCCATGAATAAAGCCCATAGTAATCACTTTCTGAATGCGCGCTAGTTAGATACTGGCCTGGCTGCTCACACACGTAGCGCAGTGCGGACGCACAGTCCTGCGCTGCGAGAGACGCAGGAAGGGGGCTGATCACAACACAAAACGTGTTCAGGATGAATCCGAGCGGAGCGATGGAAAACCTGCTCACATACAAAGAACACGCGTTACACAAGCACTGGACACACATACACGTTAATTAGCTACTATTAGAAAACGACGAAAGATTGCGCCAAGTATAGGCATTTTATATAGAAATGATTTGATAAAAGAATCCAAATAAATAATCTTACTGAGCTCTTTCTGCTCCGCATAGCTCTATCAGGGGCGGACATATTGTTTAGAATCTTTGCTCTGTATAGCTCTATCAGGGGGCGGACATGTTGTGTAGAATCTTTGCTCTGTATAGCTCTATCAGGGGCGGACATATTGTTTAGAATCTTTGCTCTGTATAGCTCTATCAGGGGGCGGACATGTCAGATATTCTATTATCTGACTTAAGATTCTAAACAACATGTCTGCTCCCTGATAGAGCTATACAGAGCAAAGATTCTAAACAAAATGTCTGCCCCCTGATAGAGCTATACAGAGCAAAGATTCTAAACAACATGTCCGCCCCCTGATAAAGCTATACAGAGCAAAGATTCTAAACAACATGTCCGCACCCTGATTGAGCTATACAGAGCAAATATTCTAAACAACATGTCCACCCCCTGATAGAGCTATACAGAGCAAAGATTCTAAACAACATGTCCACCTCCTGATAGAGCTATATAGAGCAAAGATTCTGAACAACATGTCCACCCCCTGATAGAGCTATACAGAGCAAAGATTCTAAACAACATGTCTGTCTCCTGATAGAGCTATACAGAACAAAGATTGTAAACAACATGTCCTCCCTGATAGAGCTATACAGAGCAAGGATTCAAACAATATGTCCGCCCCCTGATAGAGCTACACAGAGCAAAGATTCTAAACAACATGTCCGCCCACTGATAGAGCTACACAGAGCAAAGATTCGAAACAGCATGCCCGCCCCCTGATAGAGCTATAGATTCTAAACATGCCCGCACCCTGATAGAGCTATACAGAGCAAAGATTCTAAACAATATGTCCGCACCCTGATAGAGCTATACAGAGCAAAGATTCTAAACACCATGGTCGCCCCATGATAGAGCTATACAGAGCAAAGATTCTAACCAACATGTCCGGCCCTGATAGAGCTATACAGAGCAAAGATTCTAAACAACATGTCCTCCCTGATAGAGCTATACAGAGCAAGGATTCTAAACAACATCTCCGCCCCCTGATAGAGCTACACAGAGCAAAGATTCTAAACAGCATGTCTGCCCCCTGATAGAGCTATACAGAGCAAAGATTCTAAACAACATGTCTGCCCCCTGATAGAGCTATACAGAGCAAAGATTCTAAACAACATGTCCTCCCTGATAGAGCTATACAAAGCAAAGATTCTAAACAACATGTCCTCCCCCTGATAGAGCTATACAGAGAAAAGATTCTAAACAACATGTCCGCCCCCTGATAGAGCTATACAGAACAATGATGGCTCAATATGGAACTTTATTTGTATTCTTTCATTAAAATATTTCTATTTAAATTGCCTGCACCCCATGCAATCTTTCCATTGAACAGAATGTCTTTGCAGACAGTATTGTGAATTGCAAGCTCTTTGGATCAATGTCTATGGATATAAGTAATTTATCAGACCAAGCTCAGGGATCTTCCTTTACCAAGGAGCTGTAACATTGGGTCTCTGTCCATCTGCCCACGTCCATATGATACCCCTGGTGGTGGTACTTAGTCCAGTCCATGCCGTGGTACTTATCATGGAGGAGATCCATTCCTGCAAGGAGAGTAACAGCGCTCTATGAGGGGGCCAGGAATGTATTACCATGTATTACGTGTGGTTTGTGCTGCCCTTATCCTAACTCAGTTCTTGAACCCCCAACCCTGATTTGTCACCCTTTCCTCTCAACTTTCCACTACCTCAGATTACCACTGCACACATTACAGCAGTGCCAGAACACCCCCACATTCCTGTCCACAGTGCCAGAACACCCCCACATTCCTGTCCACAGTGCCAGACAACCCCCACATCCCTGTCCACAGTGCCAGAACACCCCCACATTCCTGTCCACAGTGCCAGACAACCCCCACATCCCTGTCCACAGTGCCAGACAACCCCAATATCCCTGTCCACAGTGCCAGAACACCCCCACATTCCTGTCCACAGTGCCAGACAACCCCAATATCCCTGTCCACAGTGCCAGACAACCCCCACATTCCTGTCCACAGTGCCAGACAACCCCCACATCCCTGTCCACAGCGCCAGACTGCCCCCACATCCCTGTGCACAGTGCCAGGCAACCCCCACATCCCTGTGCACAGTACCAGACAACCCCCATATCCCTGTGCACAGTGCCAGACAACCCCCACATCCCTGTCCATACCACCATATAGCACCCTGGTGATCTTGTGGGGGCAGCACATAGCAGTGAGAGAGGATGTATAACCAGTGCTGGCTCTGTTGTTACCCCCTCCAGTCTGCCACCCTAGACCTGGTCCTATTCAGCTTAGACAGAATGACAGCACTGACTGTGTATCATCTCATCCTTATATAATGATGGCTGATGCAGCTTGCTGTCTATCTGGGTGGCACTCTAGCTGAGCTCTGTACCTTCTCCTTCCAGCTGTTAATGGTGAGGAGCCAGGTCCCTCGGTATGAGGAGCAAGAAGTCTTTGCCTCTGTCCAGGTCTTAATCTCATCCTTTTCTGATATAAAATAACAATGATCATCCCAAAACCACCAGCTGTGCTCCTGGGGGCACTCGAGACTAACGGCTTCTGCACGGACAGAGTGAGACACTGGGTCAGCTGGTGAATGTTCCTCGGGGGCGGGGCTTGCTTTTCAGACAGTTATGCAACTTCTAACAAACACAACCTGGTCGGATGTGGGCATGTGGGGGGGCTACTGGGGGGCTCGTCAGTTAAAATACCTCAGTTATTCTTTCAGTCACTAGATGGCAGAATATATGACGCTGTGACCTCATCACTGAGACACGGAGAGTGGCACACCTGGAACGTGATGTGTGGTATGAGCTGCCAGTAAATACACGTAAATTAATCTCTTACTTTGGCAGCCAGATAGCTGCAGCCCCGATATACACGTGAACAGACTGTCGCAGAGTCCAGTGATCGGGTTACATGGCATATCTCCAGGGCACTCATAGCATGCACCAACGCATTTCATGCCATAGAATCCCGGCGCACAGGCTGCAGAGAGGAAGATACACAAAATGTATACAGTGGTTAGGCCTCTCACTGGTGGCTGGAGTGCCAGTGTGGCTTCTCAGTGGTGGCTGGAGGGTCCACGTGGCATGTCACCGGTGGCTGGAGGGCTAGCGTGGCCTCTCATTGGTGGCTGGAGGGCTAGCGTGGCCTCACATTGGTGGCTGGAGGGCCCACGTGGTGCACCACCCTGGAGCTGGAGGGTTACTATAGGGCTGACTTGATATATAGGGTCAGTATTGTACCTTCTCCTCTGCGCTGTAGATGACTAGCAGTTTTGCTTCCTTATAACGACTGCAAAACGCGCCGGCCTCCAACCAGGACTTTCTGTCCACTACATAATAACAGTGCCCAGACCACCACCACCAGCCAGGGTCCGGGGGACATTTAGCACTGACCAACCCTAGGCAAATAAACAGGGGCGGTGACCCTGGGTGAGGAACGTGTATCCTTCCACTAGGGGTGGAGCAATCAGCTGGAGGGCTCCTGTGGCCTCTCATTGGTGGCTGGTGGCATCGCCGATGGCTCCCGTGGCCCTTACTGGTGGCCTTGCAGTGACTCACCAGTCTTCAGAAAAGCTGTAACTGGTGTTGAGCTGGACGATACCATCCTCTTCCCTCTGACCAGCACGAATGCCCCTTCCCACTGCGTCACACCGGTGCAGTCCTCTGACTCCAGGAGACACGCCTCCTTCGCACTGACCAATGTGTGGAACGTACTGGAGTTCTGTGCTAGCGGCTCCAGCAGGGCGTGGTTGGGGTACTCCAGGAATAAATCCACAGCTGCCAATATAACATCCGACAATCAGTCCACATCATACACATTAAATACACTGCAGGAAAATCCCACAGTGTGATGCTTCCCTTAGATTGTAAGCTCTGGGGATCAGCCCCACAGTCCACTACAGATTAAATACACTGCAGGAAAATCCCACGGTGTGATGCTTCCCTTAGATTGTAATCTCTGGGGTCCTGCACAGTGGATGTGGGTGATATGTAGTTAGAGGGGATCCTGGCGGAGTCTGTAAATAAAGTAATATTGGGGGGGGCGAGAGATTCTCAGACCTTCCTCCCGCTCGCAGATCCAGGGTCTGGCGGTTGCACAATCCGTCTCAGACACATGTCTCCCACCAGCAGTGATTTCCACACATCCAGACACTGCTGGCATCATATCACTGAACCTGCGCGGGAGAGAGAGTGAAATCATATTACTAATGGTTATATGCATAGAACACGTGTGTCTGTAGAGCACTCTTGTGTCTGAGCACGTGATCCGTGTGTCTATAGAACACGTCTGTGTCGAGCACGCTATCTGTGTGTCTATAGAACACGTCTGTGTCCGAGCATGCTATCTGTGTGTCTATAGAACACGTCTGTGTCCTAGCACGCTATCTGTGTGTCTGTAGAACACGTCTGTGTCCGAGCAAGCTAGCTGTGTGTCTATAGAACACGTCTGTGTCCGAGCACACTATCTGTGTGTATATAGAACACGTCTGTGTCCTAGCAAGCTAGCTGTGTGTTTATAGAACACGTCTGTGTCCTGGCACGCTATCTGTGTGTCTATAGAACACGTCTGTGTCCGAGCAAGCTAGCTGTGTGTCTATAGAACACGTCTGTGTCCGAGCACACTATCTGTGTGTCTATAGAACACGTCTGTGTCCTAGCACGCTATCTGTGTGTCTATAGAACACGTCTGTGTCCTGGCACGCTATCTGTGTGTCTATAGAACACGTCTGTGTCCTAGCACGCTATCTGTGTGTCTATAGAACACGTCTGTGTCCTGGCACGCTATCTGTGTGTCTATAGAACACGTCTGTGTCCTAGCACGCTATCTGTGTGTCTATAGAACACGTCTGTGTCCTAGCACGCTATCTGTGTGTCTATAGAACACGTCTGTGTCCTGGCACGCTATCTGTGTGTCTATAGAACACGTCTGTGTCCTGGCACGCTATCTGTGTGTCTATAGAACACGTCTGTGTCCTAGCACGCTATCTGTGTGTCTATAGAACACGTCTGTGTCCTAGCACGCTATCTGTGTGTCTATAGAACACGTCTGTGTCCTGGCACGCTATCTGTGTGTCTATAGAACACGTCTGTGTCCTGGCACGCTATCTGTGTGTCTATAGAACACGTCTGTGTCCTGGCACGCTATCTGTGTGTCTATAGAACACGTCTGTGTCCTGGCACGCTATCTGTGTGTCTATAGAACACGTCTGTGTCCTGGCACGCTATCTGTGTGTCTATAGAACACGTCTGTGTCCTGGCACGCTATCTGTGTGTCTATAGAACACGTCTGTGTCCTGGCACGCTATCTGTGTGTCTATAGAACACGTCTGTGTCCTGGCACGCTATCTGTGTGTCTATAGAACACGTCTGTGTCTGAGCGTGTGATCCCGTGTCCCGTTTGATACACACCACATGGCAGAAATGTCAGCTGATCCGCCTCTTCCCCAGCTCCACCTCCCGTCTCTATCGATATCATTCAGATCGGTCCAGCTGCTCTCCGTGATCATGGCAGAGATCCAGGTCTTAAAGGGAAAGCACGTTATTATCAGACAATAACCAGGAGAGCATTGGACAGATTAGCTATTATATCCAGACACTGAGAATCCAGCCTCACTGACCATTGTGAGTTACAGCACATGTATGGATCAACACATGCTTTAACTGACAACTCTCACCAAAACATGAAGCTCTGTGTCACCGAAAGATCGCATTGAGTGTAGATTAAATAGAAAAACAATAATAAAACAATATATATATAGCACACTATGCTCTGTATAGCTCTATCAGGGGGCGGTCATGTTGTTTATAATCTTTGCTCTGTATAGCTCTATCAGGGGGCAGACATGTTGTTTAGAATCTTTGCTCTGTATAGCTCTATCAGGGGGCGGACATGTTGTTTAGAATCTTTGCTCTGTGTAGCTCTATCAGGGGTGGACATGTTGTTTAGAATCTTTGCTCTGTGTAGCTCTATCAGGGGTGGACATGTTGTTTAGAATCTTTGCTCTGTGTAGCACTATCAGGGGTGGACATGTTGTTTAGAATCTTTGCTCTGTGTAGCTCTATCAGGGGTGGACATGTTGTTTAGAATCTTTGGTCTGTATAGCTCTATCAGGGGGCAGACATGTTGTTTAGAATCTTTGCTCTGTATAGCTCTATCAGGGGGTGGACATGTTTAGAATCTTTGCTCTGTATAGCTCTATCAGGGGTGGACATGTTGTTTAGAATCTTTGCTCTGTATAGCTCTATCAGGGGTGCAGTGCTGTATTTACCGCGAGGCATCCTAGGCGGATGCCTATGGCGGCAAATTTTGGGGGGCGGCAGCGCCCCCCAGCACTGGAAAAAAAAAAATTCAAAAAAAAAAATCCAAAAAAAAAATCCCAAAAAAAAATCTGGCCCTTTAAAAAAAAAAAAAAACCACACCGCGCCTGCAGGCAGAGACGGAGGTGAGAAGGGATCGGAAGATCCCCCCTCACCAACGCTCTGCCTGCCAGGCTGCACGGGGAGCCGAACAGGCAGCACAGAGAAACCTCCGTGCTGCCTGTTCGGCTCCCCGTGCAGTGTGCCGACACGGAAGTGCCGACAGGTCACGTGACGGGCGCGCTGACGTCATACGCGCGCCCGGTCACGTGACCTGTCGGCACAATCGCCGGGAAGCCGAACAGGCAGCATGGAGGGACCATGCTGCCTGCCTGCCAGGGAAAGGTAAGTGCTGATGGGAGACTGTGTGTGTGTGTGTGTGACTGAGTGTGATGGGAGTCAGAGTGTGTGTGATGGGAGACAGTGTGTGTGACTGAGTGTGATGGGAGTCAGAGTGTGTGTGATTGGAGACAGTGTGTGTGAATGAGTGTGATGGGAGTCAGAGTGTGTGTGATGGGAGACTGTGTGTGTGTGTGTGTGTGTGTGTGTGTGACTGAGTGTGATGGGAATCAGAGTGTGTGTGATGGGAGACAGTGTGTGTGACTGAGTGTGATGGGAGTCAGAGTGTGTGTGATTGGAGACAGTGTGTGTGACTGAGTGTGATGGGAGACAGTGTGTGTGACTGAGTGTGATGGGAGTCAGAGTGTGTGTGATGGGAAACAGTGTGTGTGACTGAGCGTGATGGGAGACTGTGTGTGACTGAGTGTGATGGGAGTCAGAGTGTGTGTGATGGGAGACAGTGTGTGTGACCTGTGTGTGATGGGAGTCAGAGTGTGTGTGATGGGAGACAGTGTGTGTGACTGAGTGTGATGGGAGTCAGAGTGTGCGTGATGGGAGTAGGAGTGTGTGACTGAGTGTGATGGGAGTAGGAGTGTGTGACTGAGTGTGATGGGAGTGTAAGCTTGATGTGAGTCTGAATGATGGGGCATGTCTTAGGTGTGTAACGTGGGTGTGCAGCTTGGGTACGGGGGTGCCCGGATTTTGTCTGCCTAGGGCAGCACAAAATCAAGATACACCACTGCAGGGGTGGACATGTTGTTTAGAATCTTTGCTCTGTATAGCTCTATCAGGGGTGGACATGTTGTTTAGAATCTTTGCTCTGTATAGCTCTATCAGGGGGAGGACATGTTGTTTAGAATCTTTGGTCTGTATAGCTCTATCAGGGGGCAGACATGTTGTTTAGAATCTTTGCTCTGTATAGCTCTATCAGGGGGCGGACATGTTGTTTAGAATCTTTGCTCTGTGTAGCTCTATCAGGGGTGGACATGTTGTTTAGAATCTTTGCTCTGTGTAGCTCTATCAGGGGTGGACATGTTGTTTAGAATCTTTGCTCTGTGTAGCACTATCAGGGGTGGACATGTTGTTTAGAATCTTTGCTCTGTGTAGCTCTATCAGGGGTGGACATGTTGTTTAGAATCTTTGGTCTGTATAGCTCTATCAGGGGGCAGACATGTTGTTTAGAATCTTTGCTCTGTATAGCTCTATCAGGGGGTGGACATGTTTAGAATCTTTGCTCTGTATAGCTCTATCAGGGGTGGACATGTTGTTTAGAATCTTTGCTCTGTATAGCTCTATCAGGGGTGGACATGTTGTTTAGAATCTTTGCTCTGTATAGCTCTATCAGGGGGAGGACATGTTGTTTAGAATCTTTGGTCTGTATAGCTCTATCAGGGGTGGACATGTTGTTTAGAATCTTTGCTCTGTATAGCTCTATCAGGGGGCAGACATGTTATTTAGAATCTTTGGTCTGTATAGCTCTATCAGGGGGCGGACATGTTGTTTAGAATCTTTGCTCTGTATAGCTCTATCAGAGGGCGGACATGTTGTTTAGAATCTTTGGTCTGTATAGCTCTATCAGGGGGCGAACATGTTGTTTAGAATCTTTGGTCTGTGTAGCTCTATCAAGCTGTCCTGGAGCTGGAGGGCTAGCGTGGCCTCTCATTGGTGGCTGGAGGGCTAGCGTGGCCTCTCATTGGTGGCTGGAGGGCTAGCGTGGCCTCTCATTGGTGGCTGGAGGGCTAGCGTGGCCTCTCATTGGTGGCTGGAGGGCCCACGTGGTGCACCACCCTGGAGCTGGAGGGTTACTATAGGGCTGACTTGATATATAGGGTCAGTATTGTACCTTCTCCTCTGCGCTGTCGATGACTAGTAGTCTTGTTTCCTTATAATGACTGCAAAACGCGCCGGCCTCCAACCAGGACTTTCTGTCCACTGTCTCTACATAATAACAGTGTCCAGACCACCACCACCAGCCAGGGTCCGGGGGGCATTTAGCACTGACCAAACCTAGGCAAATAAACAGGGGCGGTGACGCTGGGTGAGGAACGTGTATCCTTCTACTAGGGGCGGAGCAATAGGGGGATGGGCAGGCGCAATGCACGCGGTCCTGTCCCTTTAATGGGACCAGTTAGTCTTGCTGCTGAGGACTGGGGTTCCCCATTTCTCAGATTTACCCCTCCTCGGGAATTATTGGCGTAGTGGGGGAGGCGGGGTCCTGCGTCAAGGTCGATCTTATTCCGACGTTTTCTTTCGCTGCTGGTAGAGATGGCGGCAGAGTCGGAGAGTGACACAAGCAGCTGACATGTAGCGGTTACCGTGTGAGCCCCCGGGGTGTCCTTACCATGGATGCAGGAGAGGGAGAAGTTCCGGACGCAGCGCAGGAAGCTGTCGCACACGCCTGTGCCAGTGTTACATGTCTGAGACGTGTGGCAGGCCGGGCATTCATCCTCGCAGTTATCTCCTAAATACCCCGCAGCACATGCTTCAAATAAAAAAACATTGTTAGAGCTAGACGCAAATCGCCGGCTCGCTAGCCTTTTACAGAAATGGAGTCTGCTAGCGCGGTATAGTGATTGGGGCGGAGCCTGCTAGAGCGGTATAGTGATTGGGGCGGAGTCTGCTAGCGCGGTATAGTGATTGGGGCGGAGCCTGCTAGAGCGGTATAGTGATTGGGGCGGAGTCTGCTAGCACGGTATAGTGATTGGGGCGGAGCCTGCTAGAGCGGTATAGTGATTGGGGCGGAGCCTGCTAGAGCGGTATAGTGATTGGGGCGGAGTCTGCTAGCGCGGTATAGTGATTGGGGCGGTGTCTGCTAGCGCGTTATAGTGATTGGGGCGGAGTCTGCTAGCGCGGTATAGTGATTGGGGCGGAGTCTGCTAGTGCGGTATAGTGATTGGGGCGGAGTCTGCTAGCGCGGTATAGTGATTGGGGCGGAGTCTGCTAGCGCGGTATAGTGGTTGCAGCGTGTTGAGCGCTGGCACATATCTCGCTGTCACTGTGATGATTTCTTAGTGCTCGGTACACACGGCGTTACTGGAGAAACATGGCGCTCATACCGGTCTTCAGGTAAAGTGTGGCAGATGATCCTGGGCTGTCTACGATGACCCTGCCGCTGACGCCATAATACGCATCCTGTAGGTGGACAAACGCTGTGCAGTTGGCCACCATGATGAAACACGCCTCCCGAGCATCGGCCAGGGATGATCTCTGCCACAAGGACCAATCGGAAATCATCAGCTTCTCGTTGAACACGGCAAACCCTGAATCTGCCGGGGATGTAGCGGGTTATAGAGAGACGTCAGTGGAGCCAGACATATAACGCATGGTCCCGCTGGGAGAGCTCACCCATTGGCCTCTCACATCTCCACTCAGTGAGTAAGGGGCAATCAAGATCCACGTTCCCAAATCGTTTCCTGACAGCGGTTATACAGTCCTTAAAAACAAACGCACACAGGGCGTGATAATCACTCAGCTGCCACGAACCACGTCAGAAAACTACATTCTGTATCATGCCACGCCATGATTCCAGCCACGGCCACGTTTTGTCCACTCACGGTGCTCCCCGAATCTCTTGTTACTCTGATCATTATATACCCTGCTATAATCCCACGTATCAGCCACTCACGGTGCTCACCAGATCCCTGGTTACTGTGATCATTATATACCCTGCTATAATCCCACGCATCAGCCACTTACGGTGCTCACCAGATCCCAGGTTACTCTGATCATTATATACTCTGCTATAATCCCACGTATCAGCCACTCACGGTGCTCCCCAGATCCCTGGTTACTCTGATCATTATATACCCTGCTATAATCCCACGTATCAGCCACTGACGGTGCTCCCCAGATCCCTGGTTACTGTGATCATTATATACCCTGCTATAATCCCACGCATCAGCCACTTACGGTGCTCACCAGATCCCAGGTTACTCTGATCATTATATACTCTGCTATAATCCCACGTATCAGCCACTCACGGTGCTCCCCAGATCCCTGGTTACTCTGATCATTATATACCCTGCTATAATCCCACGTATCAGCCACTGACGGTGCTCCCCAGATCCCTGGTTACTGTGATCATTATATACCCTGCTATAATCCCACGCATCAGCCACTTACGGTGCTCACCAGATCCCAGGTTACTCTGATCATTATATACCCTGCTATAATCCCACGTATCAGCCACTCACGGTGCTCACCAGATCCCTGGTTACTCTGATCATTATATACCCTGCTATAATCCCACGTATCAGCCACTGACGGTGCTCACCAGATCCCAGGTTACTCTGATCATTATATACCCTGCTATAATCCCACGTATCAGCCACTGACGGTGCTCACCAGATCCCAGGTTACTGTGATCATTATATACCCTGCTATAATCCCACGTATCAGCCACTCACGGTGCTCACCAGATCCCAGGTTACTCTGATCATTATATACCCTGCTATAATCCCACGTATCGCCACGTTTTGGCCAGTCTCGATGCTCACCAGATCCTGTGTCATCTTGGCCGTGGCTTCTGTGGCCAGGAATCTGGCGCACACTAAATCTGCCTCCGTCTTGGTCTTTCTGGACGCTGTGTGGACACATAACCCGGGTAGGAAGCTCCAGTCCCGGAATGGGGGGCATTTAATGTGATAAAAAACTAAAAGGATTATGAGAAAAGCAGCATTATTACCCCGCCAGGGCATGGGGTATAACATTCACACACTCACCTCCGGCATGGGGTATAACATTCACACACTCACCTCCGGCATGGGGTATAACATTCACACACTCACCTCCGGCATGGGGTATAACATTCACACACTCACCTCCGGCATGGGGTATAACATTCACACACTCACCTCCGGCATGGGGTATAACATTCACACACTCACCTCCGGCATGGGGTATAACATTCACACACTCACCTCCGGCATGGGGTATAACACACTCACCTCCGGCATGGGGTATAACATTCACACACTCACCTCCGGCATGGGGTATAACATTCACACACTCACCTCCAGCATGGGGTATAACATTCACACACTCACCTCCGGCAGGGGGTATAACATTCACACACTCACCTCCGCCATGGGGTATAACATTCACACACTCACCTCCGGCATGGGGTATAACATTCACACACTCACCTCCGCCATGGGGTATAACATTCACACACTCACCTCCGGCATGGGGTATAACATTCACACACTTACCCTTCGGCATGGGGTATAACATTCACACACTCACCTCCGGCATGGGGTATAACATTCACACACTTACCCTTCGGCATGGGGTATAACATTCACACACTCACCTCCGGCATGGGGTATAACATTCACACACTCACCTCCGGCATGGGGTATAACATTCACACACTCACCTCCGGCATGGGGTATAACATTCACACACTCACCTCCGCCATGGGGTATAACATTCACACACTCACCTCCGGCATGGGGTATAACATTCACACACTTACCCTTCGGCATGGGGTATAACATTCACACACTCACCTCCGGCATGGGGTATAACATTCACACACTCACCTCCGGCATGGGGTATAACATTCACACACTCACCTCCGGCATGGGGTATAACATTCACACACTCACCTCCGCCATGGGGTATAACATTCACACACTCACCTCCGGTATGGGGTATAACATTCACACACTCACCTCCGGCATGGGGTATAACATTCACACACTCACCTCCGGCATGGGGTATAACATTCACACACTCACCTCCGGCATGGGGTATAACATTCACACACTCACCTCCGGCATGGGGTATAACATTCACACACTTACCTCCGGCATGGGGTATAACATTCACACACTCACCTCCGGCAGGGGGTATAACATTCACACACTCACCTCCGCCATGGGGTATAACATTCACACACTCACCTCCGCCATGGGGTATAACATTCACACACTCACCTCCGGCATGGGGTATAACATTCACACACTCACCTCCGGCATGGGGTATAACATTCACACACTCACCTCCGGCATGGGGTATAACATTCACACACTCACCTCCGGCATGGGGTATAACATTCACACACTCACCTCCGGCATGGGGTATAACATTCACACACTCACCTCCGGCATGGGGTATAACATTCACACACTCACCTCCGGCATGGGGTATAACATTCACACACTCACCTCCGGCATGGGGTATAACATTCACACACTCACCTCCGGCATGGGGTATAACATTCACACACTCACCTCCGGCATGGGGTATAACATTCACACACTCACCTCCGGCAGGGGGTATAACATTCACACACTCACCTCCGGCAGGGGGTATAACATTCACACACTCACCTCCGGCAGGGGGTATAACATTCACACACTTACCTCCGGCATGGGGTATAACATTCACACACTCACCTCCGGCATGGGGTATAACATTCACACACTCACCTCCGGCATGGGGTATAACATTCACACACTCACCTCCGGCATGGGGTATAACATTCACACACTCACCTCCGGCATGGGGTATAACATTCACACACTCACCTCCGGCATGGGGTATAACATTCACACACTCACCTCCGGCATGGGGTATAACATTCACACACTCACCTCCGGCATGGGGTATAACATTCACACACTTACCTCCGGCAGGGGGTATAACATTCACACACTCACCTCCGGCATGGGGTATAACATTCACACACTCACCTCCAGCATGGGGTATAACATTCACACACTCACCTCCGGTATGGGGTATAACATTCACACACTCACCTCCGGCATGGGGTATAACATTCACACACTCACCTCCGCCATGGGGTATAACATTCACACACTCACCTCCGGCATGGGGTATAACATTCACACACTCACCTCCGGCATGGGGTATAACATTCACACACTCACCTCCGGTATGGGGTATAACATTCACACACTTACCTCCAGCTTCCTGCCGGTAGAAGATCATCCCGTCACACAGCCCCGTGCTAGGGTTACACTCCAAACCAAAATCACACACAGGGCACAAAGACTGGCAATCGGAACCTGAATACCCAGCCTGGCACCCTGGAGAGAAGAACAGGTTACTCACTGCTCATCAGTACCAGCTTTTACTTACTGGTACCAAACCACAACTAGTTACTAGTCATGACAACTAGTTACCAGCATTAGCTACTGGCTACTAGCCACAGTAACTGATTATTAGTATGGTTACTTATCACAAGACATAACTACCAGTTGGTTACTAGCATTAGTTACTGGTCACAAGACACAGCTTCCAGTTACTAGCATAAATCCTGGTCACTATATATAACTACCGGTTACTAGTATTAGTTACTGGGCAATAGACACAACCAGCAGCTATTAATTCACATACAGGATAGTATAGCGATACTCTTTACTACACAAGCTAGCAGCATATAGTAATATTAGCTACTAGTTACTCATACTAACAAGCAGGACTTCTACTTACCGGTTAGTGTGTTAAACCTTCGGATGTCAAATTAAACCAGTGGTAACTAACCGCGGTACTAGTCACTATACGCCATACTCACGTGATTTGATGTAGGTTACCGCGTTGGGGTCTATACTGGGCTCCTCCAGATTTGCAAGATGGACTCCATAATATAAGTAATGTTTCCCGAGCATGGTGACTACCGCGGAGCAGCCCGTCCCCAGCGCCGTGCAGTATCCCTGCGCCAGCTCAATCTCAGAGAAAGCCGCGTCGGTGGACAAAGCGCCGTATAAATATTTTCCCTTTAGCGGTATATACAGATCTGTCAGTATAGATGGAGAAAGGTGGTGAACGTGTTCAAACACCCTGTGCTATACATTCCAGATCATCGGACCTGCTACACCGGTCTGGAATACTCAGCCCTAGATCCCGGTTTTGGCAAAATAGACTCCAATACATGAATTATACAACAAAGCAGTGTTTGCTTCTACATCTATTTACAATACCTATCCCTTATTAAATATAGAGAATAACCCAATATCCCCCGTAACTAAAGGTTCCCCTATTTATACTATTTGGAGCTTCCCTGATGCATTTTGCCCATGTAACTGATTGGGACACAATATAAAATTAGTGGGGGGGTGTGTCATCATACCAGTTTTCACTGGGGACTCGCATACTGGACCCATTGGTTTGGCGCAGTCGGAATCTGCCCAGAATCCAATGCTCTGCATGGCGACGCAATCATAGTTACTTCTGTCTTTGCTGGACGCAAAGAGAATATGCCTGAAATGAAAGGGTTAATTGTCCCCAGACATGCAGCTTTCCTTTAAAGGGTTAACACAATTCACTGTCTTTTATCGTCTACGGCTGGTCGTGAGTGGCACTTTAAGAAGGGACCCTGTCACCTAAACATTGCTCAATAACAAACGATCTGCACATTGCACGTAAATGAATATAATAGGAGAAAATGTGTATTACATCAGGGGAATGGAAGGGTTAAATCTGTACACGCTAGAGAAGCTTAGAGGGGATATGATAATGTTATATATATATATAGGTACAGGGCCCATACAGGGGGCTTAATAAGGACCTGGACGGCTGGATACTTAATGAGCCGGAGTATAGAGGGCTATGCATGTTAGTATAGGCAGTAATATTTATTTAATATAAACAGCGGCTGGATACTTAATGAGCCGCAGTATAGAGGGCTATGCATGTTAGTATAGGCAGTAATATTTATTTAATATAAACAGCGGCTGGATACTTAATGAGACGCAGTATAGAGGGCTATGCATGTTAGTATAGGCAGTAATATTTATTTAATATAAACAGCGGCTGGATACTTAATGAGCCGCAGTATAGAGGGCTATGCATGTTAGTATAGGCAGTAATATTTATTTAATATAAACAGCGGCTGGATACTTAATGAGCCGCGGTATAGAGGGCTATGCATGTTAGTATAGGCAGTAATATTTATTTAATATAAACAGCGGGTGGATACTTAATGAGCCGGAGTATAGAGGGCTATGCATGTTAGTATAGGCAGTAATATTTATTTAATATAAACAGCGGCTGGATCCTTAATGAGCCGCAGTATAGAGGACTATGCATGTTAGTATAGGCAGTAATATTTATTTAATATAAACAGCGGCTGGATACTTAATGAGCCGCAGTATAGAGGGCTATGCATGTTAGTATAGGCAGTAATATTTATTTAATATAAACAGCGGCTGGATACTTAATGAGCCGCAGTATAGAGGGCTATGCATGTTAGTATAGGCAGTAATATTTATTTAATATAAACAGCGGCTGGATACTTAATGAGCCGCAGTATAGAGGGCTATGCATGTTAGTATAGGCAGTAATATTTATTTAATATAAACAGCGGCTGGATACTTAATGAGCCGCAGTATAGAGGGCTATGCATGTTAGTATAGGCAGTAATATTTATTTAATATAAACAGCGGCTGGATACTTAATGAGCCGCAGTATAGAGTGCTATGCGTGTTAGTATAGGCAGTAATATTTATTTAATATAAACAGCGACTGGATACTTAATGAGCCGCAGTATAGAGGGCTATGCATGTTATTATAGGCAGTAATATTTATTTAATATAAACAGCGGCTGGATACTTAATGAGCCGCAGTATAGAGGGCTATGCATGTTAGTATAGGCAGTAATATTTATTTAATATAAACAGCGGCTGGATACTTAATGAGCCGCAGTATAGAGGGCTATGCATGTTAGTATAGGCAGTAATATTTATTTAATATAAACAGCGGCTGGATACTTAATGAGCCGCAGTATAGAGGGCTATGCATGTTAGTATAGGCAGTAATATTTATTTAATATAAACAGCGGCTGGATACTTAATGAGCCGCAGTATAGAGGGCTATGCATGTTAGTATAGGCAGTAATATTTATTTAATATAAACAGCGGCTGGATACTTAATGAGCCGCAGTATAGAGGGCTATGCATGTTAGTATAGGCAGTAATATTTATTTAATATAAACAGCGGCTGGATACTTAATGAGCCGCAGTATAGAGGGCTATGCATGTTAGTATAGGCAGTAATATTTATTTAATATAAACAGCGGGTGGATACTTAATGAGCCGGAGTATAGAGGGCTATGCATGTTAGTATAGGCAGTAATATTTATTTAATATAAACAGCGGCTGGATACTTAATGAGCCGCAGTATAGAGGGCTATGCATGTTAGTATAGGCAGTAATATTTATTTAATATAAACAGCGGCTGGATACTTAATGAGCCGCAGTATAGAGGGCTATGCATGTTAGTATATGCAGTAATATTTATTTAATATAAACAGCGGCTGGATACTTAATGAGCCGGAGTATGGAGGGCTATGCATGTTAGTATAGGCAGTAATATTTATTTAATATAAACAGCGGCTGGATACTTAATGAGCCGCAGTATAGAGGGCTATGCATGTTAGTATAGGCAGTAATATTTATTTAATATAAACAGCGGCTGGATACTTAATGAGCCGGAGTATAGAGGGCTATGCATGTTAGTATAGGCAGTAATATTTATTTAATATAAACAGCGGCTGGATACTTAATGAGCCGCAGTATAGAGGGCTATGCATGTTAGTATAGGCAGTAATATTTATTTAATATAAACAGCGGCTGGATACTTAATGAGCCGCAGTATAGAGGGCTATGCATGTTAGTATAGGCAGTAATATTTATTTAATATAAACAGCGGCTGGATACTTAATGAGCCGCAGTATAGAGGGCTATGCATGTTAGTATAGGCAGTAATATTTATTTAATATAAACAGCGGCTGGATACTTAATGTGCCGGAGTATAGAGGGCTATGCATGTTAGTATAGGCAGTAATATTTATTTAATATAAACAGCGGCTGGATACTTAATGAGCCGCAGTATAGAGGGCTATGCATGTTAGTATAGGCAGTAATATTTATTTAATATAAACAGCGTCTGGATACTTAATGAGCCGGAGTATAGAGGGCTATGCATGTTAGTATAGGCAGTAATATTTATTTAATATAAACAGCGGCTGGATACTTAATGAGCCGGAGTATAGAGGGCTATGCATGTTAGTATAGGCAGTAATATTTATTTAATATAAACAGCGGCTGGATACTTAATGAGCCGCAGTATAGAGGGCTATGCATGTTAGTATAGGCAGTAATATTTATTTAATATAAACAGCGGCTGGATACTTAATGAGCCGGAGTATAGAGGGCTATGCATGTTAGTATAGGCAGTAATATTTATTTAATATAAACAGCGGCTGGATTCTTAATGAGCCGCAGTATAGAGGGCTATGCATGTTAGTATAGGCAGTAATATTTATTTAATATAAACAGCGGCTGGATACTTAATGAGCCGCAGTATAGAGGGCTATGCATGTTAGTATAGGCAGTAATATTTATTTAATATAAACAGCGGCTGGATCCTTAATGAGCCGGAGTATAGAGGGCTATGCATGTTAGTATAGGCAGTAATATTTATTTAATATAAACAGCGGCTGGATACTTAATGAGCCGCAGTATAGAGGGCTATGCATGTTAGTATAGGCAGTAATATTTATTTAATATAAACAGCGGCTGGATACTTAATGAGCCGCAGTATAGAGGGCTATGCATGTTAGTATAGGCAGTAATATTTATTTAATATAAACAGCGGCTGGATCCTTAATGAGCCGCAGTATAGAGGGCTATGCATGTTAGTATAGGCAGTAATATTTATTTAATATAAACAGCGGCTGGATACTTAATGAGCCGGAGTATAGAGGGCTATGCATGTTAGTATAGGCAGTAATATTTATTTAATATAAACAGCGGCTGGATACTTAATGAGCAGCAGTATAGAGGGCTATGCATGTTAGTATAGGCAGTAATATTTATTTAATATAAACAGCGGCTGGATACTTAATGAGCCGGAGTATAGAGGGCTATGCATGTTAGTATAGGCAGTAATATTTATTTAATATAAACAGCGGCTGGATACTTAATGAGCCGCAGTATAGAGGGCTATGCATGTTAGTATAGGCAGTAATATTTATTTAATATAAACAGCGGCTGGATACTTAATGAGCCGCAGTATAGAGGGCTATGCATGTTAGTATAGGCAGTAATATTTATTTAATATAAACAGCGGCTGGATCCTTAATGAGCCGCAGTATAGAGGGCTATGCATGTTAGTATAGGCAGTAATATTTATTTAATATAAACAGCGGCTGGATCCTTAATGAGCCGCAGTATAGAGGGCTATGCATGTTAGTATAGGCAGTAATATTTATTTAATATAAACAGCGGCTGGATACTTAATGAGCAGCAGTATAGAGGGCTATGCATGTTAGTATAGGCAGTAATATTTATTTAATATAAACAGCGGCTGGACACTTAATGAGCCGGAGTATGGAGGGCTATGCATGTTATTATAGGCAGTAATATTTATTTAATATAAACAGCGGCTGGATACTTAATGAGCCGCAGTATACAGGGCTATGCATGTTATTATAGGCAGTAATATTTATTTAATATAAACAGCGGCTGGATACTTAATGAGCCGCAGTATACAGGGCTATGCATGTTATTATAGGCAGTAATATTTATTTAATATAAACAGCGGCTGGATACTTAATGAGCCGGAGTATAGAGGGCTATGCATGTTAGTATAGGCAGTAATATTTATTTAATATAAACAGCGGCTGGATACTTAATGAGCCGCAGTATACAGGGCTATGCATGTTATTATAGGCAGTAATATTTATTTAATATAAACAGCGGCTGGATACTTAATGAGCCGGAGTATAGAGGGCTATGCATGTTAGTATAGGCAGTAATATTTATTTAATATAAACAGCGGCTGGATACTTAATGAGCCGCAGTATACAGGGCTATGCATGTTAGTATAGGCAGTAATATTTATTTAATATAAACAGCGGCTGGATACTTATTGAGCCGCAGTATAGAGGGCTATGCATGTTAGTATAGGCAGTAATATTTATTTAATATAAACAGCGGCTGGATACTTAATGAGCCGGAGTATAGAGGGCTATGCATGTTAGTATAGGCAGTAATATTTATTTAATATAAACAGCGGCTGGATACTTAATGAGCCGCAGTATAGAGGGCTATGAATGTTAGTATAGGCAGTAATATTTATTTAATATAAACAGCGGCTGGATACTTAATGAGCCGCAGTATAGAGGGCTATGCATGTTAGTATAGGCAGTAATATTTATTTAATATAAACAGCGGCTGGATACTTAATGAGCCGGAGTATAGAGGGCTATGCATGTTAGTATAGGCAGTAATATTTATTTAATATAAACAGCGGCTGGATTCTTAATGAGCCGCAGTATAGAGGGCTATGCATGTTAGTATAGGCAGTAATATTTATTTAATATAAACAGCGGCTGGATACTTAATGAGCCGGAGTATAGAGCGCTATGCATGTTAGTATAGGCAGTAATATTTATTTATTATAAACAGCGGCTGGATCCTTAATGAGCCGGAGTATAGAGGGCTATGCATGTTAGTATAGGCAGTAATATTTATTTAATATAAACAGCGGCTGGATACTTAATGAGCCGCAGTATAGAGGGCTATGCATGTTAGTATAGGCAGTAATATTTATTTAATATAAACAGCGGCTGGATACTTAATGAGCCGGAGTATAGAGGGCTATGCATGTTAGTATAGGCAGTAATATTTATTTAATATAAACAGCGGCTGGATACTTAATGAGCAGCAGTATAGAGGGCTATGCATGTTAGTATAGGCAGTAATATTTATTTAATATAAACAGCGGCTGGATACTTAATGAGCCGCAGTATAGAGGGCTATGCATGTTAGTATAGGCAGTAATATTTATTTAATATAAACAGCGGCTGGATACTTAATGAGCCGCAGTATAGAGGGCTATGCATGTTAGTATAGGCAGTAATATTTATTTAATATAAACAGCGGCTGGATACTTAATGAGCCGCAGTATAGAGGGCTATGCATGTTAGTATAGGCAGTAATATTTATTTAATATAAACAGCGGCTGGATACTTAATGAGCCGGAGTATAGAGGGCTATGCATGTTAGTATAGGCAGTAATATTTATTTAATATAAACAGCGGCTGGATACTTAATGAGCCGCAGTATAAAGGGCTATGCATGTTAGTATAGGCAGTAATATTTATTTAATATAAACAGCGGCTGGATACTTAATGAGCCGGAGTATGGAGGGCTATGCATGTTATTATAGGCAGTAATATTTATTTAATATAAACAGCGGCTGGATACTTAATGAGCCGCAGTATAGAGGGCTATGCATGTTAGTATAGGCAGTAATATTTATTTAATATAAACAGCGGCTGGATACTTAATGAGCCGCAGTATAGAGGGCTATGCATGTTAGTATAGGCAGTAATATTTATTTAATATAAACAGCGGCTGGACACTTAATGAGCCGCAGTATAGAGCGCTATGCATGTTATTATAGGCAGTAATATTTATTTAATATAAACAGCGGCTGGATACTTAATGAGCCGCAGTATAGAGGGCTATGCATGTTAGTATAGGCAGTAATATTTATTTAATATAAACAGCGGCTGGATACTTAATGGGCCGCAGTATAGAGGGCTATGCATGTTAGTATAGGCAGTAATATTTATTTAATATAAACAGCGGCTGGATACTTAATGAGCCGGAGTATAGAGGGCTATGCATGTTAGTATAGGCAGTAATATTTATTTAATATAAACAGCGGCTGGATACTTAATGAGACGCAGTATAGAGGGCTATGCATGTTAGTATAGGCAGTAATATTTATTTAATATAAACAGCGGCTGGATACTTAATGAGCCGCAGTATAGAGGGCTATGCATGTTAGTATAGGCAGTAATATTTATTTAATATAAACAGCGGCTGGATACTTAATGAGCCGGAGTATAGAGCGCTATGCATGTTATTATAGGCAGTAATATTTATTTAATATAAACAGCGGCTGGATACTTAATGAGCCGCAGTATAGAGGGCTATGCATGTTAGATTAGGCAGTAATATTTATTTAATATAAACAGCGGCTGGATACTTAATGAACCGCAGTATAGAGGGCTATGCATGTTAGTATAGGCAGTAATATTTATTTAATATAAACAGCGGCTGGACACTTAATGAGCCGGAGTATAGAGGGCTATGCATGTTAGTATAGGCAGTAATATTTATTTAATATAAACAGCGGCTGGATACTTAATGAGCCGGAGTATAGAGCGCTATGCATGTTATTATAGGCAGTAATATTTATTTAATATAAACAGCGGCTGGATACTTAATGAGCCGCAGTATAGAGGGCTATGCATGTTAGTATAGGCAGTAATATTTATTTAATATAAACAGCGGCTGGACACTTAATGAGCCGGAGTATGGAGGGCTATGCATGTTAGTATAGGCAGTAATATTTATTTAATATAAACAGCGGCTGGATACTTAATGAGCCGCGGTATAGAGGGCTATGCATGTTAGTATAGGCAATAATATTTATTTAATATAAATAGCGGCTGGATACTTAATGAGCCGCAGTATAGAGGGCTATGCATGTTAGTATAGGCAGTAATATTTATTTAATATAAACAGCGGCTGGATACTTAATGAGCCGCAGTATAGAGGGCTATGCATGTTAGTATAGGCAGTAATATTTATTTAATATAAACAGCGGCTGGATCCTTAATGAGCCGGAGTATAGAGGGCTATGCATGTTAGTATAGGCAGTAATATTTATTTAATATAAACAGCGGCTGGATACTTAATGAGCCGCAGTATAGAGGGCTATGCATGTTAGTATAGGCAGTAATATTTATTTAATATAAACAGCGGCTGGATACTTAATGAGCCGCAGTATAGAGGACTATGCATGTTAGTATAGGCAGTAATATTTATTTAATATAAACAGCGGCTGGATACTTAATGAGCCGCAGTATAGAGGGCTATGCATGTTAGTATAGGCAGTAATATTTATTTAATATAAACAGCGGCTGGATACTTAATGAGCCGCGGTATAGAGGGCTATGCATGTTAGTATAGGCAGTAATATTTATTTAATATAAACAGCGGCTGGATACTTAATGAGCCGCAGTATAGAGGGCTATGCATGTTAGTATAGGCAGTAATATTTATTTAATATAAACAGCGGCTGGATACTTAATGATACGCAGTATAGAGGGCTATGCATGTTAGTATAGGCAGTAATATTTATTTAATATAAACAGCGACTGGATACTTAATGAGCCGCAGTATAGAGGGCTATGCATGTTAGTATAGGCAGTAATATTTATTTAATATAAACAGCGACTGGATACTTAATGAGCCGCAGTATAGAGGGCTATGCATGTTAGTATAGGCAGTAATATTTATTTAATATAAACAGCGGCTGGATACATAATGAGCCGCAGTATAGAGGGCTATGCATGTTAGTATAGGCAGTAATATTTATTTTATATAAACAGCGGCTGGATACTTAATGAGCCGGAGTATAGAGGGCTATGCATGTTAGTATAGGCAGTAATATTTATTTAATATAAACAGCGGCTGGATACTTAATGAGCCGGAGTATAGAGGGCTATGCATGTTAGTATAGGCAGTAATATTTATTTAATATAAACAGCGGCTGGATACTTAATGAGCCGGAGTATAGAGGGCTATGCATGTTAGTATAGGCAGTAATATTTATTTAATATAAACAGCGGCTGGATACTTAATGAGCCGCAGTATAGAGCGCTATGCATGTTAGTATAGGCAGTAATATTTATTTAATATAAACAGCGGCTGGATACTTAATGAGCCGGAGTATAGAGGGCTATGCGTGTTAGTATAGGCAGTAATATTTATTTAATATAAACAGCGGCTGGATACTTAATGAGCCGCAGTATAGAGGGCTATGCATGTTAGTATAGGCAGTAATATTTATTTAATATAAACAGCGGCTGGATACTTAATGAGCCGCAGTATAGAGGGCTATGCATGTTAGTATAATTAATATTTATTTATTGTTTGTTCATCCAAAAGGCAATGCGATTTCTCTTTGAATAAGGATTTTTCCCCCATTAAGGCAGAATTTGAAATTCCTGATTTTAAGTTTTTTTTGTCTTCTTTTGGATCAAACAAGGATTAAGGAAAGGGCTGAACCTCACGGCTGCAAGTGTTTTTTTCTTTAGGGCACTGGTGGCAGATTTTAACATTCCCATTACCCCTCAGGTTCCTTACTCCTGACCCAGAGTTGATCCGGTTTTTCCCTTTTTTTTTCTTCTGCCCAACAAAAATGATCCTTCTTCCCTTCTCTTGAGCCACACCCATAAAGCCACGCCCATAAAGCCACGCCCACACAACCACGCCCACTCACCTGTATAGATGGGGATTTAAAGGAGATCCGTCAGCCCAGACTCTGTCTCCTTCCACAGCAATATCATTCAGCCCAATCCAGCTGCTCCGCTTAATGTATGTCTTCAGCCAGTCCTGAATACAGAGAGAGAAAGAGACAGTCACAAATAACTAGCGTCCAATCAGAATGCGCAGCTGTAATGGGCGTGATCAGTGACATCACAGTCTCCTCACCATCTGCCACCACCTCTGCCACTGCCTATGCGTCTCCTGAACCCTCTCCATTGTGGACAAGGCTCCTCCCCCTTCACATATCTCTCCGTGATCTCCGATAGTTTATCTCAAGGTGGAATGATAGCCTCAGATATTGAGTGAGCATCATCAACCCACCGCCCATGAGGTCTACCCGCAACCTCACCAGGTCTACCCACCGCCCATCAGGTCTACCCCGCAACCCCACCATGTCTACCCACCGCCCATCAGGTCTACCCACAACCTCACCAGGTCTACCCACCACCCCATCAGGTCTACCCACAACCTCACCAGGTCTACCCACCGCCCATCAGGTCTACCCCGCAACCCCACCATGTCTACCCACCGCCCATCAGGTCTACCCACAACCTCACCAGGTCTACCCACCACCCCATCAGGTCTACCCACAACCTCACCAGGTCTACCCACCACCCCATCAGGTCTACCCGCAACCTCACCATGTCTACCCACCACCCATCAGGTCTACCCGCAACCTCACCATGTCTACCCACCACTCATCAGGTCTACCCGCAACCTCACCATGTCTACCCACAACCCCACCATGTCTACCCACCGCCCATCAGGTCTACCCACCGCCCATCAGGTCTACCCAACGCCCATGAGGTCTACCCGCAACCCTACCATGTCTACCCACCACCCATCAGGTCTACCCACCTCCACATTAGGTCTACCAGCAACCCCACCATGTCTACCCACAACCCCACCATGTCTACCCGCTGCCCCACCATGTCTACCCGCTGCCCCATCAGATCTAGCCGCCACCTCTCCATGTCTACCAGTCACCCCATCAAGTCTACTTACCACCTTATCGATATCATTCAATTTGATGAGGTCGGAACTGGCAAACCTCTGGCAAAACCGGCGGGCATCCTGCCAACTCAGGGTCGTCAGCTGCTCGATGTAGATACATTTATTGCTCCACTGTTTCCAGGGACCGGTCTTCGGACAGAGGGACTCTACGTGGAGCACAGATTCCCAAACTCAACCAGTGCCCGAGAGTAACCCTAACCAATGAACCAATCATGACCCAGTAAGCAGAGCGTCACCACTGGGCCAACAGATCAAACGCACGGGGCACAGGCAAGGCTTACTCATATGTCCATGTCTGACAGGGTATTATTACCTTCTCGCGGGGCAAAACGCAGAGACGCAGGGGAACATTTCTCCAGCGATGCCTGCTTGTTGGAGCGCCAATATGACAAGCACAGACCACTGTGCATGTTCTGGATCTGGCCATCAGGGAGGAGGCGGAATGCGTTGGAGAGGTTTTCCTCACAGTCTTCAGTCACTTGAACCAGGTTAAAAATGCCAGGCTGCAACTAAACCTCCCCAGAACCCCCCCAGCAATGAGTTAGATCATAGATAAACTAGATCACCGGTCATCATACAGTGCTAACTAACCAGTCATCAGTTAGTCAGTTAGTTGGTTAGCTAGCACATTTGGTGCTAGTTTCCCGGTTGTTAGGGTTACCAGAAGGCCACAGTAATATTGCACTTTACCGTGACACAGGAAGCCGGGATCATGATGTTCCTGAGTCTGCCGTTTTGTTGCAGGGCCCAGAAGGAGTTGTTGACGCATTTCGCATACACTGCCTCCACGTAGACGGATAAAGTGCTGGAGTTGACACACAGATAGGCAGAAGCACTTACAGAATATAACAAACCAAACCACATGAAGGGCACGTCTGAAAAGAAAAGGGATGCGTCGGGTCACAATGCACTGCCGATATCACACCATGGGGGTCTCTCCCCCGCCTCTCCAGCAGTGATAGGGTTAATCTGCCTGTCTACTGACCCCCCAAAGTGACTGGGTGGCATGGTCACGCGTTTTACTCACCGTTGGCCGTGCCGGGGGAGATGATTTGGACGGCGCCGCTGGATTTATTGGTGAAGGACATCCAATTCACCACATTCCCAGGGAACTTCCACTTGGTTTTGGTGGAGGCGAGGACTTTCACAAAGCCGGGGGACAGGACGCTGTCCCACATGTTCAGCTCACTGATGTCACCAAAGAAGGAATTGGTGGGCAGAAACCCACCTTACCGCAAACAGGGAGAGAAGAGGGATCATGTGAGAACACATAGGGCTTCATTCATGACACAGAGAAATGCAGGGAATTAAGAAGGGGATTTCCAACTGAAGGCCAAAGTAGCCGAGTAGGAAAACTGCTCCCAAACAACTGAATGGGGGAATTCTTTCCAACTCGGCATCTTTGGCCCTAAGTTTGAAATTGCCTTCTCAATTCCCTGCATTTCTCTCTTACAGGGGAGATATCTCACCTTTTGTTGCTTCTTCAAACTGTCCCACCACCAGCGAGCCCCCCATCTTCACTCCTTTCATCTGAAAACGGGCTGCGTCCAAATACTCCAGACTCCAGGCAAAACCATCAACAAACACAGAATATTGGGGAGCGGAGGGGGAAAGGCTGAGCGTCAGGGCCACGTGATGCCACAAGCCATCCAGCAGACTTCCCTCTGTCCCATTCCACACAACTGATCTAGAACAAGAGGAAGCTTGCTCTAGAACACGCAGAAGAATCTGACTGTGTCCAATATTCGCACAGTAACTAGGCTAGGTCACTTAGGAACAGAGATTCACCACGTGGCAGTACTCAGTTACTTGATAGCATGCATTATTCATAGAAGGAGCATGGAAAGGATCCCCCCAAAATGCGATGCTTGTAAATCAGGTTACACAATTCAGCTGCATTCTAACGTTCTCCCTTCCTCACAAGCCCCCAACGCACCCTTTTAGCCAAAACTCCAGGCCCGTGGGGAATCGTATGAAGAGAGCAAACTCCGCCGGGCTGGTCGTTAGGGAGTAGCTGCACACGCACATGGATTGGGCTGTGTTGGTTTTGCTTCTCACCCAAACCCCTAGAGAGAAGCTGGTCAGGTAGGAAGGTCTGGTCCGTTCCACACGCAAATAATTCTCCTGGTTCATTCTGCAGCATGGAAAACGCACATCAAAGGAACCAAGGTACCCTGAGGATGAAGGAGTACACACCGGGTAACACATTGTATCTCTGTGTACACTGAGGATGAAGGAGTACACACCGGGTAACACATTGTATCTCTGCGTACACTGAGGATGAAGGAGTACACACCGGGTAACACATTGTATCTCTGTGTACACTGAGGATGAAGGAGTACACACCGGGTAACACATTGTATCTCTGTGTACACTGAGGATGAAGGAGTACACACCGGGTAACACATTGTATCTCTGTGTACACTGAGGATGAAGGAGTACACACCGGGTAACACATTGTATCTCTGTGTACACTGAGGATGAAGGAGTACACACCGGGTAACACATTGTATCTCTGCGTACACTGAGGATGAAGGAGTACACACCGGGTAACACATTGTATCTCTGCGTACCCTGAGGATGAAGGAGTACACACCGGGTAACACATTGTATCTCTGCGTACACTGAGGATGAAGGAGTACACACCGGGTAACACATTGTATCTCTGTGTACACTGAGGATGAAGGAGTACACACCGGGTAACACATTGTATCTCTGTGTACACTGAGGATGAAGGAGTACACACCGGGTAACACATTGTATCTCTGTGTACACTGAGGATGAAGGAGTACACACCGGGTAACACATTGTATCTCTGCGTACACTGAGGATGAAGGAGTACACACCGGGTAACACATTGTATCTCTGCGTACCCTGAGGATGAAGGAGTACACACCGGGTAACACATTGTATCTCTGCGTACACTGAGGATGAAGGAGTACACACCGGGTAACACATTGTATCTCTGTGTACACTGAGGATGAAGGAGTACACACCGGGTAACACATTGTATCTCTGCGTACACTGAGGATGAAGGAGTACACACCGGGTAACACATTGTATCTCTGCGTACACTGAGGATGAAGGAGTACACACCGGGTAACACATTGTATCTCTGTGTACACTGAGGATGAAGGAGTACACACCGGGTAACACATTGTATCTCTGCGTACACTGAGGATGAAGGAGTACACACCGGGTAACACATTGTATCTCTGCGTACACTGAGGATGAAGGAGTACACACCGGGTAACACATTGTATCTCTGCGTACACTGAGGATGAAGGAGTACACACCGGGTAACACATTGTATCTCTGCGTACACTGAGGATGAAGGAGTACACACCGGGTAACACATTGTATCTCTGCGTACACTGAGGATGAAGGAGTACACACCGGGTAACACATTGTATCTCTGCGTACACTGAGGATGAAGGAGTACACACCGGGTAACACATTGTATCTCTGTGTACACTGAGGATGAAGGAGTACACACCGGGTAACACATTGCATCTCTGCGTACCCTGAGGATGAAGGAGTACACACCGGGTAACACATTGTATCTCTGCGTACACTGAGGATGAAGGAGTACACACCGGGTAACACATTGTATCTCTGCGTACCCTGAGGATGAAGGAGTACACACCGGGTAACACATTGTATCTCTGTGTACACTGAGGATGAAGGAGTACACACCGGGTAACACATTGTATCTCTGCGTACACTGAGGATGAAGGAGTACACACCGGGTAACACATTGTATCTCTGCGTACCCTGAGGATGAAGGAGTACACACCGGGTAAAACATTGTATCTCTGCGTACACTGAGGATGAAGGAGTACACACCGGGTAACACATTGCATCTCTGCGTACACTGAGGATGAAGGAGTACACACCGGGTAACACATTGCATCTCTGTGTACACTGAGGATGAAGGAGTACACACCGGGTAACACATTGTATCTCTGTGTACACTGAGGATGAAAGAGTACACACCGGGTAACACATTGTATCTCTGCGTACACTGAGGATGAAGGAGTACACACCGGGTAACACATTGTATCTCTGCGTACACTGAGGATGAAAGAGTACACACCGGGTAACACATTGTATCTCTGCGTACCCTGAGGATGAAGGAGTACACACCGGGTAACACATTGTATCTCTGTGTACACTGAGGATGAAGGAGTACACACCGGGTAACACATTGTATCTCTGCGTACACTGAGGATGAAGGAGTACACACCGGGTAACACATTGCATCTCTGCGTACACTGAGGATGAAGGAGTACACACCGGGTAACACATTGCATCTCTGTGTACACTGAGGATGAAGGAGTACACACCGGGTAACACATTGCATCTCTGCGTACCCTGAAGACTAGGGAGATATACACCGAGGATAAAGACAGGATACAGGGATCTGGACTAATGGACAAAACAGGGACAGGCATAACAGGACAGGAGTAAGAATAGGATAAGGAGTACAGGACACAGGGCAGATACAGACAAGACACAAGGGGCGTGTTAACAGAACTAAGGAGACGTATAAACAAAACCAGAAATGATAGAATAGAAGTCACATGGCTCCGCGGAGAGCAGGCAGGAGTCACATGACCCTGTGGAGAGCAAGCAGGGGTCACATGACTCTGTGAGGAGCAGGCAGGGGTCACATGACTCTGTGAAGAGCAGGCAGGGGTCACATGACTCTGTGAGGAGCAGGCAGGGGTCACATGACTCTGTGAGGAGCAGGCAGGGGTCACATGACTCTGTGGGGAGCAGGCAGGAGTCACATGACTCTGTGGAGAGCAGGCAGGGGTCACATGACTGTGAGGAGCAGACAGGGGTCACATGACTCTGTGGGGAGCAGACAGGGGTCACATGACTCTGTGGGGAGCAGACAGGGGTCACATGACTCTGTGGGGAGCAGGCAGGAGTCACATGGCTCTGTGGGGAGCAGACAGGAGTCACATGACTCTGTGGGGAGCAGGCAGGAGTCACATGACTCTGTGGGGAGCAGGCAGGGGTCACATGGCTCTGTGGGGAGGCAATGAAATGATTAGTTTTCTTACCTAGTGAAGCCCCGATGACCCGGGCCCCGGAGACTGCGACATGATTCACTGATTTAAAGATGGATTCTTGGTTCCCCAGAATCTTTACATTCTCCTGGTAATTGATGTAACCGGACACTGCGCTTGGAAGGATTATAGCGCCCCACGTGAGATCTGTATCGGTGTCAGTGGGGGTAAGCAGGCTGTGCTGCATGCTTCCAAACCAGGAGCTAGCGTTCCCAGAGACCGCCGTGGTGCCACGGGTCAGAGTAACCAGGAGGACAGGGGAGGAGACGTGGCTTTCCTTCAACTCAATACTACACGAGGAACCTCCAGGGAGAGACAGGAACACGTCCACTGCGGAATAGGCACCGAGACCCCCGCTCATAGGCAGATCCACCACACACAAACCTGTCCATGGAAAGTACCATTCGTACATAAAGGGGTCCACTCGGGGAGATCAGACTTTCGGACCACTTCAGATCATCCGTTGGATGCGGACTGCCCACTTCTGCCCTAACTTGACCAACAAGGGCCCAGGGGGCAGATGCTTTGGGCCTCCTTTAACCATTGGGTAAAGCTGCCCTGGGTGGTGTAAATAGCACGTCTATAGGTGTATAGTAAGGCAGGGTCCATTGGTGCAGTAAGGCAGGGCCTATGGGTGCAGTAAGGCAGGGCCTATGGGTGCAGTAAGGCAGGGCCTATGGGTGCAGTAAGGCAGGGTCCATTGGTGCAGTAAGGCAGGGCCTATGGGTGCAGTAAGGCAGGGTCCATTGGCGCAGTAAGGCAAGGCCTATGGGTGCAGTAAGGCAGGGCCTATGGGTGCAGTAAGGCAGGGCCTATGGGTGCAGTAAGGCAGGGTCCATTGGTGCAGTACAACCAAGGAAGCAGAGCTGGCATATCCCAAACCCGTTCTTACCTTCCCCCACCCTAGCTGTGCCCCCTGGATCTGTGGCACTGGCCCCTGGCACGTGGAGAGACTCCATTCCATTACTAACTTACGAGGGTCTGCTTTGCAGATGAAGCCGGTGGGCTCTGTGGTGGATGGAGTGGTGCATTTTGTGGTGGTCCAGGTTCCATGGCGTGATGCATCACTCGGCATGAGATACATCGTAGCACAGAATCCCCTGGCGTTAGTCACAGCAGCACCTGGTTCACAGGAATTATAATGTAACATGTGTTAGTCACTGATCTGTGCCACGGAGGGATCTGTATCCACAATAATAGGCTCTGTGTTCTTATTGCATGTAATTAGTAATGTGAACACGGGGTTAATGTGAATCGCGCAGGATCAGCCGGGAGGCAGAGTTAATACAAGATACGCACCGGATTCCCAGTGGAAGAAGCTGGTTGGTGAATCGTCTATCCATTTCCAGCCGGTTACATACTGGAGACCCAGCCACATATAGCGCTTGTCTTCAGCGAAGGCATCTGTAGGATATATAGACACAGTATGCACCTATAGGACATACAGCACATGCCTAGACACAGTATGCACCTATAGGACATACAGCACAAGCCTAGACACAGTATGCACCTATAGGACATACAGCACAAGCCTAGACACAGTATGCACCTATAGGACATACAGCACAAGCCTAGACACAGTATGCACCTATAGGACATACAGCACAAGCCTAGACACAGTATGCACCTATAGGACATACAGCACAAGCCTAGACACAGTATGCACCTATAGGACATATAGCACATGTCTAGACACAGTATGCACCTATAGGACATACAGCACATGTCTAGACACAGTATGCACCTATAGGACATACAGCACATGCCTAGACACAGTATGCACCTATAGGACATACAGCACATGCCTAGACACAGTATGCACCTATAAGACATACAGCACATGCCTAGACACAGTATGCACCTATAGGACATACAGCACATGCCTAGACACAGTATGCACCTATAGGAGATACAGCACAAGCCTAGACACAGTATGCACCTATAGGACATACAGCACATGCCTAGACACAGTATGCACCTATAGGACATACAGCACATGCCTAGACACAGTATGCACCTATAGGAGATACAGCACAAGCCTAGACACAGTGTGCACCCATAGGACATACAGCACAAGCCTAGACACAGTATGCACCTATAGGAGATACAGCACAAGCCTAGACACAGTATGCACCTATAGGACATACAGCACAAGCCTAGACACAGTGTGCACCCATAGGACATACAGCACAAGCCTAGACACAGTATGCACCTATAGGAGATACAGCACAAGCCTAGAAACAGTATGCACCTATAGGACATACAGCACAAGCCTAGACACAGTATGCACCTATAGGAGATACAGCACAAGCCTAGACACAGTATGCACCTAGAGGAGATACAGCACAAGCCTAGACACAGTATGCACCTATAGGACATATAGCACACGCCTAGACACAGTATGCACCTATAGGAGATACAGCACAAGCCTAGACACAGTGTGCACCCATAGGACATACAGCACATGCGTAGGTATTATCCTGGTTGTGTCTGGCTCACTACATACTGATGGGAGCTGTGCGTTCCCATGTCTGTGTCTGGCTCACTACATACTGATGGGAGCTGTGCATTACCATGTCTGTGTCTGGCTCACTATATACTGATGGGAGCTGTGCGTTCCCATGTCTGTGTCTGGCTCACTAAATACTGATGAGAGATGTGCGTTCCCATGTCTGTGTCTGGCTCACTATATACTGATGAGAGATGTGCGTTCCCATGTCTGTGTCTGGCTCACTATATACTGATGGGAGCTGTGCGTTCCCATGTCTGTGTCTGGCTCACTATATACTGATGGGAGCTGTGCGTTCCCATGTCTGTGTCTGGCTCACTACATACTGATGGGAGCTGTGCGTTCCCATGTCTGTGTCTGGCTCACTATATACTGATGGGAGCTGTACGTTCCCATGTCTGTGCCTGGCTCACTTTATACTGATGGGAGCTGTGCGTTCCCATGTCTGTGTCTGGCTCACTATATACTGATGGGAGCTGTGAGTTCCCATGTCTGTGTCTGGCTCACTATATACTGATGGGAGCTGTGCGTTCCCATGTCTGTGTCTGGCTCACTATATACTGATGGGAGCTGTGCGTTCCCATGTCTGTGCCTGGCTCACTATATACTGATGGGAGCTGTGCGTTCCCATGTCTGTGTCTGGATCACTATATACTGATGAGAGATGTGCGTTCCCATGTCTGTGTCTGGCTCACTATATACTGATGGGAGCTGTGCGTTCCCATGTCTGTGTCTGGCTCACTATATACTGATGGGAGCTGTGCGTTCCCATGTCTGTGCCTGGCTCACTATATACTGATGGGAGCTGTGCGTTCCCATGTCTGTGTCTGGCTCACTACATACTGATGGGAGCTGTGCATTACCATGTCTGTGTCTGGCTCACTATATACTGATGGGAGCTGTACGTTCCCATGTCTGTGTCTGGCTCACTATATACTGATGGGAGCTGTGCATTACCATGTCTGTGTCTGGCTCACTATATACTGATGGGAGCTGTGCGTTCCCATGTCTGTGTCTGGCTCACTATATACTGATGGGAGCTGTGCGTTCCCATGTTTGTGTCTGGCTCACTATATACTGATGGGAGCTGTGCGTTCCCATGTCTGTGTCTGGCTCACTATATACTGATGGGAGCTGTGCGTTCCCATGTCTGTGCCTGGCTCACTATATACTGATGGGAGCTGTGCGTTCCCATGTCTGTGCCTGGCTCACTATATACTGATGGGAGCTGTGCGTTCCCATGTCTGTGTCTGGCTCACTATATACTGATGGGAGCTGTGCGTTCCCATGTCTGTGTCTGGCTCACTATATACTGATGGGAGCTGTGCGTTCCCATGTCTGTGCCTGGCTCACTATATACTGATGGGAGCTGTGCATTACCATGGGTGCTTTTTGTTTCACAAAGCATGTACCGATGGTAGCTATGTCACAAGATATATGCAAATGGGAATTATACTGTACTACATCTGTTTGACTAATGGCACACTGGTAGAAGCTACACAATGTCACTTGTCGCTAGTCATTTCTACACTGATTGGAGCAATACATGTACTACTAGGAGTTATCCAGTGCAGATTTGTTTTGTATCTGGCTAACTGTATATTGATAGTTGCAATACTATACCATAGCTAACTATATACTGATAAGAAGTATTCTGTACCACATCTGTGTCTGGCTAACTTTATACTGATGGAGGTATAACACCAGGTATATTTGCCTTGGGCAGTGAAAGCCCTGCAGACAGTACATATAAACAGCGAATACGCAGAGATAACTACAAATAAAAGGACGCATTGTTCCAATAATTAATCACATGGAATCAACAGAAAACAATATATTACGTCCTTGATATGAGAACATGAACAAGCTGCTCACACAGCAAGACAAAACAAAAAATTCCAGCTGTAATGGGGGGGGGGGGGGGGGGGGATGTAAATATACCTGGCACAATCTGCCACTTATTATTCTTTTTTGGTGAATTCCCTGGGGCTCGTTATGCGCCATTCCTGCCAACTCTCTGTATTTGACAAGAAGGGCGGATATAAAAAGAGGGCGGAGTAACATGACCTCACGCAACGTTCCACAACCCGGGAGATTGGCAAATTCAGGACTGTTGGCAGCTATGACACAGCTGGACCATTCTTTGTGCCGTTCGTCCCTGACCCTTAGAAACAATCACCTGCAAGGAACAAATTCTCCTCCTCGCCCCCCACGCTGGTCAGAGACCCTCCTGCACCGTGACAATCAGCTTCCGCTTGGGACCATGTCTTGGTGTCAGACAGAGACGGAAAATAGAAACTGTAACATGACGATCCAAAGAGACGCTGAGAGACCTCGATATCAGTGGAAACTGGGCAGGAAAAGAAACGGGACAATGAGGTCCAATATCCCCCCCATCCCGAATAATAGGGGCCAAAGAAACACATTCAGCTCAGCAGTTTTATTTAACTCTCCCCTTCCCCTAAACATTGCATATAAATTGTAATAGTTACTATTGTTGCCATAACAGCCCCCCCCTCTCTCTCCAAGCTCCTCCTCTCTCTCCAAGCCCCCCCTCTCTCTCCAAGCTCCTCCTCTCTATCCAAGCCCCGCCTCTCTATCCAAGCCCCGCCTTTCTCTCCAAGCTCCTCCTATCTCTGCAAGCCCCTCCTCTCTCTCCAAGCCCCTCCTATCTCTCTAAGCTCCTCCTATCTATCCAAGCCCCTCCTATCTCTCCAAGCCCTGCCTCTCTCTCCAAGCCTCTCCTTTCTCTCCAAGCTCCTCCTATCTCTCCAAGCTCCTCCTATCTCTCCAAGCTCCTCCTATCTCTCCAAGCTCCTCCTATCTCTCCAAGCTCCTCCTATCTCTCTAAGCTCCTCCTATCTATCCAAGCCCCTCCTATCTCTCCAAGCCCTGCCTCTCTCTCCAAGCCCCTCTTCTTTCTCCAAGCCCCTCCTATCTCTCCAAGCCCCTCCTATCTCTCCAAGCCCCTCCTATCTCTCCAAGCCCCTCCCTATTGGAATGTCAGTGAATTTAGAAGCCCCGGCGAAATGATTTCACTAAAACTACAGGAGAACTGGGAATAGTTTCAAAGTAAAAATAAACTCATTCCACAGATATTAACACACGTACAACATACAGAACATGTCACACTCGCTCCGTACTGAGTGGGCGGGGTCAAACCCCAACTGGGCACCTGTCTCTCCTGCTAAATGTCGCAGCCCCCCACGCAGGACATGTCACACCCCCGCAGGACATGTCACCCCCCCCCCCCCCCCGCAGGACATGTCACCCCCCCCCCCCGCAGGACATGTCACACCCCCGCAGGACATGTCACACCCCCGCAGGACATGTCACCCCCCCCGCAGGACATGTCACACCCCCGCAGGACATGTCACCCCCCCCCGCAGGACATGTCACCCCCCCCAGGACATGTCACCCCCCCCCCCCCGCAGGACATGTCACCCCCCCCGCAGGACATGTCACACCCCCGCAGGACATGTCACCCCCCCCAGGACATGTCACACCCCCGCAGGACATGTCACCCCCCCCCGCAGGACATGTCACCCCCCCCCAGGACATGTCACCCCCCCCCCCCCGCAGGACATGTCACCCCCCCCCGCAGGACATGTCACCCCCCCCCCGCAGGACATGTCACCCCCCCCCGCAGGACATGTCACACCCCCGCAGGACATGTCACACCCCCGCAGGACATGTCACCCCCCCCCGCAGGACATGTCACACCCCCGCAGGACATGTCACCCCCCCCCCGCAGGACATGTCACCCCCCCCAGGACATGTCACCCCCCCCCCCGCAGGACATGTCACCCCCCCCGCAGGACATGTCACCCCCCCCAGGACATGTCACCCCCCCAGTTATCAGAGGTCCGTTCCACATCTCATTACCCAGGACAATGGCGTAAAGCAGCTCCAGTGAGATGCTGGTGGCCGTCAGAGACCGTCCCATCCTGCCACTGAAACACAAAGGAAAGAGTAAATGTTCCCACCTTCGCTCCCTAATCTCCAGGTCGGGGGGCAGGGATGGATGGATGGGATGTTTGACTTCTCCAGGAGCCAGGATGCTGAGGATGCAGGTCTAGGGTTGCCACCTTTCCTTAAAAAACATACCGGCCTTGGTACTGTCTCCATAGAGTTAACATTGGCCTGATGCCAATTTTTTACCGGCCTGCTGGTAAAATACCGGCCAGGTGGCACCAGCGGAGCTGGGTTGATACAGGAGATGGCTGTAAAGTATCGCTGACTGAGGTCTGAGGTCAGCACGGGAAGCAGGTTGGTGGACCCCCAGCATCCTGGCACCTGGGGTCGCCCCATATTGGCTCCTGGAAGGGCAGAGAAAATAGCACTCATGGAAAATGATGCAAAAGTGTTTTCCGGGTGTGCAGGTAACGCGTACAAATCTTCACAACATATGGGGACAAGAAAATGGAAGGTGTCTCACAGCATGACGCGTTTCGCATTACAAGCGTTTGGGAATCTAGCCATTCTCCCACAGCAGTCTTGTAAGGCAAGCTATGCAGAGGGGGGACATCCCAGCAGGTCTGTACAAACACATTGGGGGGAAAGGGGAACCATCTCTCTAAATACATCCCCTGGTTAATGATAACTCAGGATGGATACGGGTCACTGGGGCAGATCATATTATAGAGAATTATTACCAGATGTGTCCAAGCGTGAGATCCTGTGACTGTCACACAGAGGGAGATATTCACTAACACGTGAGCTGCTAGTAGAGCAGAGTGGGCTCAATGAGGGGCTGTATTTGTCATTAAATCATTTCTCTATATAATGCAAACTTTCCATTAAACTAATTAGTTATTCTTTAATACTTATTGGCCAGATCCCCACTGACATTGCCCAGGAGAAGGCACTGAAAGTGTTAACCCTGCCTCACTGTGTGCAAGGGGTTAGGTGCCCCTGTAGTTAGGAGGTGAGGGGGGCAGGTCTTCCCAGTATTTGTAATGGGAGGAGCGTTCATTCTGGTAAATAAATAGATTGCACATGTTATATTTACACCCCAGGCGCCTGGCGATGATCTACCTCCTGTGTTACTCTGAGGACAAGACGTACAGACTCTGGTAAGGACAGTCCATTAAACAATGCTGGGCAGAGAATAAAGGAGACCCCTGCTTGAGCACAGGTGTAGCAGGAATAGCCTTCAGCCCTTCCAAGCACTGATCCCAACAAGCATTCCTACAACTCCCAGGACCCTCAGTGTAGTGATGTCTGGGGGAGAGCTGAGGGGGTAACTGGACCAGACAGCATGTAACATGTAACACTACGCCTTACAGCATGTAACATGTCACACAGCACCTTCTAACATGTAACACTCCACCTCACAGCACCTTCTAACATGTAACACTCCACCTCACAGCATGTAACATGTCACACAGCACCTTCTAACATGTAACACTCCACCTCACAGCACCTTCTAACATGTAACACTCCACCTCACAGCACCTTCTAACATGTAACACTCCACCTCACAGCATGTAACTTGTCACACAGCACCTTCTAACATGTAACACTCCACCTCACAGCATGTAACATGTCACACAGCACCTTCTAGCATGTAACATGTCACACAGCACCTTATAACATGTAACATGTCACACAGCACCTTATAACATGTAACACTCCACCTCACAGCATGTAACATGTAATACTACGCCTTACAGCATGTAACATGTCACACAGCACCTTCTAACATGTAACACTCCACCTCACAGCATGTAACATGTAACACTACGCCTTACAGCATGTAACATGTCACACAGCACCTTCTAACATGTAACACTCCACCTCACAGCATGTAACATGTCACACAGCACCTTCTAGCATGTAACATGTCACACAGCGCCTTCTAACATGTAACACTCCACCTCACAGCATGTAACATGTAACACTACGCCTTACAGCATGTAACATGTCACACAGCACCTTCTAACATGTAACACTCCACCTCACAGCATGTAACATGTCACACAGCACCTTCTAACATGTAACACTCCACCTCACAGCATGTAACATGTCACACAGAACCTTCTAGCATGTAACATGTCACACAGCACCTTCTAACATGTAACACTCCACCTTACAGAATGTAACACGTCACACAGCACCTTCTAACATGTAACACTCCACCTCACAGCATGTAACATGTCACACAGCACCTTCTAGCATGTAACATGTCACACAGCACCGTCTAACATGTAACACTCCACCTCACAGCATGTAACATGTCACACAGCACCTTCTAGCATGTAACATGTCACACAGCACCTTCTAACATGTAACACTCCACCTCACAGCATGTAACATGTAACACACCACCTTCTAGCATGTAACATGTCACACAGCACCTTCTAACATGTAACACTCCACCTTACAGCATGTCACATGTCACACAGCACCTTCTAACATGTAACACTCCACCTCACAGCATGTAACATGTCACACAGCACCTTCTAGCATGTAACATGTCACACAGCACCTTCTAACATGTAACACTCCACCTCACAGCATGTAACATGTCACACAGCACCTTCTAGCATGTAACATGTCACACAGCACCGTCTAACATGTAACACTCCACCTTACAGCATGTAACATGTCACACAGCACCTTCTAGCATGTAACATGCCACGTTTCAGCATGTAACATGTCACACAGCACCTTCTAGCATGTAACACATCACCTTACAGCGTGTAACATGTCACACAGCACCTTCTAGCATGTAACACTCCACCTTACAGCGTGTAACATGTCACACAGCACCTGATAGCGTGTAACATGTAACACACCACCTGATAGCGTGTAACATGTAACACACCACTAGACAGCATGTAACATGCCACCAGACAGCGTGTAGCGGGTAACACACCACCAGACAGCATGTGACATATCACACAGCACCTTGTAGCATGTAACACACCACCAGACAGTGTGTGGTATGTCCCTCAGCAACTGACAGTGTGTAACATGTAACACAGCACCTGACAGTGTGTAAAATCTCACCTGACAGCATGTAACATGTAAAAGCAAATATGGACTATCAGCACTTCTCAAACAGTGCCGGGTGTAGCTCTCCCCTGGGTCCCATATAATAACTCCACAAACTATTTATCACACAGCCTTGTGTTCAGTGGGGGCTTATTATCATAAACATGACAAAGTTTCAACGCTGTGTGGCCTTTAGTGATAATAACCCCCCACTAAACACAGGGCTGTGTGATAAATCATTACTGTAACATAGACAGCACCTGACAGCGTGTAACATGTAACGCATAGCCGTGTCACATGTAACGCATAGCAGGATAGCCGTGTCACATGTAACGCATAGCCGTGTCACATGTAACGCATAGCAGGATAGCCGTGTCACATGTAACGCATAGCAGGATAGCCGTGTCACATGTAACGCATAGCAGGATAGCCGTGTCACATGTAACGCATAGCCGTGTCACATGTAACGCATAGCAGGATAGCCGTGTCACATGTAACGCATAGCAGGATAGCCGTGTCACATGTAACGCATAGCCGGATAGCCGTGTCACATGTAACGCATAGCAGGATAGCCGTGTCACATGTAACGCATAGCCGGATAGCCGTGTCACATGTAACGCATAGCAGGATAGCCGTGTCACATGTAACGCATAGCAGGATAGCCGTGTCACATGTAACGCATAGCAGGATAGCCGTGTCACATGTAACGCATAGCCGGATAGCCATGTCACATGTAACGCATAGCAGGATAGCCGTGTCACATGTAACGCATAGCCGGATAGCCGTGTCACATGTAACGCATAGCAGGATAGCCGTGTCACATGTAACGCATAGCAGGATAGCCGTGTCACATGTAACGCATAGCCGGTCACATGTAACGCATAGAAGGATAGCCATGTCACATGTAACGCATAGCAGGATAGCCGTGTCACATGTAACGCATAGCCGGATAGCCGTGTCACATGTAACGCATAGCAGGATAGCCGTGTCACATGTAACGCATAGCCAGATAGCTGTGTCACATGTAACGCATAGCAGGATAGCCGTGTCACATGTAACGCATAGCAGGATAGCTGTGTCACATGTAACGCATAGCAGGATAGCCGTGTCACATGTAACGCATAGCCGGATAGCCATGTCACATGTAACGCATAGCAGGATAGCCGTGTCACATGTAACGCATAGCCGGATAGCCGTGTCACATGTAACGCATAGCAGGTTAGCCGTGTCACATGTAAAGCATAGCATGATAGCCGTGTCACATGTAACGCATAGCCGGATAGCCGTGTCACATGTAACGCATAGCAGGATAGCCGTGTCACATGTAACGCATAGCAGGATAGCCGTGTCACATGTAACGCATAGCCGGATAGCCGTGTCACATGTAACGCATAGCAGGATAGCCGTGTCACATGTAACGCATAGCCGGATAGCCGTGTCACATGTAACGCATAGCCGGATAGCCATGTCACATGTAACGCATAGCAGGATAGCCGTGTCACATGTAACACATAGCCGGATAGCCGTGTCACATGTAACGCATAGCCGGATAGCCGTGTCACATGTAACGCATAGCAGGATAGCCGTGTCACATGTAACGCATAGCAGGATAGCCGTGTCACATGTAACGCATAGCCGGGTCACATGTAACGCATAGCAGGATAGCCATGTCACATGTAACGCATAGCCGGATAGCCGTGTCACATGTAACAAATAGCAGGATAGCCGTGTCACATGTAATGCATTGCCGGATAGCCGTGTCACATGTAACACATAGCAGGATAGCCGTGTCACAGGTAACACATAGCGGAATAGCCGTGTCACACATAACACATGGGGTCCGGACAGATTCTCTGAGGATAATTAGGGGAGTTATCAGCAGATGTTATCAAACCCTCACTGCAGTGTATCTCTATTTTACAGAGAGCGAGGGGCTATCCCACACTATGAGACTCCTCCCTGACACGCAGACCCCCAGTCCCTGTGCGAGGGCCGTGCTGAAAATTAAGAATCTGATTGGAGGGCTCTGGACTGGCGGATCTAATGGTCCGAGAATGGACGTGTCTGCAGGGGAGCCAAATACTGGACCCAGTGCTGGAAAGAAGATCTTCCTCCTCCTGGTGGTCCTGCTAAGCTTAGCACTGATGGTGGGCTTACTGCTCTGGAACTATAAGTGCATCATGATCGATCATCTCTGTGAGGGGAGCGGACAGATATTAACCCCACTCTTCAAGGACAACTAGACCCCTCTCTCTTACCATGGTTATCACTCTCCCCCAACATCAACAGAATCATGGCAAACGCAAAGGACAACGGTTATAAAGGACCTTGTGTTTAACAGAAGGATAGCATTAAGTGTAGGAATTTAAAATAGAAATGAAAGAATATATATATACAATATCTTATTGAGCTTTCTTTGCTTTGTATAGCTATATAAAGGAGGCGGACATGTTTTGGAATCTTTGCTCTGTATAGCTCTATCAGGGGGCAGACATGTTTTGGAATCTTTGCTCTGTATAGCTCTATCAGGGGGCGGACATCTTTAGAATCTGTGCTCTGCAAAGCTCTATCAGGAGGCGGGCATGTTGTCTAGAATCTTTGCTCTGTATAGCTCTATTAGGGGGAGGACATGCTGTTTACAATCTTTGCTCTGTATAGCTCTATCAGTGGCAGACATGTAATTTAGAATCTTTGCTCTGTATAGCTCTATCAGAGCAATCTATTAGAGAGCAAAGATTCTAAACAACATGTGCGCCCCCTGATAGAGCTATACAGAGCAAAGATTCTAAACAACATGTCCGCCCCTGATAGAGCTATACAGAGCAAAGATTCTAAACAACATGCCCGCCCCTGAGAGAATCTTGTTTTGGAATCTTTGCTCTGTATAGCTCTATCAGGGGGCGGACATGTTGTCTAGAATCTTTGCTCTGTATAGCTCTATTAGTGGCCGACATGTAGTTTAGAATCTTTGCTCTGTATAGCTCTATCAGAGCAATCTATTACAGAGCAAAGATTCTAAACAACATGTGCGCCCCCTGATAGAGCTATACAGAGCAAAGATTATAAACAACATGTCCGCCCCTGATAGAGCTATAGAGAGCAAAGATTCTAAACAACATGTCCGCCCCTGATAGAGCTATACAGAGCAAAGATTCTAAACAACATGCCCGCCCCTGATAGAATCTTGTTTTGGAATCTTTGCTCTGTATAGCTCTATCAGGGGGCGGACATGTTTAGAATCTGTGCTCTGCATAGCTCTATCAGGGGGCGGACATGTTGTCTAGAATCTTTGCTCTGTATAGCTCTATTAGGGGGAGGACATGCTGTTTACAATCTTTGCTCTGTATAGCTCTATTAGTGGCCGACATGTAGTTTAGAATCTTTGCTCTGTATAGCTCTATCAGAGCAATCTATTACAGAGCAAAGATTCTAAACAACATGTGCGCCCCCTGATAGAGCTATACAGAGCAAAGATTCTAAACAACATGTCCGCCAATGATAGAGCTATACAGAGCAAAGATTCTAAACAACATGTGCGCCCCCTGATAGAGCTATACAGAGCAAAGATTCTAAACAACATGCCCGCCCCTGATAGAGCAATACAGAGCATAGAGGGCTCAATAAAGTGCTTTATTCGTATTCTTTCATTAAAGCGTTTATTGTTAAAATTCCTACACTTGATAGTGACAATTTTTTCTAATAAACAAAAGTAAACTTTTACACACTGGGCCAGATTCATGTAGAATTGATGTCTCTGCTCTAGTCCCACCTGGACTCTAGCAGGAGACTGACATGGCAGGGGGCCAGCGTAAGATGTGACCTCAGAGAGATACCTGCAACAACAACAAACACAAATACTACCAACAAGAGGACATAATGTAATATTAGAGGGGTAAAGGTTTAAACATAATATCACACTGAGAGGGTAGTGGATGTATGGAATAGTCTTCAAGTAGAAGTGGTAGAGGTTAATACAGTGAAGGAGTTTAAGCATACATGGGATAGGTATAAGTCTATCCTAGATATAAGATAAGGCCAGGGACTAATGAAAGTATTACATTACTGAGAGGGTAGTGGATACATGGAATAGTCTTCCAGTAGAAGTGGTAGAGGTTAATACAGTGAAGGAGTTTAAGCATGCATGGGATAGGTATAAGGCTATCCTAGATATAAGATAAGGCCAGGGACTAATGAAAGTATTACATTACTGAGAGGGTAGTGGATGCATGGAATAGTCTTCCAATAGAAGTGGTAGAGGTTAATACAGTGAAGGAGTTTAAGCATGCATGGGATAGGTATAAGGCTATCCTTGATATAAGATAAGGCCAGGGACTAATGATAGTATTACATTACTGAGAGGGTAGTGGATGTATGGAATAGTCTTCCAGTAGAAGTGGTAGAGTTTAATACAGTGAAGGAGTTTAAGCATGCATGGGATAGGTATAAGGCTATCCTAGATATAAGATAAGGCCAGGGACTAATGAATGTATTACTTTACTGAGAGGGTAGTGGATGCATGGAATAGTCTTCCAGAAGACGTGGTAGAGGTTAATACAGTGAAGGAGTTTAAGCATGAGTGGGATAGGTATAAGGCTATCCTAGATATAAGATAAGGTCGGGGACCAATGAGAGTATTACATTACTGAGAGGGTAGTGGATGCATGGAATAGTCTTCCAGTAGAAGTGGTAGAGGTTAATACAGTGTAGAAGTTTAAGCATACATGGGATAGGTATAAGTCTATCCTAGATATAAGATAAGGCCAGGGACTAATGAAAGTATTACATTACTGATAGGGTAGTGGATACATGGAATAGTCTTCCAGCAGAAGTGGTTGAGGTTAATACAGTGAAGGAGTTTAAGCATGCATGGGATAGGTATAAGGCTATCCTAGATATAAAATAAGGCCAGGGACTAATGAAAGTATTACATTACTGAGAGGGTAGTGGATGTATGGAATAGTCTTCCAGTAGAAGTGGTAGAGGTTAATACAGTGAAGGAGTTTAAGCATGCGTGGGATAGGTATAAGGCTATCCTAGATATAAGATAAGGCCAGGGACTAATGATAGTATTACATTACTGAGAGGGTAGTGGATGCATGGAATAGTCTTCCAGAAGAAGTGGTAGAGGTTAATACAGTGAAGGAGTTTAAGCATGCATGGGATAGGTATAAGGCTATCCTAGATATAAGATAAGGCCAGGGACTAATGAAAGTATTACTTTACTGAGAGGGTAGTGGATGTATGGAATAGTCTTCCAGTAGAAGTGGTAGAGGTTGGGGTTCGGGTGTCGTTGGATTGGGTAGGGTGGGGTCGGGTGTGGTTGGATTGGGTGGGGTCGGGTGTGGTTGGATTGGGTAGGGTGGGCTCGGGTGTGGTTGGATTGGGTAGGGTGGGCTCGGGTGTGGTTGGATTGGGTTGGTTGGGGTCGGGTGTGGTTGGATTGGGTAGGGTGGGCTCGGGTGTGGTTGGATTGGGTTGGTTGGGGTCGGGTGTGGTTGGATTGGGTAGGGTGGGGTCGGGTGTGGTTGGATTGGGTAGGGTGGGCTCGGGTGTGGTTGGATTGGGTTGGTTGGGGTTGGGTGTGGTTGGATTGGGTAGGGTGGGGTCGGGTGGGGTATCCCACTGTATGTCAATATGCAATATCGGCAGCAATAAATCATTTTGTTTTGTTATCTCTGTTCGGCAGTTTGCTATTTCTGGAGCTTTGCAGATAACATTTTGCTCTTTTTGGATTATCAGTGGGAAGCCCTCGGAGCTTAGTTTAATTGGGTCTTTTATTCACAAAGGAAAACATTGAGAAGTGAATTACAAACTTAAGACCAAAGTAGCCGAGTTTGATGTATAGCTGAATGTTTCTAACTCGGCTACTTGGGCCTTAAGTTTGTAATTCCCTTCTCAATGTTTTCCTGTATGAATAAAGCCCTAACATCTCCCCTGCTAGCCTCTGTGCCGGTGCCCACTGCCCCAGCTGGGGTATTAGGATGGGGGTTCCATGTGACTGGTTACAGAGATGGTGCATTTGATGCAGGACTTCCCGCTGTGATTGTGCACAGACATCTTACAATCCCGCTCGACACTACTGCTGGGTCTGACCAAAAATCCAGTGACAATGACAGACCCACCGTTCCAGACACCCAGGAGCCCAATACTGCACCACGTGATGTCATTCACACACCCCTCTAATCTCTTGGCAAGTCTCAAACCGCTTGATTGTGGGTGAGAGAATGTGGTGGGTTCACCCCTCAATCTAACGTGACCTCGGGGCCGAGAATCCTTAAAGAGACACTCCATCCTCCTATAGCATTATTAATGCTCTGCTAATTCTTTCTTCTTCCATGAAAATGTGTGATTAATTTGGTATAGAGTTAACTCCACCCATTTCATGATGTCTAATAAAAAATCAGTGTGGTACACGAGTACCAGCTGTGATACTGAAAGTAAGACTGTGATTGGCTGGAGAAAATCTGTTGTTCTCGGGACGTGACAGTTGGCTCTTCTGCTTGCAGAATGCCAGGTTACCCATCACAAAAGTTCTTCTCTGCCAGTCTGCTTTTTGCTTTGGGGAGAGGGAGCCGGTTTCATAAGAACAAATCTACAGAGTGTTTTATTTATATAAATCTGTACTGAACGATGCTGCAAATAAGGGAATATGTAAATGTTGGATTATCTGCTTTGATTTGCATTTTAATTACCATTACTGTGACGAGGTGACCCTTTCTGGATGTCTATCCCCCTGGGTGTTATATCTTTTATATGAGCAGACTTCCTCAGATAAACCCCAGTAATGGAGCAAGCTGGACCACGTGACATGTAATGATTATATTGATATTTGCTCTTCCATACTGTAAATGTCGTTGCTGTGGACACGTGGGGCGAGAGAGGAGGCGAGAGCTTTCTGCGCAGTAATGACTTCCTGGTGCCCGTCCTAAGTGGTATTTAATGATCATAGTGGGTTTTTATAGGGTTTGGTCCATCATTCCTGGGATCTATTATCAGCAGCCAGCAGGGGGCAGGAAAGAGCAGACGCCTGGCACAGGTGATGAAGATTAGTTCATTAACCCTTGAGTGGCACTGTGACCGTGTGTACCAACCATGTTCCTTAAAACTCTGTAAAAGGGTTAAACTTGTTGTTTGCAGGAGACAGAGGTGCAGTGTCAGCAGCGCAGGGATTGGAGGTGTCAGCAGCGCAGGGATTGGAGGTGTGACTGAGGCTGCAGGTGTCAGCAGCGCAGGGATTGCAGGTGTGACTGAGGCTGCAGGTGTCAGCAGCGCAGGGATTGCAGGTGTCAGCAGCGCAGGGATTGCAGGTGTCAGCAGCGCAGGGATTGCAGGTGTCGGCAGCGCAGGGATTGTAGGTGTCAGCAGCGCAGGGATGGCAGGTGTCAGCAGCGCAGGGATTGCCAGTGTGACTGAGGCTGCAGGTGTCAGCAGCGCAGGGATTGCAGGTGTCAGCAGCGCAGGGATTGTAGGTGTGACTGAGGCTGCAGGTGTCAGCAGCGCAGGGATTGCAGGCGTCAGCAGCGCAGGGTTTGCAGGTGTGACTGAGGCTGCAGGTGTCAGCAGCGCAGGGATTGCAGGTGTCGGCAGCGCAGGGATTGTAGGTGTCAGCAGCGCAGGGATGGCAGGTGTCAGCAGCGCAGGGATTGCCAGTGTGACTGAGGCTGCAGGTGTCAGCAGCGCAGGGATGGCAGGTGTCGGCAGCGCAGGGATGGCAGGTGTCGGCAGCGCAGGGATGGCAGGTGTCGGCAGCGCAGGGATGGCAGGTGTCGGCAGCGCAGGGATGGCAGGTGTCAGCAGCGCAGGGATTGCAGGTGTCAGCAGCGCAGGGATTATAGGTGTGACTGAGGCTGCAGGTGTCAGCAGCGCAGGGATTGCAGGTGTCAGCAGCGCAGGGATTGCAGGTGTGACTGAGGCTGCAGGTGTCAGCAGCGCAGGGATTGTAGGTGTGACTGAGGCTGCAGGTGTCAGCAGCGCAGGAATTGATGGTGTCAGCAGCGCAGGGATTGCAGGTGTCAGCAGCGCAGGGATTGCAGGTGTCAGCAGCGCAGGGATTGCAGGTGTCAGCAGCGCAGGGATTGCAGGTGTGACTGAGGCTGCAGGTGTCAGCAGCGCAGGGATTGTAGGTGTGACTGAGGCTGCAGGTGTCAGCAGCGCAGGAATTGATGGTGTCAGCAGCGCAGGGATTGCAGGTGTCAGCAGCGCAGGGATTGCAGGTGTCAGCAGCGCAGGGATTGCAGGTGTCAGCAGCGCAGGGATTGCAGGTGTCAGCAGCGCAGGGATTGCAGGTGTCAGCAGCGCAGGGATTGCAGGTGTCAGCAGCGCAGGAATTGATGGTGTCAGCAGCGCAGGGATTGCAGGTGTCAGCAGCGCAGGGATTGCAGGTGTCAGCAGCGCAGGGATTGCAGGTGTCAGCAGCGCAGGGATTGCAGGTGTGACTCTCCCTGTGGGATCTGTCTGAGCTAAACATTACAGACTCCTAAACAGCGGATATCTGTCCTGGGGTAACTGTGCAGTGAATATGACACAGCCAGCACTAGGAGGGGCTTCTATGTGATTATACTGTTAAAGGGCCAGACTCTGCTGAGGAAAGAGACACTGGTCCTTTAAGCAAAATAATAAAGGACTTTTAATTTAATCCTGAGCGCAGCCCGTGTCCCACAGACACATAGAGAACTGAAATGGCTTGCCCCATAACGGGGTCCCCTATAATAGTCAGAGGTTTGATTTATTAGGGGCTTAATGACTGACAGCAGCTGCTCTTGTCATTTAATATAAACAGGCCTTCCTGACCCACAGAGCTTGCAATCTACCAGTAAATACCTGATAAGGAGGTTGAGGGACCTGGAGCGGGTGGGGTAAATTGTGACTCCTCCCCCAGCCCAAATTATCTGCACCAACTGCCACTGTCAGTTACCGTAAACCTCCAAATACTCCGCATTCCACTATTACTGTATTTACTGTAATATCACAGCCCTGCCGGGACGGCACTGTCAGTTACCGTAAACCTCCAAATACTCTGCATTCCACTATTACTGTATTTACTGTAATATCACAGCCCTGCTGGCACGGCACTGTTCATTACCGTAAACCTCCAAATACTCTGCATTCCCCTATTACTGTATTTACTGTAATATCACAGCCCTGCCGGGAGGATACTGTCCGTTACCGTAAACCTCCAAATACTCTGCATTCCCCTATTACTGTATTTACTGTAATATCACAGCCCTGCCGGGAGGATACTGTCCGTTACCGTAAACCTCCAAATACTCCGAAATCCCTTATTACTGTATTTACTGTAATATCACAGTCCTGCCGGGACGGCACTGTCAGTTACCGTAAACCTCCAAATACTCCGAAATCCCCTATTACTGTATTTACTGTAATATCACAGCCCTGCCGGGAGGATACTGTCCGTTACCGTAAACCTCCAAATACTCCGAAATCCCTTATTACTGTATTTACTGTAATATCACAGTCCTGCTGGGATGGCACTGTCAGTTACCGTAAACCTCCAAATACTCTGCATTCCCCTATTACTGTATTTACTGTAATATCACAGCCCTGCCGGGACGGCACTGTCAGTTACCGTAAACCTCCAAATACTCTGCATTCCCTTATTACTGTATTTACTGTAATATCACAGCCCTGCTGGGACGATACTGTCCGTTACCGTAAACCTCCAAATACTCCGCATTCCCCTATTACTGTATTTACTGTAATATCACAGCCCTGCTGGGATGATACTGTCAGTTACCGTAAACCTCCAAATACTCTGCATTCCCCTATTACTGTATTTACTGTAATATCACAGCCCTGCTGGGATGATACTGTCAGTTACCGTAAACCTCCAAATACTCTGCATTCCCTTATTACTGTATTTACTGTAATATCACACCTGCTGGGATGATACTGTCAGTTACCGTAAACCTCCAAATACTCTGCATTCCCCTATTACTGTATTTACTGTAATATCACAGCCCTGCTGGGATGATACTGTCAGTTACCGTAAACCTCCAAATACTCCGCATTCCCCTATTACTGTATTTACTGTAATATCACAGCCCTGCCGGGAGGATACTGTCAGTTACCGTAAACCTCCAAATACTCCGCATTCCCCTATTACTGTATTTACTGTAATATCACAGCCCTGCTGGGATGATACTGTCAGTTACCGTAAACCTCCAAATACTCCGCATTCCCCTATTACTGTATTTACTGTAATATCACAGCCCTGCTGGGATGATACTGTCCGTTACCGTAAACCTCCAAATACTCCGCATTCCCCTATTACTGTATTTACTGTAATATCACAGCCCTGCCGGGACGGCACTGTCAGTTACCGTAAACCTCCAAATACTCTGCATTCCCCTATTACTATATTTACTGTAATATCACACCTGCTGGGATGATACTGTCAGTTACCGTAAACCTCCAAATACTCCGAAATCCCCTATTACTGTATTTACTGTAATATCACACCTGCTGGGATGATACTGTCAGTTACCGTAAACCTCCAAATACTCCGCATTCCCCTATTACTGTATTTACTGTAATATCACAGCCTTGCCGGGATGATACTGTCAGTTACCGTAAACCTCCAAATACTCCGAAATCCCCTATTACTGTATTTACTGTAATATCACAGCCCTGCTGGGACGATACTGTCCGTTACCGTAAACCTCCAAATACTCCGCATTCCCCTATTACTGTATTTACTGTAATATCACAGCCTTGCCGGGATGATACTGTCAGTTACCGTAAACCTCCAAATACTCCGCATTCCCCTATTACTGTATTTACTGTAATATCACAGCCTTGCCGGGATGATACTGTCAGTTACCGTAAACCTCCAAATACTCCGCATTCCCCTATTACTGTATTTACTGTAATATCACAGCCTTGCCGGGATGATACTGTCAGTTACCGTAAACCTCCAAATACTCCGCATTCCCCTATTACTGTATTTACTGTAATATCACAGCCCTGCCGGGACGGCACTGTCAGTTACCGTAAACCTCCAAATACTCTGCATTCCCCTATTACTATATTTACTGTAATATCACACCTGCTGGGATGATACTGTCAGTTACCGTAAACCTCCAAATACTCTGCATTCCCCTATTACTGTATTTACTGTAATATCACAGCCCTGCCGGGACGGCACTGTCAGTTACCGTAAACCTCCAAATACTCCGCATTCCCCTATTACTGTATTTACTGTAATATCACAGCCCTGCCGGGAGGATACTGTCAGTTACCGTAAACCTCCAAATACTCCGCATTCCCCTATTACTGTATTTACTGTAATATCACAGCCCTGCTGGGATGATACTGTCAGTTACCGTAAACCTCCAAATACTCCGCATTCCCCTATTACTGTATTTACTGTAATATCACAGCCCTGCTGGGATGATACTGTCAGTTACCGTAAACCTCCAAATACTCCGAAATCCCCTATTACTGTATTTACTGTAATATCACACCTGCTGGGATGATACTGTCAGTTACCGTAAACCTCCAAATACTCCGCATTCCCCTATTACTGTATTTACTGTAATATCACAGCCTTGCCGGGATGATACTGTCAGTTACCGTAAACCTCCAAATACTCCGAAATCCCCTATTACTGTATTTACTGTAATATCACAGCCCTGCTGGGACGATACTGTCCGTTACCGTAAACCTCCAAATACTCCGCATTCCCCTATTACTGTATTTACTGTAATATCACAGCCTTGCCGGGATGATACTGTCAGTTACCGTAAACCTCCAAATACTCCGCATTCCCCTATTACTGTATTTACTGTAATATCACAGCCTTGCCGGGATGATACTGTCAGTTACCGTAAACCTCCAAATACTCCGCATTCCCCTATTACTGTATTTACTGTAATATCACAGCCCTGCCGGGACGGCACTGTCAGTTACCGTAAACCTCCAAATACTCTGCATTCCCCTATTAATATATTTACTGTAATATCACACCTGCTGGGATGATACTGTCAGTTACCGTAAACCTCCAAATACTCTGCATTCCCCTATTACTGTATTTACTGTAATATCACAGCCCTGCCGGGACGGCACTGTCAGTTACCGTAAACCTCCAAATACTCCGCATTCCCCTATTACTGTATTTACTGTAATATCACAGCCCTGCCGGGAGGATACTGTCAGTTACCGTAAACCTCCAAATACTCCGCATTCCCCTATTACTGTATTTACTGTAATATCACAGCCCTGCTGGGATGATACTGTCAGTTACCGTAAACCTCCAAATACTCCGCATTCCCCTATTACTGTATTTACTGTAATATCACAGCCCTGCTGGGATGATACTGTCCGTTACCGTAAACCTCCAAATACTCCGCATTCCCCTATTACTGTATTTACTGTAATATCACAGCCCTGCCGGGACGGCACTGTCAGTTACCGTAAACCTCCAAATACTCTGCATTCCCCTATTACTGTATTTACTGTAATATCACACCTGCTGGGATGATACTGTCAGTTACCGTAAACCTCCAAATACTCCGAAATCCCCTATTACTGTATTTACTGTAATATCACACCTGCTGGGATGATACTGTCAGTTACCGTAAACCTCCAAATACTCCGCATTCCCCTATTACTGTATTTACTGTAATATCACAGCCTTGCCGGGATGATACTGTCAGTTACCGTAAACCTCCAAATACTCCGAAATCCCCTATTACTGTATTTACTGTAATATCACAGCCCTGCTGGGACGATACTGTCCGTTACCGTAAACCTCCAAATACTCCGCATTCCCCTATTACTGTATTTACTGTAATATCACAGCCTTGCCGGGATGATACTGTCAGTTACCGTAAACCTCCAAATACTCCGCATTCCCCTATTACTGTATTTACTGTAATATCACAGCCTTGCCGGGATGATACTGTCAGTTACCGTAAACCTCCAAATACTCCGCATTCCCCTATTACTGTATTTACTGTAATATCACAGCCTTGCCGGGATGATACTGTCAGTTACCGTAAACCTCCAAATACTCCGCATTCCCCTATTACTGTATTTACTGTAATATCACAGCCCTGCCGGGACGGCACTGTCAGTTACCGTAAACCTCCAAATACTCTGCATTCCCCTATTACTATATTTACTGTAATATCACACCTGCTGGGATGATACTGTCAGTTACCGTAAACCTCCAAATACTCCGAAATCCCCTATTACTGTATTTACTGTAATATCACACCTGCTGGGATGATACTGTCAGTTACCGTAAACCTCCAAATACTCCGCATTCCCCTATTACTGTATTTACTGTAATATCACAGCCTTGCCGGGATGATACTGTCAGTTACCGTAAACCTCCAAATACTCCGAAATCCCCTATTACTGTATTTACTGTAATATCACAGCCCTGCTGGGACGATACTGTCCGTTACCGTAAACCTCCAAATACTCCGCATTCCCCTATTACTGTATTTACTGTAATATCACAGCCTTGCCGGGATGATACTGTCAGTTACCGTAAACCTCCAAATACTCCGCATTCCCCTATTACTGTATTTACTGTAATATCACAGCCCTGCCGGGATGGGTGTTGGCGAACGCTCTCTCTAGATCCTTTCATTATTGCCAATGATCGTCTCAGAGACTGATGACACTCCTGGGATATAAACCCCTTTTACCGCTTCCAGAAATTGGGTACAAGAAGAATACACTCTTGGCACAGCAGGGAAAGTAAAAGTCAGAATATACTTTAATATGCCGATAGGGGATAATCAGGGATAAATCTCCAGGGATCTCCTGCCCGTCAGCGGGTAACAGTGGAATGAAAACGGCAATGGAGGCGAAACGCGTTGCTGACTGTGTGATACCCTGCACTGAACAGGTCAGCGCGGACCTTGAGATATGGTTTATTCAGATGGGATCGCCTCACACCTGGAAAAGAGAGTTAATCTCACATCACAACGCCCGGAGATTTGGAAGAGGTAGGGGAACAGACGCTATGATTTCTGGGACTGAAACTGGATCATAAAGCTGCAAAACGCAGTTACAAAGTCACCTTAATACTGTAAATCTAGAGAAGAAAAAACATGATCTGTACATTGTGTTATTATTGGCTGCAATTCTGCTTAATAGACAAATGTGCTTTAAATGTGTCTGCTGCTGATGACATCACACATCTCCCAGGGAAAAGCAGCTCATTTGCATATCAAGCCACAAGTGATGTCATCAGCAGCAGACGGACACATTTAAGCACAGTTGCTGATGTATAGATGGATCCTCTGTAATCACAGTATAAACTACAACGTAACATACTAATGCCTCATCGATTAAACGGCTCCCAGTAAGTCAGCAGATAATCCCACATTACATTGCTTTTCACTCACTCTGGCTTATCTTGGGGGGTTTCTCTGGTCACTTTGGGGGGCAGCTTCCTGTTAAATTACAGAGAATATCTGTCATTTCATGTGTAATCTCACGTCTACAATAAACAGTAAGGGGCTTATCCATAAACAAGGGGCGTGCAGGGAGTTGAGAAGGGAATTGCACAATTAAGGCCAAAATAACAGTTTGCAGTAGAGCTATGGGATTTTTTTTTCCCCCAACTCGGCTACTTTGGCCTTAAAGATTGAATATTCTTGTCAATCCTCTTATCACTTACTCTGAATGTATTTGTCCGGGAGAAGTCTTCCTGCGTCACACGACAGAGCAGAGGGTTAGAAAACACATGATATGTTTATAGCAGCAAAATAATCATTTCAATGGACGAACAGATTAAACTAGACGGGCAGAGGAGAGTTACTAAAGGGTAGTGGAAGCATGGAATAGTCTTCCAGTGGAAGAGGTAGAGGTTAATACAGTGATGGAGTTTAAGCATGTGTGGGATAGGTATAAGGCTATCCTAGATATAAGATAAGGCCAGGGACTAATGAAAGTATTACATTACTGAGAGGGTAGTGGATGTATGGAATAGTCTTCCAGTAGAAGTGGTAGAGGTTAATACAATGAAGGAATTTAAGCATGCATGGGATAGGTATAAGGCTATCCTAGATATAAGATAAGGTCAGAGACTAATGAAAGTATTACATTACTGAGAGGGTAGTGAATGTATGGAATAGCCTTCCAGTAGAAGTGGTAGAGGTTAATACAGTGAAGGAGTTTAAGCATGCATGGGATAGGTATAAGGTTATCCTAGATATAAGATAAGGTCAGGGACTAATGAAAGTATTACTTTACTGAGAGGGTAGTGGATGTATGGAATAGTCTTCCAGTAGAAGTGGTAGAGGTTAATACAGTGAAGGAGTTTAAGCATGCATGGGATAGGTATAAGGCTATCCTAGATATAAGATAAGGTCAGGGACTAATGAAAGTATTACATTACTGAGAGGGTAGTGGATGTATGGAATAGTCTTCCAGTAGAAGTGGTAGAGGTTAATACAGTGAAGGAGTTTAAGCATGCATGGGATAGGTATAAGGCTATCCTAGATATAAGATAAGGCCAGGGACTAATGAAAGTATTACATTACTGAGAGGGTAGTGGTTGCATGGAATAGTCTTCCAGTAGAAGTGGTAGAGGTTAATACAGTGAAGGAGTTTAAGCATGCATGGGATAGGTATAAGGCTATCCTAGATATAAGATAAGGCCAGGGACTAATGAAAGAATTACATTACTGAGAGGGTAGTGGATGTATGGAATAGTCTTCCAGTAGAAGTGGTAGAGGTTAATACAGTGAAGGAGTTTAAGCATGCATGGGATAGGTATAAGGCTATCCTAGATATAAGATAAGGGCAGGGACTAATGAATGTATTACTTTACTGAGAGGGTAGTGGATGTATGGAATAGTCTTCCAGTAGAAGTGGTAGAGGTTAATACAGTGAAGGAGTTTAAGCATGCATGGGATAGGTATAAGGCTATCCTAGATATAAGATAAGGTCAGGGACTAATGAAAGTATTACATTACTGAGAGGGTAGTGGATGTATGGAATAGTCTTCCAGTAGAAGTGGTAGAGGTTAATACAGTGAAGGAGTTTAAGCATGCATGGGATAGGTATAAGGCTATCCTAGATATAAGATAAGGCCAGGGACTAATGAAAGTATTACTATACTGAGAGGGTAGTGGATGTATGGAATAGTCTTCCAGTAGAAGTGGTAGAGGTTAATACAGTGAAGGAGTTTAAGCATACATGGGATAGGTATAAGGCTATCCTAGATATAAGATAAGGCCAGGGACTAATGAAAGTATTACATTACTGAGAGGGTAGTGGATGCATGGAATAGTCTTCCAGTAGAAGTGGTAGAGGTTAATACAGTGAAGGAGTTTAAGCATGCATGGGATAGGTATAAGGCTATCCTAGATATAAGATAAGGCCAGGGACTAATGGAAGTATTACATTACTGAGAGGGTAGTGGATGCATGGAATAGTCTTCCAGTAGATGTTAGTACAGTGAAGGAGTTTAAGCATGCATGGGATAGGTATAAGGCTATCCTAGATATAAGATAAGGCCAGGGACTAATGAAAGTATTACATTACTGAGAGGGTAGTGGATGCATGGAATAGTCTTCCAGTAGAAGTGGTAGAGGTTAATACAGTGAAGGAGTTTAAGCATGCATGGAATAGGTATAAGGCTATCCTAGATATAAGATAAGGTCAGGGACTAATGAAAGTATTACTTTACTGAGAGGGTAGTGGATGTATGGAATAGTCTTCCAGTAGAAGTGGTAGAGGTTAATACAGTGAAGGAGTTTAAGCATGCGTGTGATAGACACAAGGCTATCCTAGATATAAGATAAGGCCAGGGACTAATGAAAGTATTACATTACTGAGAGGGTAGTGGATGCATGGAATAGTCTTCCAGTAGAAGTGGTAGAGGTTAATACAGTGAAGGAGTTTAAGCATGCGTGGGATAGGTATAAGGCTATCCTAGATATAAGATAAGGTCAGGGACTAATGAAAGTATTACATTACTGAGAGGGTAGTGGATGTATGGAATAGTCTTCCAGTAGTAGTGGTAGAGGTTAATACAGTGAAGGAGTTTAAGCATGCGTGGGATAGGTATAAGGCTATCCTAGATATAAGATAAGGCCAGGGACTAATGAAAGTATTACATTACTGAGAGGGTAGTGGATACATGGAATAGTCTTCCAGTAGATGTTAATACAGTGAAGGAGTTTAAGCATGCGTGGAATAGGTATAAGGCTATCCTAGATATAAGATAAGGCCAGGGACTAATGAAAGTATTACATTACTGAGAGGGTAGTGGATGTATGGAATAGTCTTCCAGTAGTAGTGGTAGAGGTTAATACAGTGAAGGAGTTTAAGCATGCATGGGATAGGTATAAGGCTATCCTAGATATAAGATAAGGCCAGGGACTAATGAAAGTATTACTTTACTGAGAGGGTAGTGGATGCATGGAATAGTCTTCCAGTAGAAGTGGTAGAGGTTAATACAGTGAAGGAGTTTAAGCATGCATGGGATAGGTATAAGGCTATCCTAGATATAAGATAAGGCCAGGGACTAATGAAAGTATTACATTACTGAGAGGGTAGTGGATGCATGGAATAGTCTTCCAGTAGATGTTAATACAGTGAAGGAGTTTAAGCATGCATGGGATAGGTATAAGGCTATCCTAGATATAAGATAAGGCCAGGGACTAATGAAAGTATTACATTACTGAGAGGGTAGTGGATGCATGGAATAGTCTTCCAGTAGAAGTGGTAGAGGTTAATACAGTGAAGGAGTTTAAGCATGCGTGGGATAGGTATAAGGCTATCCTAGATATATGATAAGGTCAGGGACTAATGAAAGTATTACATTACTGAGAGGGTAGTGGATGTATGGAATAGTCTTCCAGTAGAAGTGGTAGAGGTTAATACAGTGAAGGAGTTTAAGCATGCATGGGATAGGTATAAGGCTATCCTAGATATAACATAAGGTCAGGGACTAATGAAAGTATTACATTACTGAGAGGGTAGTGGATGTATGGAATAGTCTTCCAGTAGAAGTGGTAGAGGTTAATACAGTGAAGGAGTTTAAGCATGCGTGGGATAGGTATAAGGCTATCCTAGATATAAGATAAGGTCAGGGACTAATGAAAGTATTACATTACTGAGAGGGTAGTGGATGCATGGAATAGTCTTCCAGTAGAAGTGGTAGAGGTTAATACAGTGAAGGAGTTTAAGCATGCATGGGATAGGTATAAGGCTATCCTAGATATAAGATAAGGTCAGGGACTAATGAAAGTATTACATTACTGAGAGGGTAGTGGATGCATGGAATAGTCTTCCAGTAGAAGTGGTAGAAGTTAATGGAGGAGTTTAATAATGTATAAGGCTATCCTTAACATAAGATAAGGCCGGGGACTATATAATATCTGAGATATGGATAGTCTGACGCGTTCCGTGGCTCTACTTACCCATTACCAGGATAAACGGCCCAAGCAATTACCAGGAATAATGTGATGACGGGAGAGATAGCGAGAGCTGCCATTGCACCGACAAGAATCCTCTGATTTTCCACAGACATTATGTATCTGCAGTCACACTCCCCGAACACTGCGATGGGGAGGAAAGAGATAAATACACGGGACATGTCTGCAACGTCAGACCCTGCTCGTCCTCTATGGGTCACCAGCAAGGTCAGTCCCTGTCTATGTACAGTATGCTCAGCACTGCACGCAGGCAGCATTGTGTCTGTCCTGGCATTAATACCGTCTATGTACAGTATGCTCAGCACTGCACGCAGGCAGCATTGTGTCTGTCCCGGCATTAATACTGTCTATGTACAGTATGCTCAGCACTGCACGCAGGCAGCATTGTGTCTGCCCCGGCATTAATACTGTCTATGTACAGTATGCTCAGCACTGCGCGCAGGCAGCATTGTGTCTGTCCCGGCATTAATACCGTCTATGTACAGTATGCTCAGCACTGCGCGCAGGAAGCATTGTGTCTGTCCTGGCATTAATACCGTCTATGTACAGTATGCTCAGCACTGCGTGCAGGCAGCATTGTGTCTGTCCCAGCATTAATACTGTCTATGTACAGTATGCTCAGCACTGCGCGCAGGCAGCATTGTGTCTGTCCTGGCATTAATACCGTCTATGTACAGTATGCTCAGCACTGCGTGCAGGCAGCATTGTGTCTGTCCCAGCATTAATACTGTCTATGTACAGTATGCTCAGCACTGCGCGCAGGCAGCATTGTGTCTCTCCTGGCATTAATACCGTCTATGTACAGAATGCTCAGCACTGCGTGCAGGCAGCATTGTGTCTGTCCCGGTATTAATACCGTCTATGTACAGTATGCTCAGCACTGCGCGCAGGCAGCATTGTGTCTGTCCCGGCATTAATACTGTCTATGTACAGTATGCTCAGCACTGTGCGCAGGCAGCATTGTGTCTCTCCTGGAATTAATACTGTCTATGTACAGAATGCTCAGCACTGCGTGCAGGCAGCATTGTGTCTGTCCCGGTATTAATACCGTCTATGTACAGTATGCTCAGCACTGCGCGCAGGCAGCATTGTGTCTGTCCCGGCATTAATACTGTCTATGTACAGAATGCTCAGCACTGCGCGCAGGCAGCATTGTGTCTGTCCCGGCATTAATACTGTCTATGTACAAGCATTGTGTCTGTCCCGGCATTAATACTGTCTATGTACAGTATGCTCAGCACTGCGCGCAGGCAGCATTGTGCCTGTCCCCGTATTAATACTGTCTATGTACAGTATGCTCAGCACTGCGCGCAGGCAGCATTGTGTCTGTCCTGGTATTAATACCGTCTATGTACAGTATGCTCAGCACTGCGCGCAGGCAGCATGGTGTCTGTCCCGGCATTAATACTGTCTATGTACAGTATGCTCAGCACTGCGCGCAGGCAGCATTGTGTCTGTCCCAGCATTAATACTGTCTATGTACAGAATGCTCAGCACTGCACGCAGGCAGCATTGTGTCTGTCCTGGTATTAATACTGTCTATGTACAGAATGCTCAGCACTGCGCGCAGGCAGCATGGTGTCTGTCCCGGCATTAATACTGTCTATGTACAGTATGCTCAGCACTGCGCGCAGGCAGCATTGTCTCTGTCCCAGCATTAATACTGTCTATGTACAGAATGCTCAGCACTGCGCGCAGGCAGCATTGTGTCTGTCCCAGCATTAATACCGTCTATATACAGTATGCTCAGCACTGCGCACAGGCAGCATTGTGTCTGTCCCGGCATTAATACTGTCTATGTACAGTATGCTCAGCTCTGCGCACAGGCCGCATTGTATCTGTCCCGGCATTAATACCGTCTATGTACAGTATGCTCAGAACTGTGTGCACGCAGCATTGTCTCTGTCCTGGCATTAATGCTGTCTATGTACTCAGCATTGTGCTCAGCATTGTGTGTAAGAGACATACACACACTAATCTAGGAGCATTGAGCTCTCAGTCAGTCTCATAGCACTGTACAGTCCCTGGTGATATTAATTGGAGAGCTGTAGGCCTCTTACTTGTATTGGACCAGCGCTGTATCAAGGTGAGATTGGCAGACACTTCCTAAAGAAAATACAAAAACCCCAAAATCAAATGTCATCAATTCAACATTATGGGATGACTGTCAGCAAAATCTTAGAATCTTTGCTCTGTATAGCTCTATCAGGGGCAGACATGTTTGGAATGTTTGCTCTGTATAGTTCTATCAGGGGGAGGACATGTTGTTTAGAATATTTGCTCTGTATAGCTCTATCAGGGGGCGGACATGTTGTTTAGAATATTTGCTCTGTATAGCTCTATCAGGGGGCGGACATGCTGTTTATAATCTTTGCTCTGTATAGCTCTATCAGGCGGTGGATATGTTTGGTCGGATCTTCCTTCATCTGACCCAACATGTCCGCCCCCTGATAGAGCTATACAGAGCAAAGATTATAAACAGCATGTCCGCCCCCTGATAGAGCTATACAGAGCAGAGAGGACTCATCATGTGTTTTATTCGATACAATCTTTCAGTTAAACACAACTTTTTTGCCGTCAGTTTTCCTATAATTATCTGCAGGAATGTGGAAAGTTAGTCCGGTCTGCTCTCTTACCTGTTCAGTGACCGTTGAGGTCTTGGTCGGACTCACTGCCGGTACGGATACAGTGTCCTGCTCGGTTACATCAGTGTCGTTAGCATCCATCGTGTCTTTATCCATACCTGGGAACGAGAAGCTGCATGGATATCCTCTACGGCCATTGACTCTTTCCAGTGACAGGGCAGGAGGAGAAAGGAATTACAGGGGGGGGGGGGGGGGAGAGAGGAGAGAGAGGAAGTACAGGACAGGGGGGGAGAGGAAGTACAGGACAGGGGGAGGGAGAGGAAGTACAGGACAGGGGGGAGGACAGGGGGGGGGAGAGAGAGGAAGTACAGGACAGGGGGGAGAGAGGAAGTACAGGACAGGGGGGGGGAGAGAGAGGAAGTACAGGACAGGGGGGAGAGAGGAGAGGAAGTACAGGACAGGGGGGGGGAGGAAGTACAGGACAGGGGGGGAGAGGAAGTACAGGACAGGGGGGGGGAGAGGAAGTACAGGACAGGGGGGGGAGAGAGAGGAAGTACAGGACAGGGGGGAGAGAGGAGAGGAAGTACAGGACAGGGGGGGGAGGAAGTACAGGACAGGGGGGGAGAGGAAGTACAGGACAGGGGGGGAGAGGAAGTACAGGACAGGGGTGGGAGAGGAAGTACAGGACAGGGGGGGGGAGAGAGAGGAAGTACAGGACAGGGGGGGAGAGAGAGGAAGTACAGGACAGGGGGGGAGAGAGAGGAAGTACAGGACAGGGGGGGAGAGAGAGGAAGTACAGGACAGGGGGGGGGGAGAGATGAAGTACAGGACGGGGGGGAGAGAGGAAGTACAGGACGGGGGGGGGAGAGAGAGGAAGTACAGGACAGGGGGGGAGAGACAGGAAGTACAGGACAGGGGGGGAGAGAGAGGAAGTACAGGACAGGGGGGGGAGAGAGATGAAGTACAGGACAGGGGGAGAGAGAGGAAGTACAGGACAGGGGGGGGGGAGAGATGAAGTACAGGGCAGGGGTAGATAGGAAGTACAGGGCAGGGGGGAGAGAGGAAGTACAGGACAGAGGGGGAGAGAGAGGAAGTACAGGACAGGGGGGAGAGAGAGAGGAAGTACAGGACAGAGGGGGAGAGAGAGGAAGTACAGGACGGGGGGGGGGAGAGAGGAAGTACAGGGCAGGGGGAAAAAGAGGAAGTACAGGACAGAGGGGAAGAGAGAGGAAGTACAGGACAGAGGGGGAGAGAGAGGAAGTACAGGGCAGGGGGGAGAGAGAGAGGAAAGTACAGGACGGGGGGGGGGGAGAGAGGAAGTACAGGGCAGGGGGAAAAAGAGGAAGTACAGGACAGAGGGGAAGAGAGAGGAAGTACAGGACAGAGGGGGAGAGAGAGGAAGTACAGGACAGAGGGGGAGAGAGAGGAAGTACAGGACAGAGGGGGAGAGAGAGGAAGTACAGGGCAGGGGGGAGAGAGAGGAAGTACAGGACAGAGGGGGAGAGAGAGGAAGTACAGGGCAGGGGGGAGAGAGAGGAAGTACAGGACAGGGGGGGAGAGAGAGGAAGTACAGGACAGGGGGGGGGAGAGATGAAGTACAGGACGGGGGGGAGAGAGGAAGTACAGGACGGGGGGGGGAGAGAGAGGAAGTACAGGACGGGGGGAGAGACAGGAAGTACAGGACAGGGGGGGAGAGAGAGGAAGTACAGGACAGGGGGGGGAGAGAGATGAAGTACAGGACAGGGGGAGAGAGATGAAGTACAGGACAGGGGGAGAGAGAGGAAGTACAGGACAGGGGGGGGGAGAGATGAAGTACAGGGCAGGGGTAGATAGGAAGTACAGGGCAGGGGGGAGAGAGGAAGTACAGGACAGAGGGGGAGAGAGAGGAAGTACAGGACAGGGGGGAGAGAGAGAGGAAGTACAGGACAGAGGGGGAGAGAGAGGAAGTACAGGACGGGGGGGGGGGAGAGAGGAAGTACAGGGCAGGGGAAAAAGAGGAAGTACAGGACAGAGGGGAAGAGAGAGGAAGTACAGGACAGAGGGGGAGAGAGAGGAAGTACAGGGCAGGGGGGAGAGAGAGAGGAAAGTACAGGACGGGGGGGGGGAGAGAGGAAGTACAGGGCAGGGGGAAAAAGAGGAAGTACAGGACAGAGGGGAAGAGAGAGGAAGTACAGGACAGAGGGGGAGAGAGAGGAAGTACAGGACAGAGGGGGAGAGAGAGGAAGTACAGGACAGAGGGGGAGAGAGAGGAAGTACAGGACAGAGGGGGAGAGAGAGGAAGTACAGGGCAGGGGGGAGAGAGAGGAAGTACAGGACAGAGGGGGAGAGAGAGGAAGTACAGGGCAGGGGGGAGAGAGAGGAAGTACAGGACAGGGGGGAGAGAGAGGAAGTACAGGACAGGGGGGGGGAGAGATGAAGTACAGGACGGGGGGGAGAGAGGAAGTACAGGACGGGGGGGGGAGAGAGAGGAAGTACAGGACAGGGGGGGAGAGACAGGAAGTACAGGACAGGGGGGGAGAGAGAGGAAGTACAGGACAGGGGGGGAGAGAGATGAAGTACAGGACAGGGGGAGAGAGAGGAAGTACAGGACAGGGGGGGGGGAGAGATGAAGTACAGGGCAGGGGTAGATAGGAAGTACAGGGCAGGGGGGAGAGAGGAAGTACAGGACAGAGGGGGAGAGAGAGGAAGTACAGGACAGGGGGGAGAGAGAGAGGAAGTACAGGACAGAGGGGGAGAGAGAGGAAGTACAGGACGGGGGGGGGGGAGAGAGGAAGTACAGGGCAGGGGGAAAAAGAGGAAGTACAGGACAGAGGGGAAGAGAGAGGAAGTACAGGACAGAGGGGGAGAGAGAGGAAGTACAGGGCAGGGGGGAGAGAGAGAGGAAAGTACAGGACGGGGGGGGGGAGAGAGGAAGTACAGGGCAGGGGGAAAAAGAGGAAGTACAGGACAGAGGGGAAGAGAGAGGAAGTACAGGACAGAGGGGGAGAGAGAGGAAGTACAGGACAGAGGGGGAGAGAGAGGAAGTACAGGACAGAGGGGGAGAGAGAGGAAGTACAGGACAGAGGGGGAGAGAGAGGAAGTACAGGACAGAGGGGGAGAGAGAGGAAGTACAGGACAGAGGGGAAGAGAGAGGAAGTACAGGACAGAGGGGGAGAGACAGGAAGTACAGGACAGAGGGGAAGAGAGAGGAAGTACAGGACAGAGGGGGAGAGACAGGAAGTACAGGACAGAGGGGGAGAGAGAGGAAGTACAGGGCAGGGG